>CM065923.1:43946746-44494983 GCA_033439105.1 Magallana nippona | reverse complement strand
TACGAAATTCCTGGTATCGTACACATGAACATTTTTATTGTATGGATCGTCACTGTGTTCCGATAAACGTTATCATAAGTTACTTAGCTGTGTTTGATATGATTTTGTTTTTAAAATTTTTAAATATTAAGCTCACCTGGCCCAGCGGTATTGTTTAATTGGATTCGATGAAAAAAATGGCAACTGCTGCACTAGCTACAACTTATAGATCTATGTAAACGTAGCAAGAAAGCCAATATGGCCACGCAACTATGTACATTTACATGGACCTAGTGCAAAAAATCAGTATACCCATGCTGGAAACATTGTTTACCTATGAAAACTAGTATCAATTTTATATTTAAGATTTGTTAAGCTATGTGCTTTTGTTATCTTTGCAGGTTTTGGCGATAATGTTGATTAGGGATTAAGGAATAGATGGAAAGGGACTGTTTTTATAAAGCCCAATTTCTACCCCTTCCTTCCTTCTTTTTTTTTTTTTTTTTTTTTTTTTTTTTTTTTTTTAACAAATTTAAGAAGAAAACCATAACGTCACTAAATTGGGTCATTTCTCCAAACACATAAAAAAAAAATCATCAACCGTTTTTCATTTTCAACCGTAGAATGTAGAGAGCTCAGGTTTGCTCCAGCACCATCTATATAATTGCTCATATTATAAAGCATATCAAAACAAGCATGCGCTAGATATTTTCTTTAAAAAAAAACTCAAAGGGAATGCCTGATGTTTTGCTTTAATACGTATTTTTGGGGGTAAAAATAGATCATCATTAGTATATCATACCCTTGTACGACATCTATCTTCCACTTTGTCTTTAAAAAGTTAATATGCTTGAATTGAATTTGATTTGATTCATATTTCAGCAGCATTCTAAAGCTCTATTCATAACTAACTTAAATCGAGGGGCAGATATATACGTAACCTCTAATGCCAACTATCCTTTTTGAAACAAAAATCATCATCAATACTATTGCAAAATCTATGGGTTTTTTTTATTTGATCAATGATTTTAGAATAATTGTCTAACAGACCTATGTCCATTAACATCATAAAAACTGTTTAAAAAAAACAAAATTAAAATTTACGATTTACTTAACAAAAATAAAAGAACAGCGTTGTAATTTGCTAAAGCCTGTGAATAATTTCGTCCCCATAAAGTCTCTCTTGTTAATTCCCCCGTTAATCATTTTAGGGAAGTCGATTGTGTTCAAAATAAAATAAGTACTGTATAACTATTGTGAACAACTGCACATTTGAAAAAATTCCAGACAAAAAAATCTGAATTGGTAAAAATCTCACAATTTTCATTTCAAGTTCATTGATTTACTAATGTCCATCGTTATTTTTTTTTTAAGTTTAAATTTCAAAATACATGTATCCTGTAAGATATTTCTTTTACACAAACTAGTTGTTTGTGCGTCACTGTGTAAGGCTTATCGTGGCAATAAATCAATTGTTCCGGAGAGGTCCTGCTTCTGTACCGATTTGTTATATCGCAAAGTTAAAACGACTGAATCTGTCCCGTATGAATCGCAAAGTTAAAACGACTGAATCTGTCCCGTATGAATCTACAACAGTAAAATATCCCGACTAATGACAGATAACTCTCTCTTAAATAGACAGCACCATTGGGTTTATCCCTCTTTGTTTGTTTTATTTTTGCTGGCTTCATGACCATCATGCTATTATTTCTGTCAGGAGATATTGAGACGAACCCTGGGCCTTGTACTGGAACACAATATACTTTAGATATATTTCATCTAAATATTCGAAGTATTAGAAACAAATTAGACAGTTCACTAAGTTTAGTCACAGATTTTGATGTTTTATGTTTTACGGAATCTCACTTAAACTCCTCTATTTTAGACCAAAATCTGTTAATTGATGGTTTTAATCAATTTTTCGCAAAGACAGGAATAGTTTTGGAGGGGGTATTGTTATATATGTATCAAACTCACTACGAGTGAAAAGACGCACTGATTTAGAACCAACAAATATGAATGTATATGGATTGAAATAAGTGACACTACCTGCAATATTTATCTTTGTTGTACATATCGGCCTCGAAATTGTGATAACTCCTTTTGGAGAAATTTGTCTTGGTCCATTGAAAAAGCATATGATGAATCCGACAAGATTATTGTAGTTGGAGATCTAAATGTTGATTTTTTAAATATCCCACACACTCACTTGGTCAAAGATTTACTATCCAGTTTCTTTTTAGAAAACACAATCACCGAACCGACAAAAGTCACACAAAACACGAGCACACTCATCGACCCAATTCTAGTATCACGTGACGTTTCAGTTTTCGACTCTGGTGTTCTAGATGTGCATCATACTATTAGTGACCACAAGGCTACATATATTTATGTTAAAAGTAATTTAAATCTTAACAGTGCTTACAAGCGCAAAGTTTGGCTTTACAAAAATGCGGATTTTGATAAACTTAATTTACTCATCAACATACAGATTGGGAAACATTAATAATGGGGGCCGATAATGTAGATCAAGCTGCCGTAAATTTTTCAGAAACATTTTTATCGCATATTAGGAATTCTGTTCCCGAAAAAACTGTAACTATCAGACCTAAAGATAAACCATGGTTTGACTCAGTCTTACGGAAAGATATTAGGCAAAGAAACCGTCTAAGGAAGATTGCAATAAATTCTAGAAACGCTTTAGATATGCAAAAGTTTAGAAAATCACGCAATAAAGTAAACAATATGAAAAAGCATGCTATTGACAATTATTATAACAATTTAGAGCTTAATCTTTTAGATTCCAGTAAAAATAACTCCAAATTATATTGGAGATTATTGAAGTATGTTTTTAATATTAAAATGTCCACCGAAATTCCCCCATTGCAATTTGCTTTAGAAAACGGTAAACAATCCATAGCTTATACCAATGCAGAAAAGGCTGAGATTCTGAATGATTATTTTTCCTCCATTTCATGTCTAGACGACAATGACGCTAGATTACCTGAATTCAACTCTGAATGCAACAATTTTATTTGTGATGTATGTATTTTTGAACAAGATGTGATAGATATTATTTCAACCATTCAAGTAAACAAAGCTGTGGGGCCAGATAACATAAGTCATAAAATGCTTAAAAATACTATGTATACAATAGGAAAGCCTATATGTTCGTTATTTAATCGTTCCTTAAGAGACTGTACATTTCCAAGCTCTTGGAAAATATCCAATATTCTACCTTTATATAAGAAAGGCGACTCATCACAAATGTCGAATTATAGACCTGTTTCCCTATTAAGCTGTGTTTCTAAGATAATGGAGCGAATTATGTTTAGACATGTATACAACTTTTTTCATGACAATAATCTTTTTTATAAGCATCAAGCTGGATTTTTACCGGGTCACTCAACTGTTTATCAGCCAATAGAAACGTATGACCATATTTTAAGAGCAACTGATGAAGGTTAATCTTGTTGTATGATTTTTTGCGACTTGTCAAAAGCATTTGACCGCCATGTTTGGCATAAAGGATTATTGTTTAAACTTAATACTTACGGTATTACTGGAAATCTGTTCAAATGGTTTAATAGTGTCCTTCCACAAATTCATTTAAAAATTAAATTTGTTGTTATGACTATTTTGGTAAATAGTTTTTTTTTACAAAATGTAAGAAGGTGTAAATTGAGTAATCCCTAACATGTCCACTTAATGGACCATCCATTGTATTGTGTGTAAATAGTTTACTTATCAGTCTTTGATATCCGGCCTAGTCCGAAATAGGCTTAATCAATTACGTAATCAAGTTTCATTTTTATTGTACTTTTTTTCTTTTTGCAAATGACCCACGGCTATGTACAGCTGCGCTGAGTTATGTCAATTAAACGGATAAACTGTACGGGTCACGTGATTTATCACTAATAGGTTTTTTCTTAAAATGGTAAATTTTCACACTTTTGATATTTCCGACCATCTAATACTGAATTTTGATTGGTCAATGACCTGCAATCCAAGCGCGTGGGGACGTCGCTGGAAATTTGGCCTAACTCGGTCACTTCCATGCGACGCTCCATTCAATAAACTTGTATTCATATTTTATCATCATTTTTCTTATTTGGATTGCAGGTATGTTGCTCTCTATTTTATTTTCTATTGTTTCAAAGTTCATAAAAGTTTGATTTTAAGAAATTAATAATTTGCTTAAACGTTTATTTTTTAATTTTGGTATTTAAATAAGTTATGATTTTAAAGGAATAAGTTTCTAAATTTGAGCTTTGTCGTTTATGAAATAATTCATTATTAACCTATCGGCTAGGAGACACAATAATTGCTTTTTCATCCGTCTAAGTTTTGCCGTTAACACATGTATTTTTTTAGTAAATAGTTTTATTTTTGATAGTCGTAGAATAGACAAGTAAATGAAATACTTTTGTTTGTTGCATTGATGCGTGGTAAATTAGAATTTGAATTTAGCGCCATTTCTAAGTTAAAGAGACTCTTTAGTAAAAGGAGGTAATTTAAAGTTAGTTCGGGAAACAAAATACGGGAATCATGTTTAGATCAAATTGTAAGTTCTCAGTAAATATTGACAGTTAAATTAGATAAAATTATACCATAAAGGCTTTCAAATCATTCATCGTTTAAGATCTTTGTAATCGCTTTTGGTTCTAATTCACATACGCGTTGTCAAGTTTTAGTTCGAATTTCCTCGACGTTAAGTCTTTGTTTATATTCTTTATATTGTTTACATTGGATTTTATTATTTTTCATATTGTTAATTAATAATACAGAGGTTATATTTTTATTACATCTTGTTTATACCTCTGTTACGGTCACCAGAGTTTTAAAATATTATACGTAAATGAACTTAACCTTTTGTAACTGGTGACTGTTGTTTATAGCACTTCCATGCGACGCTCCATTCAATAAACTTGTATTCATATTTTATCATCATTTTTCTTATTTGGATTGCAGCCACGACAGATTGTGTTCAACATATAACAACGTCAGTAGAGCTGACACCAATAAGAAATTACATCAGCGAGTTAAATTTAGTTCATCACAGCAAGCGAGTGTTCAAATTAAAGTTAAATTTCCCCAAATTTATAGTGAATTCAGATCACGTTATTAAGGACAAAAAGCAAGACGTGACAATAGTTACCTTGTAAAAATAAAAGCAAAGGGTTATGTATCGAGAAGTGTTGTCGTCTATTAAGTCTATTAATTGTGGAGTGCCTCAAGGATCTGTCCTTGGGCCATTGTTATTTCTTATTTATGTAAACGATATAGCAGATAACATGCTAACATTTTGCAGACTTTTCGCAGATAACAGCCTTCAACATGCTGCAATCAATGTACGCGATATAGAACTTAATCTTAATCAGGATCTTTTAAATTTAGAAGTTTGGTCTAAGAAATGGCTTTTAAGTTTCAATCCTTCAAAAACTAAGGCTGTTTATTTTAATAATAAATCCAATACAGTAACCCCTACGTTAAAATTTCAAGGATGCGATTTGGAATTCGTACCCACCCATAAACACTTAGGTGTTATATTTTCTGAGGACCTTTCCTGGTCATCTTATATAAATGCTATTATAGCAAATGCTCAAAAGAAATTGGGATGAATGAAAAAACTTAAATTCAAACTTAACAAGAAATCACTGTCACTATCATACACTTCATTTATAAAGCCTCAGTTAGAATATGCATCTGATGTATGGGGCAGATGTTCTATTACTGATTCTGACAAACTAAAAAAATACAATTGATTGCAGCAAGAATTGTTACAGGTTTACCTATTTTTGCTTCTCGGGAATCTCTTTACTTTGAAACAGGGTGGGAAACACTTTATAGTAGAAGGAATATATCCAGGCTAAAAACAATGTATAAAATTGACCGAAACATTTTACCCAGTTATGTAATGGATATTTTTCCAAACAAACGTGCTACTGTATCTAACTATTCTACCAGAAATGCACAGAACTATTCTATACCAAAATGTCGTTTGAAATTGTATAAATCTTCGTTTGTTCCTACTGTTGTTGATGAATGGAATGCACTTTCAACGGATGTCCGTGAAAGTGACTCTGTTCTCATTTTTAAGGAAAAAATACATGTTTCTGTTAAAAATGAAAATGTAATTACTTGTAGATATAGACCTAACTTTTTTACATACGGTGATAGATTTTTGAATATTATTCATACTAGACTTCGTCACAATAGTGCACTAAATAATGATTTATTTCGATGTAATATTATCAACAGTCCACTCTGTTCGTGTGGTAAGCTTGAAGATACTTATCATTATTTTTTCACATGTAATAAATATAATATAAGGATGCTAGAAATGTTCTATTTAAAGAAATTTTTCATATTGTAAATCTAAACATTGTCAATACTCATGTTTTACTTTGGGGTGACAGTGCAATACGTGACAGTGAAAACGAACATTTATTTACATTAGTTTATAATTATATAAAAAACACTGAAAGATTTAATTGATCTTGAAACTACTAGTACACCATTGTTAATTACATACATGTCAATTGTATATTTGTTAACTGCAATTTTATCCACTGACCTTTATGTATGTTGTGTACACATCTATTGTATTATATCTTTGTATTGGGAGAGGGCGGTCTAAGTTTTGGAACTTGTGCCCAATCCTAATTGTATTTTTGTACAATAAAAATATGTTCAAATCAAATCAAATCAAATCATGACCATCTACAAGATATCCAATAGAAAAATTGCGTAAAATAATAAAGCACTAGTATTCGGTTCTTCTGGATGATATCTTAATTTATTAAGATATAATGGAGTTTGATTGATTGATTGTAGTTTTTTAGAATACGTTTCTTGGCAGATCAATTATAAATAAGATGACATTGTAAGTATAGTATATTAAACAGGATTGTTTGTGTGTGGATCAAATTCAGACTAAGCCAAGCTTAGATATGTAAAAAAAAGTTTAGAATGAAACAGGAAATTAAAAAAAGGATATTTAGATGGCTTCAGCATTGTTGAATTTTGACCTCTCCAGATATGACCTTCGCAAATAAAAGTCCAAAGGTAAATTATCATGTTTAAACATTAATTATTAAGCCTGTCCTATAAAAGAATACACTTTATTTTATGATAGACAGCTTTAACACAACTTGGTGAAGCTTCTACAGTCAAGATATAGGCTCCTGAATGCTCATTATACCGGAACTCTTCATTTTATAAGTTCAAATAAAGACAAAAAGGTAACATTTTATGTACAAACAATTTCCAAAGAGAATTCGCAAGTGTTTGATCGTACATCGTAAATCGCCTTAATGGACCGTAAATAACTTAACTCCACTCCCCTGGATGTTGCCCATTATGGTACACATTTTAAGCTTTCAAGTTTAGTGAACTGAAATTCTGCTAACTATACAAGTCAGGTAAAACTTTGTTTTAACTCAAAAGGAACGTTAAGTCAATCGGTAGAAAACTTGATTGGGTTCCATCAGAGAACTAGATACAGATTCAATCATATTTTGCCCTGTTTCAAATGAATTATTCCACAAGGGTTATTGTGCACGTAACGTAATACAAATTGCATTTCCCTATTTTTCTTAAAACTGAGCAGAAGACATCGATTTTTCAGTTTCTTTTGGAATAGAAAACTATGTCCACAGCCGTCGCCCACGATGAAATTCACATTTTGACTTTATTGTGTGATCTCAAATGAAATATATTCATTTTATTGTGGGCGACGGCTGCGGACACATTTTCTTCTTTAAAATACTATAAAAAAGTGTTAAATTTTTCATCATTTTGACTTCATCTTAGAAATAAGACATAAGGTTGAAGTCATTATTTAGACAATAAAATGCTTTCTATGGTGATTCATGTGGGATATGGAGGTGGCGACATTGCAGAAAAATGACGTAACCCGCGTTAGCGGGTTAAGTAATTTTTTTCTGTAATAATCGCTACCTTCATATTATATTTTATTGTTTATATTTACATCTTCCTTTTGACAAATTAATAAATTAATAGTTAAAAGTAAGTTAAATGAACTAAATTACTGTTAATGTACATCACAGTACATTAGCTAAAAGAAACAGCCAAATCGTCTCCTATGGGAATTTGAGTCTGACATCATAACAATTATTTCGTGCAGTCCGTGATTTCTCTTAGGTCGCTGTAGGTTTCGACCAATCGATAAAAGGGGGCTTGTAGATTTCAGTTCTGTCAGTTTCTTTTAAGCTATGAATGAACAATAAGTTTCCGTAAGAAATAGAGTGAATCATACTTGGTATGTAGATATTCTCTTTTGAAAACAGAATAAAAGTGCACAACGATACTTTATACACGCATGTGTTCAAGATGGTATATGTGTATTTTCATGAGATTTAAAAAACTTTTGAATTTTAGGGCATATCTTGAAAGAAACTGTACCTTCTTCTTTACCGACAAAGTTCTGCCCCATCCCGGTCAGTAAAAGAAACTGTCAGGAGAAGGTGTATAAGAAGTCCAATGTTGAAGTAGATTTTGGCGCAATAAACACGATTCACTGCATGGTTTCGATGAAATAATATCGAAGAAAAGAAGAAATCCCATGGTGTATTTATTAGCATTTATTAATATTCGAATGATTATTTAAAAAGGCAAATTGAAAAGAAAATTGTAAAATTAAATAGAAATTTAATTTTTCCTATTCGAGATTTGATCGTTCCTGCCTCAGACTCTCTCGTACTCCATTGTTTTACACTTTCATCAAACCATTTTTCATAAAATACCTTTCCTGTAAAGTTTTGCCTTACTTGTAGAAATAGTATACCAAAGTATTTCCTTCTTAATATCCAGCTATAATGCGATTAACAGCTATATCATAGATTTTGAATTAGTACATATTCCTGGAAACTAATGCTGTAATTTACAGTAAAGAAAATACTAGTACATGTACCTGTAACTTTAACAGATCTGTATTATGTACATTACTCACCAAATCAACGAGAGAAACCAAGAAATGTTCACGAATAAATATAACAAAAATAGAAAACATATTTAAAATAACTTTATTTACTTGTTATTTATGTGTACATAGCACACATTCACAACATCTTCTCAATTCATTCTCAATTCATTCGGTGGCAGAGCGAGAAAGGAAAGTCCAGGTTTTTGAAATCGCTGGCAACGATGGGGATCAATAATCTCATTAAATGTCATTCTATAGAGGATGTTGATTGAAGACTCTCGTTTGTCTTTGGAAAAGAACTTGTCCGGATTTCTCCGTGAGTTGTGTTTTCTTTCCTTCGTCAGTTCTTTCAGTGCTGTGTTCCGTCAGACAAAATGCAGAATATCTGTCACTGTCTCTTCCGAGTTCCAAAACGTGAAAGTGAAGAGGAAGAACAATCGCCATCTTTGTATAAACTTCTGATTTGTAGAAGTTTATGCTTGGAATAAAATTGGATGAAAATGTTTAAGAATAGTACCCAGCTCCGAAATGTATACGCATATCATTATTTTCAATATTGCGTTGGGCGTTTTAAGTGGCTGTATCATTATTTTCAATATTGTGTTGGGCGTTTTAAGTGGCTGGATGAAACCTTATCTGAACGATATCAATTATCAATGTAACAAGGACCAATCATATTCAAGTTTGTAGTTTGGAGACTCGAGAGTCGGATGTAGTAGAAAATAAGGAAAACCAGGCAAATTAGAATTTTACGACAATTGAAAATACTAGCACCTGTTCATGTACAGACAGAAGTAAGAGAAGGAATCAGAATAGTGTAGTAGCTTAGAATGGCAGTGTCCGTATAAAATAAACATATGGGCTTTTTGTACATTCAATATCATTTGTATCGTAATCGAAAAGCCTTTTTTTAATGAAGTAACGATGTGTTTGTTATGGCATGTCAAACGTTGCAATATTCGATCTTTTCCATTTCCATATATATAAGCCAATAACAATTTAACCAAAACGAAAAAGGAAAACGACAATTTAGAGAATTTTGAATGAATAACCATTGTTACAGATGATTGATGAAAATTCATTTTCCTGAGTTATTTCAATGAGCATTAAATTAGATTAAATAATTTTCATTCGATAAAGAACACTACGTTTCCTTATGTATCTAAATATATCTAAACTTATTATACATTGAGGAAGACATATAATCTTATAAATGTTTATAAGTGTTTTGTAATGTATCTAATCTTATACGTTGCGGAAGACATATAATCTTATAATTAGTTATAATAATAATAATAATAATAATAATAATAATTATGATTTCATTAAAAAACAAGGTTTGTGAACACTGTAAAATAAATACACGTGTATGCTGCTATAAAAGTGCTTTTAAAGATTTTTGTTAACTGCTTAAATAAAAGTAAACAATGAATAACAATGTTAACACACACAAAAAATAAACTAATTCAAGGAGTATCTTAACAGTTGTTTTTTGTGAAACGTGAAGGAGGGGTCTATCTTTGTTACTGTGACTTTTGATATTTGTCATCAATGCTAACCACCGAAATTGTTTTACTGAAACAGTTGTCCTCTCACATAGTTTTGAGATAATCTCTGTGATTACAACAAGTGCAACAAACAGACATTATTGAAAACAAGCATATTTCAAGCAAACATCCGCAGAGGCATACGCATCTTGCAAATATTATTAGTTAAATAGATACAGATACTTATTTTTTTTATTATTATCATTGTCTCTGAAGAAGGGGGTGGATAAACAGTTTGATTTCATTGGTCAAAAAAGTTCAAGTTTAAATTTACAACGATTATGTCCCTGTTTATTGTAAGTTAGTTTTTCAATCTATATAGAACACACGTAATGCTAATGCCAACGATATTTTGCATAATGTCGATTTTGAGCTTAGTATATCAAATGTGGCGAACTGGCTACAATATGGAACACATTTAAGTTGAGGGCAAGCAGACAGCCTCAGAAAATTAAAAAGAAATTCTACAAAGCACTAAAAAGCTTACTAAAAGGTCCCACACAAGGAATTAATTTCACTCTATGTTACTATATAGCTTTTATTAATTAAGTTAATTAATTAACTATACTCTCAGCATATTATTGATAAAAGAGAAAATATTGTATAGTGCTTCAAGAAAAATTTGAGATCAGAAAAATAACGCCTTATGCGGCTTCTAAGAGAGATAAATGATTGTAAATATACCTACCCCCAAATACACGTGGGTTTCACATGTTGACAAACAGACTCAGCACCATCCAGGAAGTTGCATCATACGCATCTAAAAAATAGTTCCATTTAATTCAGTGTGACAATTCCACTCAAGTAATAATTTTCCGAGCAAATGAGTCCAAATTCAATACTGTAGGCCTAAAATAAGGTGCCAAAAAAGGAAGAAAGAAAAGAAATTGTCTCTCTATACATGGAACTACAGTTGACTAAGTTAAGTTTGATTGGCTATTTCCTTGCGTAAGACCTAAAGCAATCCTTAAGTTAATAAATGAAATCGGTAATACGTTGTCTTTACACTCCAGTTAAGTAAGGCACAGTTGTATACTGAGCAAATACATGTACCTATTTCGTTAACAGTTATAGAATCTTTATTTTGTTTATTTCATCAAGTAGCTATTATTTTAGAGAGTTGGATGGATGTGGCATTTGTACACTAAATTGATCTTTTTAAGAAAAGCTCTGTATAAAGATATAGGGAAATACTGTAATTTTTTTTTACGCGATCACTTTTTTCCGCGATAAAAACCGTTTTGCATTAAATCCCGAGAACAAAAAATAGCAAACGTCGAATTTGTATCATAGTTTCATTTAGTTTACATCCACACGAAAAATTAAAACGGGATTTTAAAATCCGAGAGATGTGCTTCTTGAGGATATAAATTTCTCGCGTTTAATTAGAAATCTACATTATTAAAATTTTAAAGCTAAAATATATTAAATTATGACACTTTTCTGGACAAATGATAGTTTACGGCTTGAATAATCATATCTAAAATATATGATAAATCTGAAAGCTAATTTGTTGAGCACACCTAGCTTCCTATTTTTTTTTTTTTTTTTTATAAATTATTCTTGTATGATGTATGATATTGTGCGAATTATTGCCAGATGTTATTACCAACTTTAGATAGCTTAAATAGGACGATTATAACGGAGTAATATATTTTGTTGCGTTTGGGGTTAATTTATGCTTTTACTGTAGAAAAGAAATGTTCCTACCGATTCTTTCATTGGCTTCAATAGTAAACTGTAGAAAGGCACTTCAGGCCCTTTTATTTATGTTGTCAGCCAATTGCAAACTATCTAACAGACAATATTTGTTTCGTTTTTTATTTTCATCTGTATATCGTTTAGTACATTTATGTGATACACTTCTGAACATTAAAACCATGGATTATTCATAGTATGCAAAGTTTATACAAACAAAACATTCTTTTTTTCTCGTACTCCCCTCCCGCAAACATGCAAGAGATCTTTAATTTTTTTAGCATACTTCCACAAGTACTAGGAATTATTTTGTAAAGTAATATCTACTGTTTTCCTATCTTTTTTAAGTCCGTGTTACAAATTTAGGTGTAAACAATCACTGCCCTTTAGATTGTCATGCCCCTACTTGCTACTTAATACAATGGGTCGCATGCTGACTGACGTTTTTCATACTAATTGTTAGACCATAATTTATAACCTAATTGTCTACGGACTTTTCCGTTTTTTCCCGATTACGACAAATAGCACACGGCGGGTGTGACCGGTCAGCAGAGGATGCTCACTCCTCCTAGGCACCTGATCCTACCTCTAACTTTTTGGAGGTTCGTGTTGCTCGGCTTTGAATTTGTATTTCGTTTTATGGATTTTTGAGATGGTTGACGGTTTGTTATTGTCATTTTTACATCCAACATTTTCAGGTTTTCATGTGGTGTTACAGTAGGCGTACTTTAAGTTTAATATGAGGGACCAAGGTCTGTTTTAGACGTCTATTCTGTGTGCGCTTTATTTAATGCAATTTTCCTCAGATTACTGTACATAAGCAACTAAAATCAATTGTTTTAATAAGACCTAGAGGTAGTAGAAAGTACCCTCAAACACTTTTTGAATAATCAGTCTACTATTGACATTTTATTTTTTAATTTTCGAAAATACTTTAAAGATAATAATATTGTTCACGTGCATCATGGTATTAAAACGTATTTTTAGTCGTCGGATATAATTTGTTACTTCTGTAAATGGAAAACACTATTAAAAGAGTTAGCATTTCAATTTACAATATTTTTTACGTTTGTATGAATTTGCAAGTGCATGAATCACAAACGTTTGGTACCCGTGGAAATCATGACAAAACACAGCTTCTGATTCCAAACATCCAACAGTTTTGTCAAGAACACACACAATGCATTGATTTTAAGTATCCAACTTTATTTCCCTGGAACACTGACAAACAAATATGAAAAGAAACGGGCATGTGAATTCATGTAGTTAATAAGTCACCTGAGTGTACTGACTATATCAGTTTATGCGATATGAGGTATAACACAACCTTTTTATGTCTGATCGCGCATCGATACAGAATGTTTCCATGGAATTGATTCAAGAGATAACTTTAATCTTATTTAGACGTAGAAATCCAGGAATGTTTCACAAGAAAAAAAAACCCTTTGAATTTGGTTAAATCTGACAAACAAAAGTGCAATGATTTGAATCAATATTTTTATTTTGGAAAAAATATTCACACAGGATGCAATCTGTAGCTGTCAAACTTTTATACAGAATGAGACTCTATCTTTCATTAATTCTTCAGAATAACGTCTTTCGTTGAATGTTTTCTCTTCTTACATTACATTATATATTTCAGATCTAGCCAATGGAATTTTGTAGCAGATGACTGAAGTTAACTAAGTTTAAACAAAATTCAGACACGGTTAAGATATTTCGTCATTTGCTTAGAGAACACCAGCTGTCTTTGAAAAATGTAGCGTGTAGAAAATGTCTAATAACGAAATTGAGCAAAGGTGGTATTTGTGGCCGACGTAATAATAGTCATGATTCATTATGTGTAGTAATTATAAACTTCAATTTTAGATTTGATTGTAAAACCCTTTTTTCATCAAGAAAAATGTCACAAAATTAGACATTTTCACAAAATAAAACACTACGAAATTTGTAGTTAACAAGACAGTTGTCGACTACAAAATGACTATTTAAAAGCCAAATGACTCAAACAAAATAAATATTGCCATATTTATATAAAATAATGATGAACACATTTTCAATGTGTCCGACACATGTGATCCACTTTTTCTCCTCCTGAGGCCAAATGTGTGGGTTTTTTTTTATCCAACTAAAGGAAAATGATGGTAAAGTACTATTGATGACATGCAATGCAGCAACATATGACGTGAAAATCAAATTTTATTTAGCTGGAAAGATTAATTATTTCATTTTATTTTTAAATTTTGAACATTGTCTAATTAATTTAAAAAACTAATCAAACTTTCGACCAAATTACATTTCCTTCGTCTGTTTTCTAAAATCCCAGTTTAGTCAGACATTATGAACAATCCATGTCACTGTAAAGTTCAATCTAAAACAATGTCTGGGGAACAACAGCACACCTGAAAGGTAGAAATTAATATTAGATAGTCTGGTAGTATTAATTGCAGAGCCAATTAGCGGATTCATGCACAGTCGGCAGCTGTGTATTTATGTATATTTAACATATAACCTGCATGTTTAAATTTATGCAATTAAGTAAGTGTACGAAGTGCAAAATAACGTACTGTTTGTAGCATAAGGGTCAAACATCCGTTTGTTACATCACTAACCAAGTACATAAAAATTGATGACAGGAAACACTATACATTGTACTAGATATATAGTGACATGATTAAGGTTTTTTTTAACTGTTATTCTTACTCTTATTAGACAACCGAATTTATAGCCTGTCTCAATAAAATCAAAGTGTCTTTCAAAATTTCAAAGCAAATTACTATGTGCGGTTTTAAGTGTTGTCATGCCCCCAAAATCAAAGTTAAGAAAAAAGCTCTAGAGAATTGCTGAAAGATATATTAAATAATATACCGGTATTATTCAGAAAAATATCTTATCCATGTCCCAACGGAGATATGATACATGTATATCGATGACGGTCCTATTTAAAAAAAAAAATGACGCATTAAAACAAAAAACGGGATATTTTCTGTAAGTATTTTTAAAGGGAAACAGAGAACAATATTGCTTAAAAATTATTCATAAATAAATGTGAAAATGTTTTTTGGAGAAGCTTTGTGCTTTATAATTCCTTCTGTTGAATGTGAGTAAAAATTGATGATTTTTTTATTGGCGGTAAATGCCAAGTTTTTGTGACGTCATAAAAGAACGAGGAATGAACGATTTTTTTCAATCCGTTAGATTGCTTTAAATGGCATTTTGTTTTATATTTTATTGAAATATCTGTTTTATATGATAATGTGTTAAAAAGGGGAACACAAATTAAAGCTTATCAAATATAGTCCCTTTTTAAAAAAAAAAATAATTTAAAAAACACACCCCTTTTATTTTATATCTTTATCAGCCGTGTTGATGTTTGAAATATTTTGAATTATTTATTTTTAAAAATAGTCGTAGTTACGTTTTTTTCTTCAAACTAAGCATAGTCGGGAATTAACGATATTCGAAAAGATAAGAAATATATTGTTTAAACGCTGAAATTAATTCAATCACTTTAAAAATCCATTATAATGAATATCAACACACAAACAGTGTTTACTTCAGTGATACTTGGCCGAACTTTGGAGAAAGAAATATTCTACCAAAATATTTCCTTCTCAATAGTTTGAACATATTTCATGGTTTCATGGTTTTAACACAAGATTTAACAAACAACTAGGTTCTCATCCATCTCAGTGTCCATTTGTCACCTACCTTAATGTTTTTATGGACTAACTGTTTTACTTCATACCCCAATGAAGGCGGATCCAGGATTTGGAGTCTAAGGGGGCGCTAGTTGTAGGCAGGGGTCTGGGAGCCGCCTTGTGGTACATGTATCCAGTGGATCAAGGAAAAAGCCCTGGTAGGGGCCCAGGGGGCAAAGCTCCTGGAATCTATAGATATTGTATGGTAAAAAAGTCAGACTTTTGTAATATTTCTTCTCGTAATTATGATAAAAAAATGATAAGATTAGAATTCAAGGTTTGTAGATTTAAGACCGGTAGAAAACCATCAAAAGCTTCTGCCTTGCAGAGATCTTTTCATCTCTGAGGAATGACTCTTAATTAATCAATTTTTAATAAACAAAAGTAAAGTTAAATGGAATGATGTAAATGAATTCAAAAAAAAATATAAACAAGCCAGCTGAATCAGTTATGGTACACTGAGAAGACTAGCTATTATAACCAAGTAGGTACAGGGCAAAGCCGGGGGCCTAAAGGGCGAATTCCCTGAAAGCTCATGGATTCTAGACATTTTGTAGGGTATGAACTCAGATTACTCAGAGGTGATTGATTGGTCACATTTAATCCCAAGGTGAGTGACAAAAATTAGTATACGTTACACCATTGAACCCTTGACAGGTTTTCTTCATACTATACCGTTGAAATTAGTTTGTGGAGAAATCCCATGAGTTTCCACAAATTTAATAATTAAGACTCACAAGTTGTTCATATTCTTTGTCAAGAGGAGTATGATTAAATTTTGTTTTGACAATTTTAGGGGATGGGGCGCTCCCATTAAATCTGCCACTGAATGCTACTTTGTACCACGGTATAAATATGGTTTACAGTAAAGTTGCAAGTATAATCAAAGAAAATAAAGAAAAAACCAAGAGACTTTTTACAAGAAAGTTAATTTAACCTGTACATAAAACAAAAGTCTACGTGTACTTTAAACAACTTTATTTTATGTTATATACATGGACATTAAAATATTCAAGTTCTGTAACATTGACAGAAATAATATGCATTATTTCGTCGAAATCACTGTCTTTGTATCGGATGTTTTCCCTTCAGTTTTTGGACCTTTTCAGTAGACATAAATGGTCAGAGCGCGAATTATATTACCTTCCTCTAAATATTCGCTTGCAATTTTTTAAT
Source organism: Magallana nippona (assembly GCA_033439105.1). NCBI lineage: Eukaryota > Metazoa > Mollusca > Bivalvia > Ostreida > Ostreidae > Magallana > Magallana nippona. Next base: position 44,477,935 of record CM065923.1, on the reverse strand, counting down.
CCAAAATTCAGATCCGGGTGTTATTTCTTGTCGTGAAGTCATGTCTTTTGAGGAGTACTTGTCCGAATTTCTTCGTGAGTTGTGACGATTTCCCTCCTTCAGTTCTGTCGGTGCTGAGTTCCGTCAGACAAAATGTAGAATCTCTTTCACCGTCAAGCCCAAGCTCCAAAACTTCAAAGTGACGAGGAAGAACAATCGCCATCTTTGTATGAACTTCTGATCTTGGAATGGAAGTCTGAAGTTGTAATAAGAAACATGGATCAAAAAATGCTAATTATCTTTTATATATATATATATATATATATATATATATATATATATATATATATATATATATATATATATATATTCTAAATATTTTCCGATATTGTATTCAGCATGATCAGTGGCTCTTGATAATTGAATGTTAACGATATTAATGATCAGTGTGATAAAGACCAAAAAGATGTCAGTATGTAGCTTGGAAATTTGCTATACGGGATGTAATTTAGAGTAGTTGCAGTTTCAAACACAGAAAGAAAAAACAAAAAGGTAAAATTTCAGGACAAATCAAAATATAATTGAACATTTGTCGTATTCCTCTCTGTGTGCATTATATAAATCTTATATATCAATAACTTTTTAATAAAGGCAAACTGTAATACACAACATGAAGTTGCCTAAAATAATTGTTAAGATATGACGTATGGTTAAGCATTACCCCAAAATATTCCCAAACAAGTGCTAGCTCTGTAAAGGCTGTGTGTTAAAAAATATCACTGTTCACAAAATGATTCTGTTATGAGTTTACACATTTGATTTAAGCATTTGTATTTAAAATACTTGATATAAATCAAAAGTAGAAGACATATACGTGTATACTATAGACAACTTTATTCTTAGTGATATACATAGACATAAAATAATCAAGTTTTAAAACATTGACAGAAATATTATTGATCATTATTTCATCGAAATCACTGTCTTTGTATCAAGTGCTTTCATGATCACTTCTGCTTCGGATCTTTTCAATAAACTTTAGTGGTCAGTGCGCCAATAACATTGGGCCCGCCTCTAGAGATCTCTTGCAACTCTTTGAAGCTAAAGTAAAAATACGAGTGTCGTTTCCAGTGGTGACTTCATATAGAGGAATGGTGCTGGAAAACTCTCTGTTCTCTTTGGCGGAGAAATTGTCCGAGTTCCTGTGAAAGTTGTGACTTCTTTCCTCCAACAATTTCGTCAATGCTGCGTTCAGTCAGACAAAATGCAGAATCTCTGTCACTGTCAAGTCTGGCCTCCAAAACGTCAAAGTGACGAGGAAGAACAATCGCCATCTTTGTATGAAGTTCTGATTTGTAGAAGTATATGCTTGGAATCAAATTGGATGAATATATGAAGAGTAGTACCCAGCTCTGAAATATATATGTAGATCCAGTTGGGGAAAACCAGGGAAATTGGAATTTCACAACAATAATAATGTTATTGCATTTGTTATTGTTGAAATTTTAATTTATTTATCTGCAAAAAGGAGATAGCGATCATTGCTCTCGTAGATACTAGTTTCTCGATTGTCATAGCTAAAACAATCTGGGTTGAAGTAAAATAAAATTGATGAAAAAATGTATTCAAGCATTAAAAGATATATACATGTACTATTTACTAATGAGTCAAAAAACTTAAGGACAACAGTCACTCATTCTACACAAGTACCTACTTTATGTACCAACAGGAATAAGACGATGAATCAGAATAGATGGTAGTTCAGTTTCCCTATGAAATAATTTGCCGGCTTTTTGTAATTTAAACCAACATTTGTATCGTTATCGAGGAATCTTTTTTAATGTAGTACAGTGGTGTTCGTGGTCTGAAATCATATTTATTTTGTTGAATCATATATTTTATTTTTAAATATCCGATATCAATATTGTCTGCAGATATTGGCTGCGATAGACAAGTTTTAGACACATTTCTACAATTCCGATGGCAAGTCTTAGTATATGAGGCTACATATTGAAATAATTTTCATAACCAAAGCTTGACTTATCGTCCTTTGATGGGTCTAATCACAGAGAGAACCGCTAAGAATGAACCAGCTTGTAACCTTTGTTACAAATGATTGATGAAAATTCATTTCATGATGATTTTAAAAAGAATATTTAAAAAATCTGGTTGAATAATTTTCATTCGAGGATAATCATTATATATTATAATGTATCGTAACTTATACGTTGCAGAAGATTTACGTTTATAATTTGGCATAATTATGCTAATCATTTTTTAAGTGAAATAAAGTTTCTGAACACTGAACACTGAATAAATACACGTGTATGTTGCTATTAAGAAGACTGCTATGAACGATTATTGTTAATATTTACTAGTCTTAGAGACTTGTTGACTTTAGAATTACGTTTGTTGTTGCTTAAAATAAACAGACATAATAATTCTTGAAAATTTGAATTTTCTCTGATCGATGAAACGAAACTGTTTATCCACCCCTACTTCGGAGACATTAAATATATTAAACATCCTTATCTATTTAACTAATAAATGTAATATTTTGCAAAATGTGTATATCTCTGCGGATGTTTGCTTTAAATATAGTTTGTTTCCAGTAAAATCTGTCTTTTGCACTAGTTGTTATCACGAACAATGCATATCAAACAACAACATATATAAAAACCAATTCTATTTCCTAAAAAGCTTCATCCTTCAGGGAATCCTGTCTCTGTTGGTATTTCTTTTTGTGAAAAGGGGGGGGGGGTGTATTTCAATCAATGTGGCTTTTTATATTTTTACATCTATGCCGGTCATCGAAGTTATTTCACTGAAAGAATTATTCTCCCACAGTTTTGAAAGACAATCTTTGTGTAAATAACAAAAGGATCAGACAGAAATTATTGAAATAATTGAAAAAAGATATATTAAAAGCAAAGATCCGAGTTACTCAGATGTACTCGTGTGCAAAATTATTTATATTTTGTTCTTGTAATTTTTGTTATTATAAGACCACCTGTAGATAGTCAAATAGATGGATCTTTAATAAAGTTACATATTTTGTGGCATTTGAAGTTCATTTGACGAGCTTGGCTCTCAATGTAAACGATTAAATATTAGACTTGAGGAAATGCGCCTTATACCATATGATTTATTGTCACTCAAACTCTCTGAGAAACAAATGCATTTTGAACAGTGTGGAAGTTGCATTGACAATTATGAAATAATACATGTAAATAGTGTTTTTGGTTTATTTTGTGTTTTATTTTCAATTTTCATCTTTACATCGTATAGTATGTGTTTTATTGAAACCATCCTACAAGTATGGATAATTAACCATGCTCCAACCGAAATAACTGCTACACAATACAACATCTTAAATATATTGTGTGGTGTAACAGAAGGCATACTATTTTTTGAATTTTGAAGATCAAGGTCGGTTCTAGACGTGTCCTTCTACATGCGTTTTTATACATTTTTCATCAAATAACTGCATAAGCAACTTAGAAGAAATGTTTAAATAATACATAAAGAAAGTGTTTTCAAATATTCCTTGGAAAATCAGTCAATTATTTGGCATTTATTTCTGTTTTTACCCCGTAAATTCAGGCCAAATCCTATCGACAACGAACCGGAAGAGGAGACAAGAATTAGAAGAAACCTTGCTTTTCAAAAATTTGACGCCGAAATTTCACTATTACGCCTCAGAGTACCCACGTACATGGCGAAATACGAGAATCATGATCAAGTAAAGCACGACGAGATCGCAAACATACCACACGACGACATGCAAATAAAACTTCGTGGACTTTGGGAAAAAGAAACAAATCAAGAAAAATTCAAGTCGGATGATTTACTTCGTTCAAAACAAAAATGGCTAGAAGATTACGCAAACAATTATGGAAAAGCAATGATGAAAAGTCCTGATTGTCGTATCGCAGAAAAAATAATCACCATAGTTAGAAGCCTAACATCAGTTCTCTTCAACAAAATGAAAACACCAATCAGAACCCTCATTCGAGACGTGAAATACCTTTGCCTCAACAAAAACAATGGGAAAACAAAGAAATAAGACACAACAATCACAGTGAAAACAACGACATGCAGGGAAAGGACGAATCTGAAACGCAAAACAACAATAGAGACGGTAATTGGAGAAAATCAGAACACTTCAATCAACCTAAAAAAATCACCTTCAACGATTGGAATCAAAGAAAAACAAACCAAAACCAACAACAAAGTGATTCTTTTTTGTGGAGAAGCCAGTTTCACAAACATCGCATGAAAAAGTTTCGCTTCAAACAAATCTAGAAGAAATGTCACATGTGGAGCCCAAAATAATTAATATTTCTCAAAGAAATTTCTCTACACATGAGATAGAGCTACTTAAACGGGGTCTTACATTTACTCCAACTCCTAAAAAGAACGACGGGGATGTTATCAAAGATTCCGAAGAATTTAGTAGGAAACTCAGAAATTTTTTTCAAAACTCGGAAAACAGCGATGAATCATTGGTTAGTTTAAACAGTATTTATTCATTATTGATTCAAATACATTAACATGGTGACAATTGCAATTGTAGGATTGAGAAACAAGCCATAGGGCTTATATTAATCCCTCTCTTGCCTCTCATTGGTTAGAAACAAAAGTAATTTTTAACCCTACTCAAACAGAAACATAAAATTAGAAGATTATATTAATTGCTTAAAAACAGCAGCTCAAATAAACAAGACCGATGTCCGTGTACGAGAAAACATCACAATATTAGAAAAAACAGCATTAGAAAATATTAGGAGTGATAATACCATTATTTTAAAGGAAGCTGACAAAGGCCGAGCGATCGTCATCATGGAAGACCACTACAAAGAAATGGTACTAGAACAATTAAATGATATACATTTTTACCAAGAACTGTCATCAAACCAAGATAACAAAACCATGTCTAGAATTAAAAAATATGTTACAAAGTTTTCGAACTATCAACAGATAAAGAAGAAGACTTTCTACTCAACTTTGAGGTGAAAACTAGTAACTTTTACGGTTTACCAAAAATCCACAAGTCTAAACAAATTCAAATTGGAATACAAAACATATGTGAACCATATATTAAACTACCGTGTCCAACAGACTTGAAACTTCGTCCAATCGTGGCTGGTCCTTCCTGTCCAACACAAAGACTTAGCAATTTCCTTGACATCATACTTAAACTGCTCTGTAAATTAATACCAAGCTATATTCGGGATGACATGGACTTTTGAAATATACCAAATACCGTCAAAGAGAATACACATCTGGTGAGTTTCGATGTACCTAGTCTATATACAAATATACCTCACAACCTCGGCCTTGAGGCCATTGACTACTGGATAAATAAAAATGAAAGCATTCTACAATCAAGATTTTCGAAGGAATTTATTCTTGAGGGAATCACACTCATACTGGAAAATGATCATTTTTTTTTTGATGACAAATATTTCCTACAGACAAAAGGAACAGCCATGGGAACAAAGGTTGCCCCCAGTTACGCAAATTTGGTTCTTGGTTACCTCGAAGAAAAACTAATTTCAGAGTGCAAAACATTTTTTGGAGAGGAAAGCAAAACACCGGAATATTCCTTTTGTTCTCACCCACAACCCGAAAAATCATAACATGTTTAAATCAGCCAAACAGTTTTTCCCATTCTACAACAATCGCAAAGCTTACAAGAACTGATCCAGCCTAATGATATACTTCACAGCAGACGTCAACCTCCAAATTTAAAGAACATTCTTACCAAAGCCAAATTTACTTCAAATCCCGTTAAACCAACTGTATCTAAATGCGAAGATCCACGATGCGGGACATATCCTTTTCTTCAAACCGGCCCATTCAAATTTTTCAAGAACGGCATGCAATTTAACGTAAATTCAACAATGAATTGCAAATCAAAGAACCTAATTTACTGCATGACGTGCCCTACTTGTGGTGATGACTATATATGACAAACTGGAACCAAACTCGCAGATAAGGTGCGCGTCCACAAACATCAGATTAGAGACCCATCTGTAGGAACACACCATGCAGCGGTCATTTCGACATATGTACAAGAGGCACTGGACTTTTATCATTATAATTGTGTTGACTCTTATTATACACTGTATAATGTTTTGACGTCACTATGTTTTGACGTCATAATCACGTCTTCAACACTGTGATTGTATATTGTTGCCCTCCTAACGTCACGAGATTGACGTCATAATGTTCTTGTTTACTTTGTTTAAATCTACTGAAGAGCCCGGTAGGGCGAAAGCGCTATAGATAAAAGTTGATCGAGCATTGGAACTCTTTGTGTTTATTCAGCCCCGGTACCAAGAAAAAGGATTTATATATATATATATATATATATATATATATATATATATATATATATATATATATATATATATATCATATAGGCATCAAATATTGCCTGGGGGTAGGGCAACATTTAAGCATTGTGCTTATTTTTGGATGTCGTCGGTCCTGTAACACACCAAGCGGTGCAGACAAATTGAATACCGCGCGTTAGCTTCCGCGACTAAACATATAGTGCCAGAAACTTTGTGGAGAAGAATCTTTTTTTTTTATGAGGGAGTAGATATAATTTAATGATTATTTTTCAAAAGAACATATCAAATTGGTTATGTAAGATTGAACGTTTCATTTAATCTTACAAAAATGAATATACTCAAAACACTTGAAGACGTTTATATTTGTGTACATGGCGAATGAATTATCAATGTGTATTCATAGAAAATTGAACGTCGCAGATTTCTAATGCAAACATAAGGAGAAATATACACTGAATGTAAATATTGATTATATGAGACCCCGAGGGACTCATATAATCAATGTTGCCCGAAGTCACAGTCAACATTCGTCGGCATTAAACGGTCACTTTTTATCCAACTCGTTGTGTGTTTTCTATCCTCTCCCCAAGGCTCGGGGATAGAAAACACACAACTCATTGCATAAAAATCATATACCATCGCAAATCATGGGAGACTCTATATATATATATATATATATATATATATATATATATATATATATATATATATATATAATTGCAAGGACATCATTGGCAAATACCAGTGACGTGGAGACCATGTATATTCCATACATAGTCAGTACACAATAGTACTCCCTTTGAGTATTATGACGTCATTCTTAGAGTATTACGTCAGGTTTCGTACCCAAATTGAATCTTGTAACTTTGTTATAAAACGTTAATTTTTTATCGTTAGTATGGTTATTTTCAATTTTTGCCATTTATACAAAAGCAGTCGGTAAGATATAATCGTTACGTTGTTTATAGTTGACCCAATTTGGTTTAACGTGTCAGTAAATTCCATATGGGGCTCGAGTTCCGCTCTCAAGTTCGAAAGGTAGTTTACATTTTTGCAAATCAGTACTTCAGCGACAGTGTCATATGTCGTCGTTAATTGAGTTTGAACAAAATTCGCTTACAATTCTGCGTATCATTACTTTAGACACGGTTGTGATATTACGTCGTTTCCTACGAAAATATCAGTTGTTCCTGAAACATACGTGTAGCTTGTATGAATCTCTGTAAACGAAATGGAGCAAAATTGGTTATTTACGGCCGATGTGAAAACAGTAATGCCTTATATTTGTAAAAATCATGAAATTGAATTCCAGGTAGGTTAGAAAGAAGAATTTGGTTTCAAACCCATTTTTCTTTATGAATAATGTTACGGAATTAGACATTTTCACAAACACAAAAAGGAAGCGGATACCAAACAAATTTTTGACAAATAAAAGCCACATGCCTCAAACAAAATAATAATCCCATATTTATATACAAATAATAATGAACACATTTATATCGTGTTTGACACATGTGATCCACTTTTTCTTCCAGAGGCCAGATGTGTTGAGAAAAGTAATTCTTAACCATTTTAAGGTAAATGGCGAGAAGTAATATTCATGACAATAGATGCAAACAATAGATGACGTAGAATAAAATTTAATAAGCTGGAAAGAGATTATTTATTTCAGTTTTTAACATTGACTGATCAATATTTTGACCAAACTACATTACTCATGAATCTTCGTTTGGTTTTTAAGTGGTGGCCAGTCCAGTCAGACATGTACAATCCCTGTCATAGAAAAGTCCAAGCTGTAAAAAGTTACTGTGAAAGAACAGCACACCTGGAAGATAGAAATTAATATTAGATAGTCTAGCAGTGTTCGTTGCACAGCCAACGTGTGGATTCATGTACCACCAGCACCTGTGTATTTAACAATTAAACAAATATCATACATGTTTAAATTATGCAATTGGGTTAGGGAACGATGTAGAAAATCACGTACTGTTTATGGCATAAGGGCCAAACATCCGTTTTGCTTCATCATTTGCAATACATATATATTATGATTACAATATCAGATCTACAGTGATATGACCTCAAATCTTTAAATGTAATTCTTACTCTTATAAGATAACATCAAATTGATCTATAAAAAAATATCTTATTCAGAAGAATTGTTTTATCCATGTCACAATAATATATCAATGACGGTTCTATTTTACCAAATTTACGCATAAAGCCAAAAATAGGGGTATTTGAAAAATAGGAAAAAAGGAGCGCATCCTTGCTTAAATACCATTTTTTTAAACTATAGTTTGCAAAAAATATGAACAATTACTAAAATATATGAAAGCGGTTTTGGAGAGACTTTGCGTTCTTTAAGTTCTACTGTTGAATACGTATGAGCAAAATTTGATGATTTTTACTTTCAAGCTATTTTTGAAATGAGAATATGTCGATTTTTAGTGACGTCATAAATGAACGAGGAATGAATAATTTTTGAAACCTTTAGACGTTTTTTGATATATATTATAACTTATCGGTTTGATATGATTTTTAACAATTTGTTAAAAAGGGGACAAGTTAAAGCTTATCAAATATAGGTTTTCTTTTCAAAATAATAATCCTTTTTAAATTCCCCTTTATTTTATATCTATAAATCGTGTTGATTATTTCAGATATCTTGTGGTTATTTTTTTTTTTCAGATGTTTCATCCAAGTTATAGAAAGACAGCATTCTCCAAAATAATATTCCATTTTGCAATTTTACACTTCTCTAAAAAATAGAAAATACATAATCAAAAACAAATACATGTACCCCAAAGTGTTAAGACCTGAAAATTAATATTACCGGTAAATATTTTGGAACATATATGATTCCATTCCTTATTCGGATTACCATTAGCAAAACTAATATCATACTGGTGTGTGAAATTGTTTATTTACATTTCTGGTCATATGTCAAATATATACTCTGGAAGATTGACAAGTCAATAGGTGCTGTGTAAAATAATATTGCTAAAAAAATTCCACATTTTATGTTGTGTTTGTTAAAAACTTGTCAATTCATTTTCAAATCATGTGGTTTCAATTTTTAAGGATGCCATGTTTTTGAATTAAGAAAATCAAAGAGATGAAGACTTAATTGACCTATCAATGGAATTAAAGTAGACCATTTCTCCACACAATCTACCTATTTTTTGTAAGATAATTTCCCAATATTAACATGAAAAACTCAATGATTATTGTTGTACTTTCTTTATACAAAGAACCATTCACGACATGTTTATGCAAATCAAATGTGCAAGCAGATATTTGATATTGAATAATATAAGTGTAATCATGCTCTCTCTCTCTCTCTCTCTCTCTCTCTCTCTCTCTCTCTCTCTCTCCTATGTATGTTATTTACCTGACCCCACTACGACTACCCCTTTGTCAAAAAATAACATGTCCTCTGTCGTCATCAAGTGAACACCTCTTGTTTTTTTCTTTGAGTGGATGTGTACAATAATGTACCTACAGTTTGTTGGCTGACTTGTTGAAATTCGTCTGATAACAGTAATTCATCTCAGTTTCAATAAGAGGCTCAGGTTGCTTACTATTATAGTCGACCTGATTGAGAGACAACTTCACCATCCTCTGGCAGCAAGCTGGGCACAGACGTTAGCGGTGGTTATATTTGTTTACACGGTTTTGAAAATATACCTGCACTGGATACTTTAAAAAATATATTTCAGCGTGTAAGAAATTATGTCCATAATAAACAATTTAATTGAATATGAATTATTTATCGTTGAAAATTTATTGCTTTTATGTCTTAATTTTTTAGCCTCAAGATATTCATTTGGCAAGGGACGTACATGAAGTTTTTAGAGATTGACAAAATATACCTGTCTACAATTTTTAACGCAAGCTTTTCCCATTGATTTTATTTTATCAAATAAGAGTCAAAATATTGTTTCAAAAATAGAAACCTCCACCAACAACAATGTATTGGATTTTATAGTTTGCAGCTCGGTACATGATTTCAATGATTTAAATAATAATATATATATATTCTTCCCATCCGAATTACCCCTTAAATTATTTTTTCAAACAAATCATCGTCATTGTGGGTAGAAAGGGAATACAAGAAAATTATTTATGAACAGTTTCTAAGGCAAGGCAAGCTACTGACAAACAAGTTGATAAAACAGAACTACCAACAGTCTCGATTGAAGTCATCATCAAACTCTATGGTCGATACAACGACCTTGGCAATAAATAAATCTTCCATTGGGTTACATGCTGACTGGCGTTTTTCATACTTATTGTTAGACTATAATTACTCCCCTAATTGTCTGCGGATTTTTCCGTTTTACCGATTACGACAAAGAGCACACGGCGGATGTGACCGGTCAGAGAATGCTCACTCCTCCATGGCACCTGATCCTACCTCTAATTTTATTAGAGATCGGTGTTTGCTCTGCTCCTGTTTTGTATTTTTCCTTTAAACCTTTGATTTTGAACACTGTTCGTTATCACCAGATGTCATTATTTGATATTATGATTTTTTTTAGGTTTATAAAAAGGGGGCAGAAATTTAACACTATTAAATATTGTTCTTTCTTTTTAATATAACCATTTTTAAACACCCCTCATTTATTGTGTTGATTATTTGAAAAATTTTTGCATTACATATTTAGGAAAAATGGTTTTAATCTCGTGTTATTTTTGAAAACAAGTATAATTTGGATTTATGAATATTCGATAACTGTACCACTAAGTTAATAAATCATTGTCTACAGACAAGGGATATATCAATTTATCGCTGAAATTAATTTTAGAAAATTTAAAATCCAATTATACGAGGGTTGATCCAAAAGTAATTTCACAGATGCGATAAATCGTGAAAAATCCGTGTAAAGTGATAAAAATCCGTACTTTGAAACCTTTGTTTACGTCATTTCAGATCTGGAAATGTAAATGCATAATTCTAATTATTTCTGAAGATAAAATAGTGTATTGAGCGTGAAGTAAGGATAGTCGCCGCATGTTGGCGACGTCGTTTCTGAATTCTTGGCGTTACATTCAAAATTTATGATTTATTCCTTAACAAAGAATAAGCCATGATGCTTTATTGAAGGCTTTTATCATATTTTTTGGAATGGAACAAATAATTACACTTTTTTGTGTTAGATAGAGTAGACTATTTGATTAATTGATATGCGATCAGTTTTATCGATGCCTTTTCTCAGAGTCATGAACGTAGCCTTTGGATATGGCTGATGACATTAGAACCTAGCTTAACTTTCCTTCAGAGTGTATGTATCCTGAATATCTAACTTATTTATGAACATGGCAGAGGGTTTCATAAAACATTGGAACCACCTTGAAGGTACTTTGTTCACTCTCTCTCTCATTTTTAGGTCCATATATCAATTTCAAATGCATTTTTTTAGTTATTTCTATCTAGTGATGCAAAAATGCATCGTATCACTGATTGCATTTCCGGTCCTTTTATACTTTGATTCAGAGACAAAAAACCACCATGTTTATCCGAAATTGGCGGTAACGTTTCCTAATTCCTTTTAGAATAGTTAGAAAAAGTATACGCCATATCCTGTTTGAAATATTGTGTTGTTTGGAGCATTTTTAAATTTTGTATCATGTTATTTACTTTGAGATGAAAACCTTAAAAAATACCTCAATTTATGCGATGTCATATACATATCATATTATAAATATATCTTTTTAGTCATTCAACGAAATTTAATCAGATTTCTAATTCAAATTAGAATTTTAATTGGAAAAATTTTGATATAACATTCTCTTTGATAAAGCGCCCACGAGAAGCGCAGTACATTGTGTAACATTACTTTTGGATCAACCCTTGTAGTTAACTTTAAAAGACAATCAGTGTTCTGTTCTGTGAAACTTGACTGAACGTCTTAAAAAAAATATTCTACCGAGATCGTTCCTTCTCCATTTCAAAGAAAGATACATTTCGCATCTACCTCCATGTTTTTTCTGAATAACATTTTTACTTCATATATCAACGCTACAATATTCCATGATGCTACTTTGTACAGCAGTATAAATACTCTGATTGACAGTAAAGGTAGTACCTCTTACAGAATTCTGTACAACTCTAATCGAAGTAAAAAGAGAAACCAAGAAACTTTTTCACAAAATGTTTAATCTATTGTAGAAATGAAACAAAAGTAGAAGACATCTAGGTGTATACTTTAGACAACTTTATTCTTAGTGATATAAATATAGACATAAAACAATCAAGTTTTAAAACATTGACAGAAATATTATTGATCATTACTTCGTCGAAATCACTGTCTTTGTATCGAGTACTTTCATGATCACTTCTGCTTCGGATCTTTTCAATTAACTTTAGTGGTCGATGCGCTAATAATATTGAGCCCGCCTCTAGAGATCTCTTGCAACTCTTTGAAGCTAAAGTAAAAATACGAGTGTCGTTTCCAGTGGTGACTTCATATAGAGGAATGGTGCTGGAAAACTCTCTGATCTCTTTGGCGGAGAAATTGTCCGAGTTCCTGTGAAAGTTGTGACTTCTTTCCTCTATCAATTTCGTCATTGCTGCGTTCAGTCAGACAAAGTGTAGAATCTCTGTCACTGTCAAGTCTGGCCTCCAAAACGTCAAAGTGACGAGGAAGAACAATCGCCATCTTTTTATGAAGTTCTGATTTGTAGAAGTTTATGCTTGGAATCAAATTGGATGGATATATGAAGAGTAGTACCCAGCACTGAAATATATACGTAGATCCATTTATTTTCAATGTTTTTAGTGGCTGGTAGATGATTAATGTTAACATGATTAATTATCAGTGTAACAAGGACCAATCATATTTAAGTATTTAGCTTCGAGAGTAGAATTTTACGCTATGAAGTTGTTATGGAAAGTTGGGGAAAACCAGGGAAATTGGAATTTCACAACAATTAGAATATCATTGCATTTGTTATTGTTGAAATTTTAATTTATTTATCTGCAAACGGGTAGCGATCATTGCTTTCGTAGATACTAGTTTCTCGATTGTCATAGCTAAAACAATCTGCGTTGAAGTAAAATAAAATTGGTGAAAAAATGTATTCAAGCATTAAAAGATATATACATGTTCTATTAACTAATGAGTCAAATAAATAAAGGACAACGGTCACGCATTCGACACAATTACCTGCTTTATGTACCAACAGAAATAAGACGATGAATCAGAATAGATGCAGTAGTTCAGTGTCCCATTGAAATAATTTGCCGGCTTCTTGTACATTCAGACCAACATTTGTATCGTTATAATGGACCTTTTTCTAATGTAGTAGAGAGGTGTTCGTGGTGTAAAAATTAAATTTATTTTTGTGTTTTTTTGGAGGACATAAAATTTATTTTGTTAATCATATATTTTGTTTGATATATCCGATATCAATATTATCTGCAGATATTGGCTGCGATAGACAAGTTTTAGACACATTTCTACAATTCCGAGAGCAAGCCTTAGTTTATGAGGCTACATAATGAAATAATTTTCTTAACCAAAGCTTTACTTAAAATAATGTATATATCGTCCTTTGATGATTCGTTAATAATCACAGAGAGAACCACTAAGAATGAATCAGCTTGTAACCTGTGTTACAATTGATTGATGAAAATTCATTTCATGATGATTTAAAAAAAATATTTCAATGATTAGGTTGAATAATTTTCATTCGAGAATAATCATTATATTTTATAATGTATCGTAACTTATACGTTGCAGAAGATTAACATGTACGTTTATAATTTGGCATAATTATGACAATCATTTGTTTAGTGAACAATAGAGTTTCTGAACACGTTTGGATTAATACACGTGTATGTTGCTATTAAGAAGAGTACTATAAACGATTATTGTCAATAGTACTAAACTCTTTTTCCACCCCTTTCTTGGGAGACAAGTGCATGTCAAACAATAACATATATAAAACCAATTTTATTTCTTAAAACGCTTCATCCTTCAGGGAGCACTGTCTCTGTTGGTATTTCTTTACCTGAAGGGGGGGGGGGGGGGTATATTTCAGTCAATGTGACTTGATATTTTACATTATGTGCTGTCATCGAAGTTATTTCACTGAAAAAGTTATTGAAAACAAATATATTTAAAGCAAAGATCTGAGTTCCTCAGATGTACTCTTGTGCAGAAATATTGTAGATAGTCAAATAGATGGATTTTTGACAAAGTTACATATTTTGTGGCGTTAAAAGTTCATTTGTCGAGCTTGGCTTTCAATGTAAATAAGAAAACTTCCGATCGATTCTTTAAATAAATTTTTAAAAAGTAGTCCTGAGGAAATCCGCCTTAGACAATGTTTTTACTATCTGACAGACAATTGCAATTTGAACAGTGCGCAGGTTGCATATACAATTAAAAATAATACATGTAAATGGCTTTTTGTTTTTTGTTTTGTTTTTCAATTTTCATCTATATATTGGATAGTATGTGTTTTTTATTGAAATCGTCTTACATGTATGGATAATCATGCTCCAACCGAAATAACTACTTGCTACACAATACAACATTTTAAATATATGATGTGGTTACAGAAGGCACACTCTATTTTTAATCTGAAAGAGCAAGGTCGGTTCTAGAGGTCGTGAGTTCAAGCCCCAGCCGGGGCGGAGGTGGATATCCAACATAGTGGATTTCCCTGTGCTTTATGTATATCTATATCCTTCACTCTGGGCAGGTATATGTCACTTTGAGAGTTATTGCAATGTTTGTGCTTATTATATGTATATATCTATGCAATCTGTATCGTTCCGATCCTCTTATATCTCAAACGACCGTGAAGTGAGCGACCAGCCCGCTAAGTTCCGTTCGTTCCAGATGTCGTTAGTTCAGGCCCCGACCGGGACGGATGTGGAGCTCCAATATACCTAGTTAATTTCCATGTGCTGTGTATGTACGACTTGATAATGACAATATACGACATACAGACGTTTCTTCACAGTATTCATTTTACAGTAATCAAATAATTAGATGATTATCAATTAAATAATTACCTTTGTTGGTTGTTTTGGCTTAAATCCTCAAACGTCAGTTATTACAGACCCTGAAACATGCTACTTCATCTCTAAAACGAACCGTACCGTTCCGTGCAAGAAACGAACCGTACCGTGCAAAAAGCGTGCAAGATAATTTATGCAAGACCCGCCCTAAAACGACCAAAAAATAAGCGTACCGTACCGTGCAATAAGCGTGCAATTTCCATATACGGCTTATTGACTAATGTCATTCGATGAATATGGACGGAGATTATCGCTGACCAGATAAGTTCAATATTTTGCTAGTTTTTTTTTTTACACGGGATTAAATAACACATACTTAAATTTTTATTAAAACCGTTACAAAAATGGTTTAATTTATTTTTTTCTTAGACCTTGATCATTTCTCTGGTTTTCGACGAAACTTTCATCGCCGATTTCTTGAGAGAGAGAGAGAGAGAGAGAGAGAGAGAGAGAGAGAGAGAGAGAGAGAGAGAGAGAGAGAGAGAGAGAGAACTTGTGTATTAATCATAATACTTAGATTAAAGTTTTATCACTGAATTTAATTATTTCGCTTTAGGTTTCTAAGGTCGGTCAATTGAGCGGGATTTTATTTCAGGACTCCACGTGCTTCGCCTGTCAATCAGTTTAAGTATAACAGTACAGATCACGCCATGCGCCGCGTGCTACTTGGCTCATCCTTCATAGCTAGAAGAAAATTATCAAATGAAAAAGTTTTAATTTTATGTTTTCTTAAATCCATATTTAAAAGAGTGAAAGAGTGTTCCTATATTTGAAATAATTCAACAATCATTTCCTTACGACTTAATGATTTTAACTCATGTACTGGCGATCAGAGTCCTTTTCCCCCGCTGCCGTATTTTTTGTTATGAGATAAATGCTTTATATATTTAACACTTTTAAGATTGTTGATTACCCGGTATTTTTTCCGTGTCCTGTTTACAACAATTATGTGAGTAAAAAGGTAAATGAAATATAAAAAAAAAGGTTAGCCAGCATTTTTAAAACATCATCTAAATCGCATGAATACAGTAAAGAGCGGACACTTGTCCAACAAAATGATAAATATCGCCATTAAAAGCTATTGACTTATTGTGTTTATCCAATTGTGTACATACCGTAAGAAATATGTTACGTGTACATGTATAGTTAACGTAATAATAAAAACTAATGGTCATATTTTGACTATATGCACGATGTTATTTCAGGTAAGAGAAGCGATGACGGGTTACATGTAGGTGTGATCTGTGTATACGAACAAGTGCAGAAAATCATAGAATCAATATTTCAATGAATTATAACAATCCGTGTTGAAAAACTTTATTACAGTTGATTTCAAAATTTCTAAACTGAAATTCATCGTTAATCTTATCATTAATTGCATGTATTTTCGCATATTTTATTCACCAGGGGATTTGATCGGCCACAGTACGCAATAAAGAATAATCATAAGAATTATGAATAACGAAATAGAAAGATGCTTGTAAAAATAACAACTGGCCGAATATCAAGACAACGATAAAGGTAACTAAAGAAATATCGGAATAAATTCGGGGCAATTTTTCATAGCAATTTTAACTGCCAGATTAGAACTATTTAATGACTTCAATAAAAGTACATGTATAGAAATAGAAAGATGCTTGTTAGAATTATCGACAGATTGCTGAATTAACAAAAATATAACGGATTAAAGTTAAACAGTTCTTTAAACTATTGTAATAATTAAATTTATTTAAAATTAAATACGAATAAGACCAGACTAATCAAAATTAAATCTACCCTACGCTTCCCGGTTTTCAATGAGTATACGTTTCACGCAACGTATCAAAAACAGGGGAACGGATGGAAGTTCTGATTTTAATTAAATTGAAATACGTATGTAATATATATTATAAATAAAGAAAAAAATGCTTGTCATAATTACCACCTTGCTGAAGTCAATCGGAAAAAAAATAAACAAAACTATATCGAAAAAATCAAAGCGTTCAGGCCACGCCTACCTCATTAATAAAGCGCGCAAACCGTTCACAAAGCGTGCAGTTATTTTTAGCAAAGCGTACCCTGCAAGAAGCGAACCGTACCGTTCACAAAACGAACCGTACCGTTCAAAAAGCGTACCGAACCGAACCGTGCAACTGGTGTAGTAGCACGTTTCAGGGTATGTACTTTTAAACGATTTGAATACATTCCAACCCATGCATATCGGTGACTTTTAAAAATCTCGATAGAAAATTTCTCTTTTTTTTTTGGATGCGTATTATGCATATGAACAGAAGGGGTTTTTTTCCCTAGCATTTTACACCCAACGTTTTGGTTGCGTAATATATACAGGGGCGTGCTACACAGGAGACATTACGGTAGTATAAAAATCTTTCCAAAAGGGCATTGTCATGACAAGCTTATTTTCAAAACAGCCTTAACTTCGAGTAGTTTTCAGTGAAAGAAATAGGTGGCTTATTTTCAAAACCGGCTTATTATCAAATCCGGCAAATTTTCAAGGTTTATAAACAAACAATAATGACCACATTTCTATTGTCCGAGTCACGTGATCCACTTTTTCCCTTATCAGAGGCCAAATGTGTCGGAAAAAGACTTTTTAGCCAATTTAAAGAAAAATGACATTTGATGATAACGAACAGTGTTCAAAATCAAAAGTGCAAAGGAAAATTACAAATCAGGGGCAGAGCAAACACGGACCTCTAAAAAGATTAGAGGTAGGATCAGGTGCCATAGAGGAGTGAGCATCCTTTGCTGACCGGTCACACCCACCGTGTTTTTATTTTATATATATTTTTTTTTATTATAATATCGGTTTAATATGATTTTATACAATCTGTTAAAAAGGGGGAACCACTTAAAGCTTATCAAATATAGTCTTTTCTTTTCAAAATAATATTCCTTTCAAAACCCCCTTATTGTATATCTATAAATTGTGTATATTATTTGATATATTATTTTGCATGATACAGTTCACTGTTTCATATGCAGGAATATCATTTTTAACCATGATATCAGATGCTGCTGGAAAATAATCCATATCCACCCTGCCAACCAGCTTAATGTTTTTTTCTTTCAGATATCTGGTAGATTTTTTCCTTTTTTTATTCAAGTTATAGAAAGACAGTATTTTCCAAAAAATATATTCCATTTTGCACTTCTTTAAAAAAAATAGAGAAATACAAGTACGTGAAATTGTTTATTTACATTTCTTGTCATATGTTAAATATATACTATGACAAGTCAATAGCTGCTGTGTTAAATAATATTGCTGCACTAAAAAAAAACAACATATTTTATGTTGTGTATGCTATAAAAACTTGTGATTTCATTATAAAATCATGTGGTTTCAATTTTTAAGGATGCCATGTTTTTCAATTACGAAAATTAAAAAAATGAAGACTAAATTAATTGACCTATCAACAGAAAAAAGTACACCATTTCTCCACACAATCGAACCTATTTTTTGTAAGATATTTCCCCAATATTAACCACAAAACTCTATGATTATTGTTGTACTTTCTTTTTACAAAGAACCATTCATGACATGTTTATGCAAATTAAATGTGCAAGCAGATATTTGATATTGAATGATATGTGTAATTATACGCTCTCTCTCTCTCTCTCTCTCTCTCTCTCTCTCTCTCTCTCTCTCTCTCTCTCTCTCTCTCTCTCCTAATTTGTTAATTACCTGACCCAACTGGAACTATCCCTTTGTCAAGAAATAACATGTCTTCGTCTTTGAGTAGATGTGTAAATCAGTGTACCTATAGTTTGTTGGCTGACTTGTTGAAATTCGTATGGTAACAGTAATTCATCTCAGTGTCAATAAAAGGTGCAGGATGCTTACCATTATTGTCGACTGATTTAACTTCCAATGATATCTGAGAGACAACTTCACCAAATCACCGCTAAACTTTATCCTCTGGCAGCATGTTGTGCACAGACGTTAGCGACGGCCATCTTTGTTTACACTGGCTTTGAAATTTACCCACACTGAATATTTAAAAAATATATTTTAGCATATAAAATACTATGTTTATCATATACAATTTATTTGAATTAATATGAATTATTTATATTTGAAAATTTATTGCTTTTTAAAAAAAGGTTTTTAAGCCTCCAAATATTCAGAGATTGACAAAATATACTTGTCTACAATTTCTTAACGCAAAATTTGTCCCACTGAGTTTATTCTATCAATAAAGAGTTAACAGAGTCAAAATATATTTTTTCATTAATCAAAAATACAAACTCTCACCAATAACAGTGTATTGGATTTTAAAGCTCACAGTTTGGTACATGGTTGCAATGATTTATAAAAGCGAAAAAAATATGTATCTTCCCGCCCGAATAACTACCTAAATTATTTTTTTTTCAAACAAATCATCATTATTGCGTTTCTAAAGAGATTACAAGGAAATTATTTTAAAGGCAAAAAAAAAAAAATCATGAAAATCGATGTACGCCGTATACTTGTATATCTTCCTGATGTTTAATTGGACGGCCTCTTAATAGGTTTGAATTCCCTTTTTTCTTGAAACCAAGGAAACTTGGGAAATATCGATATTCGAAAAGACAAGAAATGGATTAATGAAACGCTGAAATTAATTTAAAGAATTTTGTAATCCCATTATAACGAATATCAACACACATACAGTGATCATTTCTGTGAACTTGGCCGAACTTCTGAGAAAGAAATATTCTACCGAAATATTTCCTTCTTAATATTTTGAACATATTTTATTGCATATATGATATACAGTGGGTTTGAACAAAAGTTCTAACAACTTACTGGGCTCTTCACCCTTCTCAGTGTCCAAGGAAAATACTTTTCGAATCTACCATCATGTTTTTACGGACTACCTATTACATTTCATACCTCAAAAGTTCTCAACACCATCACACTCGATGATGCCACTTTGTACCGCAGTATAAATGCAGTTTACAGGAAAGATTCGTCAAAGCAAATGAAGAAACCTAGAAACTTTTCACTATAAACTAAATCTAACGTTAACATCAAACAAAAGTAGAAGACATCTACGTGTATTTTTAGCAACTTTATTTTATGTTATATAAATGGACATAAAAACATTCAGGTTCCATAACATTAATTATTTTATTAAATGTACGATATTTCCTCTACACATTTTGTATAATGATAGCTTAAATATTGCTGATGATTACTGAAGGGTACTTTCAATTAATGAGGTGAGATAATTCGAAATACACTAAATGACTGTATATGTATATAAAGCGACGGCAAAACATTTTTATTACCATGGTATTTAAAAAGCATAATTTTTTGTATAGTATATTAGAATCTTCTATATTCTTATTGTCTTCACTATATAATTGGCGATATTTTGTTAATTGTTAATTGATATCACCTTTAACAACTCAGGATCAGCGAATTGTCGACTGTCAGATATAAATTGTTATTGTCTGTCTTTTCCTATACCAGATTGGGATAGGTTAATATCTTTATGATTAACAGGTGTTAATTTTTCAGTCGCATATAATGAAGTCTTTATATTTATTTCGACAGTCAAGTAGTGGTCACCAGTTTAATATAATGTAGTTTGATATTTTGCAGGAAAAAAACCCATTTGATAAATAGTTACATTTGTAAAATAGTAGTAGCAACATATTGAAATGTTTTTTCTTTAGTAATTATCTTATCTTAGAATTAAATTTTTCAGGTAGTTTGTTGACCATCTGCCGTCCTCACACTGTAATTTCATATATGCTATTCATATTTAGGTTTAAATGGAATATCGTGTCGCACTAAGACCTGTCTAACTCAAGAAAATTAACTCCAATTTGAAGAAGAATAGTTGTACTAAATCTTTAGTTTTACCCAAAATGAATCATTTGATTTTCATTTTACCAAACTCTGACCACGAATTTATACAAAAGTTTGATAAAGCATTATTCAATTACCTCTGGGGGTCAGATATAGAGAAAATTAAGAAAAATACAAGCATTCAAGACTACAGTCAGGGAGTACTAAAAATGATACATTACAAAGAATTTATGGTAGCACTAAAATCAACCTTGATAAGAGGACTTCTTCATTCCTCGCCGAATGGGTACATATTTTAGAAGCTGAAATGAATACAAGTGTTAGTAACTTATGGTCAAGAGGGACTGAATATACTTTAAAATATGTAAATTGATACTAAATAGTTTCTGGAAAGAAGTACTCCTGAGCTCTATAAAAATAAGCATATTGAGCATATATGGTATAATCCAAGTATTAGAATAAACAAGGCATCTATATTTTTAAAACAATATATTTAAATAACGGTATAATCTGTATCATTGACCTTTTTGATTCGCAAGGTAATTTCGTAATTACGAATCAATTATTAATTCAAATGTTAAAACTAATTTTGTAGAATATGTAGGACTGAGAAAAGCAATCTTTGAATATTTAGGGATATATGATATGACACAAGTAAGACAAAAGATTCAGCCATATATACCAACTCTACTAAAAGTGTTTTACAAAAATAGAAAAGACTGTAAAGATATGTACAATATACTTATTAAAGAAAAGAAAAAGGAAATTTCTTCTATAATAAAGTGGAGAGAAAAGGGATATGATATAAATGAATTTGAATGGAGAAATATTTTTGAACTCCAATTTAAAGTTACTCTTGAATCTAAACTCCAATGGATGCAGTATCAAATATTGCATAGAATAGTTCCTACAAATAATTATCTTTATAAATTAAGCTTAAAGACTCTCCTCGTTGTAACTTCTGTGAATTAAACATAGAAACAATAGAACGTTTATTTTCAGAATGTCCTGAAGTTAAGGATATATGGTAGAGAATTAAAGAGCTGTTCTTAACAAAATACAATTTTCTATTGTTTTTATACTAGTAGCAAATTATTTGGTAAATATAACGAAAAAAATTTACAGAGTTCAGAACCTCTTGATACTTATTGTAAAACAGTACATTTTTCATGTAAATTCAAATCTATACAAAAACTTGCTTTTTTTAGTTTAAGTAAAATAATTGCTGACAGATTCCTTATTCAGAAATTTATGCTGTTAAAAAATTGCAAATATTCAGAATGTGAAAGCAATTTGTGAATTACTGTAGGTAGCATATACATTAGCTATAATGATAGTGACTATGAACTCTAAATCCATTGCAATTATAATGATAAGTAAAATTTACATAGCTGTTTTATGTATGATGTACATGATGTGATTGCCTGTCTGTCTTTTTTCTCTTTTTCGTTCTGTCTCTCTTATATAACTCTTTTACAAAATATGTTATATATTTATTTATTTGTACCATATGTATTTGATATTGTAAAAGAGTTTTAATAAATTTCTTGAAAACTCAAAAGAAAAAAAGACCTGTGTAACTTTTTTTAAAGTTAAAAAATAAAAAGTATTCACACCTGAGTGGTTCTCACACTATACTTAATATACCGATTGATGACCAGTGTCCGAGTCGGTCCCGTGTACACACGTCGGTACGTCGTGCTGACTGCATTAGTATTATTTTTTTTTATCAGTTTTGTTTGTTACAAGTTTAAGAATGCCAAAAAAATTATCCGATTCAAGTTCGGAAGAGGAGCAACTACAAGATCTGGTACAACTTTTTGCTTCTGAAGAGGAGCTCGATGAAAATTCCAAGAGGCCGACCACAAGAAGTGTGTCGAATCAATCGATTACAACCCCCATCACTGGCAATGGGCCTGGCAAAGGTCCGGGGGAAAATAAAAAAGGCAAAGGGCCTGTGATTAAGAAAACAAACAAACGTAAACAAGATGAGCCAGTATCAGGTAACAAAAAACAGAAAGTTAATTTAAATCCGTCACAGATTTACTCTATGCTGCACGAACTTTTAAAACGATCAGAGAACAATTGCAATGAAGCAGGTACTTCCGGGTATGATAATGGGGAAAAGAAGACGGAATGGAAGAAGTTATTCCGGATGATGAAATTGCATATAATGATCAGCGTGATCTTTCTTTCTGCTGACAATGACCCAGAAGTTATTGTTTATGATGAAAGTAATGGATTTTCAATGCCCAAATGTTTGAAGATGAAACTAAATTTTGTTCTCCTGTTTAGAAAGTTTGGCAAAGTTCATAAAAATGGGCTGCACACAAAAAAAGCAGAGGTAACAAAATATTTTGAGAAAATAAAAGTTCCTGACAATTGCAAAAATTAAGTTCAACCCCTAATTAATTCCGAAATTTGGATTAACTTGTATGTTAACGTACACAGAGATAAAACGATTTAAGAAACCCAGGAAATTCTTGGACTAGCTATTGTGCCCATGATTAATTTTGCTGATAGGTAGAAAAATAAATTTGACATGAAACAGGCTAACAATTATGTTTCGGGTGCAATCACACTGGCATGTCATGTCATGTATGAGAGCAATGTTAGACGTCGTAACATTTTGCGTCCTTATCTTCACAAAAAAATTCAACAACTGTGCTCGGTATCGATGCCGATTGAAGAGAAAACTTTGCTTCCGTTGGATGTGACAAAGCGCATGAAAGAAATAACTGACGCTTCTTAAATTAACAAACAACTTATTTCAGGCCAGAATATTACAAATCAAAGAAGTTTTCATGCTTCAAAAAACTTCAGAGGCAGATACAGGGGCAGAACAGTTCCATACAGGGGCAGAAGATCATACCGGTCAAGAGGTTACAGGGGAACAGCCCCAAGAAAGCCTTATCAATGATATTGAATGTAAGTAAATCCATTGATTCATCCTTTTCTGCTTGTGGTTTAGCAAATCATGACCAGCGATCCTTGGGTCTTAGAGTCTATAATGGGATACAATATAGAATTTGGGCGTTAACCATTTCAAAGAAAAGTACCTATTCCAATTAAATTTAAGGAATTGTACCAAAGTTTCATACCATTTTGTTCACTAAACTAAACTATTTTTTCTAATGAAATTCAAATGATTTTGCCGGTCCCGTTTTATAACTACAAAAGGTCAAAGTTCATGATTTCAAATGTTCATGTTGATGAAATGTAAATAATTTCGTGAAAATATGTACATTTTACATGTGACTATAATGTGGGTTATTTATGCTTAAAATGTTCGAAAATAATGTCACTATTTATATCATAATTCATTTTTTAAAATTTCTAATGAATTATTTAAAAATAGAATAAATTTCAACAAAAGTCTTAATTTGGACTACTATTATGTAAACGAAAATATCTTATTTGAAACCTTTCCAAGTCCACCGATTTCAGGAAACACATATCTCGGTATATGATATGTGTAATCTGATGTTTCTAAAACACTATTCAAAACCATATAATGCGGACTTCGTTTTTGTGGAAATTAACGAAATGCTTGAGTCCTGTTATTTTTTCAATGAAACCCCGCGAAATAAAAAAAAATGAAATCATTATGACGACGTATAAATATTGAAACTGAATCATCATTACATATAAATATTCTGGAAATATTAGCTATTAAATTGCTTTAATGAGCTTATGTCATCATATAGTAAATGTTCATATTCGCATTAGATCTGACATTAGTGCAGCTGTGAGTTATATAAATAATGAAGTTGGTTCAGTAACATATTTATTTGAGATCGCAAAAGATATTTTTCTTTGGTCCAATGAAAGAAGTATTGTACATTCATATAGCAGGGAAAAAGAATGTTAAAAAAATATGTTTTTAAAGATATATGTGAAGCATTATTTTATCCCATAATTGATTTGTTTGCCTCTAGATTAAATAAACAAATAGATAATTATATAACATGGTTTCCTGATCCAATGGCAGTTACATCTGGTGCATTTTCTATATCTTGGACTGATTTTAAACCTTACATGAAAAATGACAATAACAAACTGTCAACCATCTCCTCAAAAATCCATAAAACGAAATACAAATTCAAAGCAGAGCAACAAGGACCTCAAAAAAGATAGAGGTGGGATCAGGTGCTAGGAGAAGTGAGCATCCCCCATCCATTGAAAAAAAGAAAAATGTTTCAGGTCTAAGCTAAAAAGTAAAGGCTTATCAGAAAAAATCTGTGGAATATATCACAAACTCATGGAGACCCAGCACAAACAAGAAGTGTGCTTTTATTTGGAATAACTGGGTCGTTTGGTGCAATCAGAGAAAAATGAATGTCATGCAACCATCTTGTGACCAGATCATAAATTATCTTTCTTGTTTGGCTGAAAATGACTCTGCTTACCATACTATTAATGCTCACAAAGCAGCGATTATTCAAACTTTATCAGTATGTAGTAATTTTTCAATTGTCCAAGATCCAATGATTATAAACTTATGAATGGAGTGTTTCTTGCTAAGAATCCCAAACCAAAATACATTTCAACTTGGAATGTTGGTAAAGTACTTAATTATTTGAAATCATTATATCCGTTAGAGAATTTGGATATTAAAATTTTGACTTTGAAAACAGCTTCATTAATAGCTTAAACAACAGTACAGAGGGTTCCAACTCTAGTGTCTTTGAAAATTAATCAAATGGCTGATCATGGTGAATACGTTGTGTTCACAATACTTTAAAATAATATTAAAATAAATTTAATAAATTTACAAAAAACTTCAAAAACCAGGTCATGAAGTACAACAGGTTAAGATTAGCTCTTTTCCAGATAAAAGATATTGTGTTACATACTCTTAGAGAGTACATAAAAATTACAAATAAGAAACGTCATTCAAATAAACTATTAATTTCTTTTAAGACTTTTAGAGAGGTTTCCACATGCACTGTGGCTCACTGGTTGAGAGAAATTTTAAAAAGATCAGGCATTGATGACACAATATTTTCAGCACATTCTTATAGAAGTGCATCAACCTCGGCAGCTTTTGCTGGTTCAGCTAAAAGTAATTCTTGAAACTACTAATTGGGCTAATGCAAAAACTTTTTCATACATTTTATGGAAGAGAATTATCAAATTCATTTTCTGATACTGTTCTTCAGCGGAAAAATCCGGATGATGGCACAGGGGACTTTCAGCGCTTGGAGTATTCATGTGGAAGAAGAATCTACCTCTCGACTGGATCTTTAGTGAAAAGAGGACATTTTGTGACTGTGAAATTTGTCTAATGAACTGCAGTGAACTGAACTTGAGTGAAAGGAGATTTCTGAGTTTATGGATAAGAATTGTAATTCTTATTGATTGAATACTATAAATATATATATGTGAATAAATCCATTCACTGTATACTAAAATATGAATAAATTCGTTAGCTTGATAAAATTGAGTTTTTTCTCTATATAACATTTATTATTGACAGTAAATTATTTTATAAATTTGTTGTCATAATTTAGCTGTAGCAGACATTCATTGTGTTGCACCAAATTTGAGAAATTGTTTTAGAAGCATTTTAATATAATAATATGCACTTGGGCTACAATGCTCGCCTGGTTTTAGTCCCGTTTTTGTTTTACAAATTTTCAAAATATTTTCCTGTCTTTTGTCTCACATCCAATAGTTTTTAAAACAAGATGCCCATTGGCCACATTGCCCACCTGAGCAATGACAGCCATGATAAAATCAGCTTTATGGAGTCATATACAAAATATCTGAACAACTTAGTAAATAGATCCTGTATAAAAAGATTTCAAATTTTCTTCAGATATTCTTAAGGTAAACATTGAGTCCCTTTTGTACCTGGTTGATTTCATAGTCATATTACATATTAAGCATTGCAGTTCTCAAGAAGATCAAAATCAAGAAGAACAACTATTCATATAAATATAAACAATTAAGAATAAAAAAAATGTCAAGATTCTTGCATGTAAGTAATACCATATACTATAACATTTAAGCTTTTTTCGAGAATAATCAAATTTATTTCATATCTAAAAATTCAACAACAACCCTCCCCCCCCCCCCCAATTGTGGCCTCATTCTACCCCCAGGGTCATTTGATTTGAATCTACACTATCTTAAGACGTTTCCACACAAGTTAAAGTTTGTATAGCCAATTTGTTTTAAGAATGTTTTAGATATTTTTCTCTATGTATTCTTATGTAAAAATTTGACCCCCCCGCCTCCCCCCACCATTGTGGCCCCACCCTACCCTAGAGGATCATAATTTAAACAAACTGGAATCTTTTTTGTTGTTGAATTTTTCACTTTCACAACACATACATGAACATACGTGACATATCTCGTACATTACTTTTTACAATCATATAAGAAAACTTTGAACTATTTTATTATTTTATACTATACAGTCCTTATGTAGTGAGAGTATATTTTGGAAGAGAGAGAGAGAGAGAGAGAGAGAGAGAGAGAGAGAGAGAGAGAGAGAGAGATAAAGGGGAGATAGCGAGTGAAAGGGGGTAGGGGCATTGTTTACATATGTATATAAAAACCATATTCACGTGATAGAACAAACTGGAATCTACATTACCTGAGGATGTTGGTTGTTATGCAGAAGATTGTAAAAGATTTTTCTCTATATATTCCAATGTAAAAAATTCGACCCGCCATGGTGCCCCCCCCCCCCCCCGGATCATGATTAGAAAAAAACGTGAATCTACACTACAGGATGCTTCCAAACAAGTTTCAGCTTTTCTGACCAATATGATTTTGAGAGAAGATTTTTCTTTCTATAATTTATGTACAAACCTGGGATCATAATTTGAACAATTTTTGAATTTACACTACCTGAGGATGCTTCCACAGCTTTTCTGACCAAATGGTTTTTGAGAAGAGGATTTTAAAAGATTTTTCTCTATATGTATTCTTATGTGAATATTCGACCCCGTTGTGGCCCCACCCTTACCCCGGGGATCATGATTTGAACAAAGTTGAATATACACTACCAAATCTTAAGGATACCGAAAAATACCTACACAATTTTAATAATTCTTAATCATCACCCTTTTAAGGGGGACATGATCCTTTATTTGAAAGCCCTTCCCCCCAAGGAAGCTCTGAGCCAAGTTTAGTTGAAATATTGGCCCAGTGGTTCTTGAGAAGAAGATGGAAACTTGAAAAGTTTACGAAGACTTTACGACAACAACAACGACGACAGAAAACGGATTTTGATCAGAAAAGCTCACTTATGAAAAGTTTATAGACAGACGGATTTTGGACAACAAATGATAAGAGAAGCTATCTCACTTAATTTTTCAGCTCAGGTGAGCTAAAATGTAAATTATTTATATATAATGTTATATTTGATTGTGATAATATTATACCATGGACAAACTTGGAGAGAATTAACCTAACATTCAAGGGAGTAAACAGTTGATGCAGACTGAAAAAGATTATGATCCTGAAAATCTTGTATTTATCTAAATATGCAAGATCCATAACTATTTTCTCCTTAGTTTAATAAGTTTTTTTTTACTACGCAGACCAATCATATAGTTTAACCAAAGCAATATCCGAGTTCTGTTTTGTATTTGTAAATGCAATGCTGTAGTGCATTCACAAGTTGTACCTTGGTTAAGCTCCAACAGATAATTAAGTAGTACATTAATCCATGTTCTGAAAATTTAAATATTTTCAATGGTGATCAAATGTGGCACTTTCGAAGGACCATCTTATTAAAGGATTGTTGTTTAAAACTACAGTGTGAATATCAATGTATTTTGAATACATGTACATGAGCATATATTATTGTTGTGGAGTCAGAAATTGACCTTCTTTTAATCCTGTAAAGGAAAAAAAACCAATAAATGGAAATTCAATATAAAACAGACATTAAAGCTGCTTGGTCCGATTTTATATCAAATTGTGTGTACGCTTTTAAACGAAAGTTATGGTAAATAAATAAATGATAGACATTGCAGTAGTTTTCCCGGTCAAATAAGCCATAATTCAATGACAAAATGATGTACAAAATTTGATTACAAAACAAACGACAAAAAAAGGGTATTGCTTTATTTCGCTGCATAAAAATTCGCCTCTGACATCGCTTTTAACATAATGTTTTGGCAAACCAAAAATAAACCTGTGGGGTATTTGGTTTTCTCTTTTTTTTGTGTGCCCATAAAGAAATTATTTTTATTAACTTTGAATATTTCTTTGAAAGGAGACCAATTCTGCTGTTGTAAATAGGCGAGAGTCTATATCTTTCCAAGTAATTGGTTTGTATGGAAAATAATTTGTTACTTTAAAAGCAAAAAAAAAAACAAAAAAACAAAAAAAAAAAACAAAACAAAACAAAACCTGACAATGCAGTTTTAACAGCATTACAAAAGAGACATTCCTGAAAACTTCGAATATAATATGAATAACATTACTGGTGAATTAATTTTTACTACGCGGCAGATAATGCAAATAGTTTTCGCATATTCAGAGATATTTCGTGTCAATACTTTTTATTTTTAAACTTTAAAACAAGGTACACGGGTCTTATTGCGACACGATATTCCATTTAAACCTTCGTAACCTTTCGGCTAACTCGGAAAATGACCCTTATCCATCGCATTTGTAAATGATGCTTTGAAAAGGGTTCCATTCATAACAGTTTGGTAATCTAGAATACAATTGAAGAAAAAGTTTTAAAATATATCAGTCAAAGTTTCCTTTACCAATTTCTGAATTCGGATCATATTTTTTATTTAATATTACAAAAAAACGGAATGATAAAACGAACAAACAAAAAATTTACGAAGTTGTGTTGGTTAACTTTTGATATTTTAGCACTGCTAATTTTTCCACTGGAAAAAAAGGTTCAGTAAAATGTTATCAGGCAAATTGTAGAGTGTAGTTCTTGAGAATATTTTTCCGTATATATTTCTTTTTTTAACTTTGAAACCCTTTTGGGCCCCAACATTTGTCTGGGGTTACGGTTGGAACAATTATAAATCTTCATTATGCATATAGACGTTTTGATATTTTTATTCGCATTTCTGATGCAATGGATCTTTAGAGAATTCTTTAAAACACGCCTCAATTTATAATGTCGTTTTTATTTTCCCTTTAGAAAGGGTTAGGTCTTTTATCTCAATAAATAATTTTTTTAATTTCCTTCCTTAATGCATATTTTGTTATGTGTTTAAAGAACGTCAAAACTTAAACGTTTACAGGTATACAGACTGACGGAGGGACGGAAGACGGACAGCAGGTGATCAGGAAAGCTTACTTTGTATTTTTAGTTCAAGTGACCTAAAAAACAAATTTAGTGTTGGAAACATCTATATTCTAAATGACCGGTGCCATTTGATTTAGAATTCTTGCTGCATTAACATTCTAGAGGAGTTAGATACGGTTTTTAACAAAATTCAAAGTCTTTCCATTTCGCATTTTCTGGATCTGCACAGGTTGCTCTTGACAGACAACGATGTTTAGTAATATGTTGAGAAATCTTCTGATTAGTTGCCCCAGTCAAAATACGGTGTTTTATTATTCTTGATTATAATAACTATATATTTTAATTCATTGTTTTGTCACAGTTTATGTCTTGCCAAATTGTATTGTTTCTATATTACTGTACGATTTATAAGTTCCAAGGTTACTCTACGTGAAATCAAATACAGCTTTGAGTCTAAGCAATCTTAGTTTCACATTTTACCACTGGCTACATACTTGAGAGAATCTTCAACACTGAAAAAAATGGTTTACAATGTTCTATCGTGTTGAGTACTGCAAGCCAGTGTTAGAAAAGGTTTTTATGTTGAATATCTTCTATCGATTCTGATTTTGACAAAGTTTTTATAACTCTTAGATTTAAAACTATTAGCAAGTTCTATATAAAAGGTCATCATTAAATATTAATAATATTTTAAACATTCTCTTTTTATTCTAAATTTATGTGAACGAACTTTGTAAACTTTTGTCGCTCTTTATCCGATTATATAATATAATACTTATAATTTATGCAAGTCACGTCCGCCATTCTGATTAACCAGTTTTGACATTTTTAACACCCCAGCATATTTTGGTATGCAGCTGTATACTCAATTTAGTTTAGAAACCATGCTGAACCAAGTAATGAATATTTTATTAAAACCAATATGCAGTGTCCTATTTATGAATCGGGACCAGACTAGTAAAGTAGGCGGTGATGTTTTAGTTACTGTCACAAAGGCCAAATTTCCTGGCCTACAAACAGATGAATGTCTTTCTTGATCTGAACATACTGATAATGTCTGCAAGAGACTCCCACAGAACTAGGTATCTAACACTCTCTTAAGTATTTGCATGTTAAATGCTGAATTCTAAAACATTTACGACACTGTTATATTTCCCATTTTAACTACTAGTATTATTGTACTGATTGGTGTTTGACCAAAAACATTACTTATGCTGAAAGACTTTAAGGGCAGCCATCATTATTGATTATTAAAGTAACAAATACTGCTACTGTGGAGATGTTGAGCATTCCTTATTTGATGCTTGTGAATGATTATTTTATAAACAGAACGCTTGTCGCTAGCCTTTTTTTTTTATCAGGACAACAACAAAAGGAAGCGTTTGTGGCCTTTAGAATTGTTACAAAGCCACGAACTGAATATAATAAACAGTCATTTAAGAGTAAACAAACATTTTATGGAATCAGCAGCCTGAATCTGAATCATGTTAATCTCTTGCTTCTTTAAATCAGCATATTTATAATATTATCATTTTAACAATTGATATATTTTTTTTTATCCCGGTACGAAATAGCAATTGTATCTCGATGTCATATATATAGTGTCATGTATAGGTTTTATAATATTTATTTTCAATTCTCTCATTTATCTCTGTCAAATTGTTTAGTACAGTATAGGCATTCCAAGATAACTGTTTCCGACACTTTTGATGATTTTTAACAAAATAAACATTCGGAAGTCCCGCGGAACCCCTCGCACAATTTTTCGACGTTATCATCTGGATACTTTCTTGTCACTTGCAGTGCGAAATCCCCATAGAATTTTTATTTTTAGCTGTTTATTGAAACCTGAGAGGCTATAGCTAGAGGGGGCGTTTAAAAGGGTATTTCTTGGGGATTTTCCATAGTTTAAAATGAACATCATTTGAATCCAGAAGTTTTTATTAATATTGAATAATTAAGCAAAATGTGCCGTGAGGATATCTTAAATAGGGTCAGAGTAAAGTCATTTGTTACTACATGTGTAATTGGGCATACATGCCTTAAAATTCATTATTTATATACATAATTATGCAGTTTTAGATTGTATTTTTCAATAATGCAAACTAACTTTGATATTATATTAGATAAGTGGTTGTATGTGTCGAAATGTACCACATGTAGTGAAGAGAGCTGTAATATTGATCTATTGTGTAGTAACATGTCCATACTTAAAAAGAGACCAGCCGGTGGTTGGAGCTTCCAGAATTATTAACGGACTTCTGCTGTTAAATATCAACTATCCTGGGAAAAGGCACTTTCGTCTTATTATTTCATCGGATTCCTATTAAAATTATTGGCGTAATTTTTTTTATTCATAACACTTGACAAGTTCAAGCTATTTGAAGAGCTATTGTAACAGTAAAAAAGCATGAACTTTAATTTTTGCGTTTGACTTTGCATTAAGCAGCGATCAACGTTTGTGACGTCATAAAAAACCTCACCATTTTAAAAACCTTTCAGTACCATGTGTGAGCTATGACTGCAGAAGCTTTCCACTCACTTCACATGCTAAAAATATGTGGAATGTTAATATTGTCTGAAATTGAGTATATAGAAATGAAAACTATTACATTGTACAATATTTATAATAATCATTATTTTAGTCAGATTCCTAGGCATGTGGACAAGAGTTATCAATATGAGATAATCATTGAAATTAATATTTTAAAATAATATTTTTTCTCATACACAATTCTTACAGACAAGTCTAAATTATATATAAAATGCGATGTACTCAATGAAAAAATTATTATATGGATAACTTAAAAGAATGTACATATTCATAGATAGACATTCCTGTGTTATGAATGTATGTTTAATCAAAGTGTTTGAATTCTCTAAATAATCTCGATTTATTTCCACCTCGTCACATGTTCTCCAGTGCACAAACAAATTCTGGCGATTCGAATCTTGTTTTTGCTGTAGAATTTGCCGAATGTGTAAATGTCATTTGATACAACATGTTAATGATTTTTTCTAAGAAAACGTGACGAAAATCGTGTCTTAGATATTTGTTGTTTTAACGATTGAACATTCATCCCCACGAAGACAATGCCTTACATTGCACAGACAAAAACATTAGGATATATTATGTCTTGTAAAAGTTATATCTAAAACTAATTAATGTTATTATAATACCTTATTACCACCATCACTGGAAAGGGAGTTTTACACAATTCTAACTCCCATTTCTACTTATAAATTTTGGGATGAAAATTACACATACAATATTTCCAATAAGTTTTGCAGGAAATAACTTATTGTTTCTTTTTTTTATATATATACTTATTTACAAAAAACGGGGAGGGGGTGGTTGTAAGGAAAGGAGGGAGGGAGAAATTGTCCACTGTGAACTAAACCCTCACTAAGAGATCCATCACTACCCCGTGGACAAAACTACCAGAGACCGTTATCTCATAGTAGCAGAAGTATGGTAATAAACTTACAAAACTTATCATTATTTTTAACAATCAAAATATATTTCTATCTTTGAAAGGAGACCGATTCTGCTGGTGAAAATTGGTGAAAGTCTATAACTTTCTAAGATAATATTTCGTAAAGAAAATTATTTTATACTATAATAACCAAAATTCGGATTAAGCTGCTTAAGGTTTATTCTCGTCCAGTAAATTTGTTATCGTCCTACACCTCTTACTGAACAGTTACTCTGAAGCTGTCCAATAATTTTCTATTATTGTACAGATACAGGTAGCATATTCAACAGCTGCAGATAATCGAAGCGTCCATCAGAATACATTCATAAATATTGTCTTAGTAAATGGATTAGTTTTCACGGGATTGAACGGATTGGGACCTTTATTGATATTAAACAATGTAAACTTTAAATGATAAAGTCATCAACAGGTGATAATGCAAAGGTGGTAATAACAGGAAGGGAATATCATTAATTAATAATATATTAAATGTAATAAAGCCGCTTCTGATTGGTCTAAATTTGATTTAGCAAATTTATAAAATGAAATTCTAAAAAATGAAAGAAAAAAAACTTCAACAAAATATAAAGCTATGGCAGTTTTGTTGTAAGCGATTAAAAAAATATTACAACAGTATAAATATATAGAGTTATCGAAAAGTTCTTGGACTAATGCTATAAAATCATCATTGACATTGCTACACGAATGAAGTTTAGCATACATGTATGCAGACAGAAGGTGCACTTGTACCTACAATGTTAGTTTTATTTAATTTTTCAACATTTTATTGAAGATAAAAACCATGATATTGTTTCAATAAGGAGTTACCAAAAATAATATACAAATGTTATGTTTACATTTACAAGAATAAAAGAATAATAATTGTATCCATTTAAAAAAAAGTTCGAGATACTTTTGAAAAATAATATCATACAATAATTACACAGAGCTGCAACTTCTAAGGTCAACTTAACCGTTCCTTTAATTTTTTTTATGGTTAATTAGGTCAATTACATTAATATTTAGTACTAATGGGTGTATGCACAAAATAGTCTGTAGGAACTGTTTAATAACATTTTCATGAAGACAAGTGAATCAAATCAAGTGCCCAATCTATCTTCTTCAGATAGCTTAAACTCTTTTATTGAAAAATAATAGTTTTCATTAATGACGAAAGATTTGCTGTATAAAATTCTCACAGAGAAATGTACCAACAATTACATAAAAATAGAAAAAACAACCAATGCTGTCATTTAGACAACTGAAATTCTTTCCAATTTTGAATTATTTTCAAGATAAAAATGAGTTACAAAAATAAATTACATTTTGTCTCTAATGGCAAGGAGTGTTTTGATAGAATGATTCAAGACATTAGAAATGGTTGAATCCCATACTCTGAACCTCAATAACTCTGCATCAGCTTGTTATTGTTGTGTATTCCTTTGCACCAATTCTGTTACATTTGTTGTTGAAAGAAAATTCGTGTTTCATAATTTTAAAAGGCGTTATTGAATGAGGAGCTGACTGATGCAGCCTTCTGGAAAAACGCGAGGACGAATAGGTTATATTATTTATTATGGAATAAGGAATCATTCTTTGAGCATTATGAAATACGGCCGGGAGTGATCAATTCCAATAAAGCTCTAATGGCTTTATGATAGATTTGATCACGCCCAACCGTATTTGATCACCTCATCATATTCAAAGAATGATTCCTTATTACTTATATTTATATGATTTTCAGCAATTGTCCGAATAAATCGTAAAATAGAACCATACATTAAAAAAATAGATTTGTAGTGTTATCATACACAAAAGCACTAAAAATTGTAAATACATAAAATATGTATTATGAAAGAAGAGCGTGTAAGCAAACATGACCCCAAGCTCCCACATTAATTTACAAGGCTACGCATGATGAATATGCCAGGATACGCATACTTTACTCAAAAATAAGTTTTTCTAAAAAATTTCTTTGTTAATCCCAAAGTTTTTATCTTTGGATTTTATTCAGTGATTTTAGAGAGGTTGCGTTGACAAAGGGTCTCCTACTACATGTTAATTCAATAAAGGCAAGACTTCAAAACTTCAAGAGGCAAAATTCCGGGAGAAACAAGCATTCTGACAGAATTGCATAGGCAATACACGTCTTTTTCAAGCACCTCTAAATTTAAAAGGATTGTCATTTTATGTTCTGAATGGGTTTGGAGGGAAAAAAACGGTGAAAGATTTTTTTCAAGACGAACACAAATAGAAAACACACACGAGTCTTTTAAAATAATTCCTTGTTCCATTTGTTGATCTATCTTAACAAAACTCAAACTTATATTGTACTTTCTCATTAAAGAGTCTGCACAGCAAGTTTAAACCATCTCTAGAAAAAAATATGAAAAACGAAGTTGGGACATAAATACAGACACACGATAATGGTGCTTTCTGGTTCACCGGTTACTGGTAAGGGACTAATGAATAAATAGGAACTTCCTGTTAATATTATGTCCTTATAAAACCAGAGCTTCATATGTAAATCTATTTGGTAGGTTCAAAGGAGTTGCACTGCAAAACATTTTCAGTAATATATTTGTAAGACTCCAAAGTGACGCAAAAGTCCGATTGTCTGCGCTAAAATTCGATAGCCTGCCACGCCAAAGTACTATAACCGCCGGGTTTGTACCGTATGGGGTATTTTCTGTCCCGGGCGATTACTAGGGAATTAGCTCAACACTCGCTGTATTTTCCACATTTATTCCAGTTAATAACACAATTATACAAACAGTTACTCTCCACTCCGTACACATTAAAAAGGGGGAACTCGCTTATTAATAATTCTAACTTAATGTTAACCTACATATGACAGTGAGGGAAAACGTAACGGATTAGACGGACGACTTGTATCTTGACTCTTAACCTCTATCTATCGAACTCTGACTCTATTCTCTTCTAACTTACAATCCTCTGTAAAACATATAATATTATTTTACTGGCGTGACCCTCTAAATAATTGACATGTATAAATCATCCAATCAGAGAATATATTTCTTGATCCCTAACTGACCATTGTCCAGGTAAACGCCCATTTATTCACCTGCGTTAATCCGCTAATTGTTATGTAATTGTATTAACTCTATTAGTGTCAAACACACATATCTGAGCTGAAACCATTGTCCATCAATCCTGCCTTTCCAATAAGTATATTTCCTAAAGCTACACTTGATTACTTTGATGTCCTATTTCTTTGTTACAGTTAAGACGTTTGATAAACATTAATTTACATTCTATCACATCACAGTCAGGAGGAATTTCACGATAATTAAGAAGACTAAATAACGTTAATTTATACCAACAAGCTAAAACTATAGAAAATGTTCGCAACATGTAAAATATACATTTTACGTGGTGATAATACCCTCTTGTCCCCAAAGGATTCTCCGAATCCGTAAAATTTAAAGAGAGAACCATATAAATATATATCGTAGTAGTGAATGAAATTAAATAAAGAGAGAAAAAATTGCAAATTAAACGAGTTATTAGAAGAAAAAAAAATGGGGTGGGTGCAACATATTGGGTCAAAAATTGGGTAAAGTAGAAAAATATATGGAACGGAGTGGAGCATAAACATGAAAAAAAAAATGCATATAATTACAAATGATGGATATTATTTTAAGATTGTTCATAATCAGTTTCAAAAGAATTATTCTATAAAGTCTTATGTCACATGCGTTTAAAAAATAATCACTGTCATGTTCTTCATTCATCTAATGAAGGTATTTTACACGTACGCTCGAACACATCATAGTATAGCGTACAAATTAATGTTCACAGTTTTTGTCCGGAAACAAGCGTGGAAGGTATCACAGTGACGTCGCATGTGTCCACGGTAGGAATTTCACGGTCCTGGAGCTT
Source organism: Magallana nippona (assembly GCA_033439105.1). Taxonomy (NCBI): domain Eukaryota; kingdom Metazoa; phylum Mollusca; class Bivalvia; order Ostreida; family Ostreidae; genus Magallana; species Magallana nippona. The sequence continues at coordinate 44,440,137 of CM065923.1, read as the reverse complement.
CCGTAAAATGATCCATTTGATAAATACTGTTCAAAGTCACCAGTAATCAATAACATCACACACATTGCAAATATTCTGTATGAACATCCTAATCATCAATTGATAATTATTTTATGACAATACTAAAAAAAAATGAATACAAGTATAACAGGAAAGCATGACCATTTGCATAAACACTGTCGCTGTTTGACTGACACTTTAACCGTTAATCATTTACAATTTTAATTTATTTTCTAAAGTAAACACCAGCACTTCAAGTCACAGTATCAATATTACTGATCTATATTTAACCTGAGAAAAAAAAATGTTCAAGACTGATCACATGAATTGACTATGTAGATCACTAACTTGGAAATGGGAGATAACAACAGTAACAATTCTACGATTTTTTTTTTTTAATAGAAGTTAAAATTACCTCATTATTAATTAGAAAAGTCAACAACATAGGACCTGTGCATCACTTGCAGTAAGTTGTAAAATATGTTATTTTCTAGTTTGGCCTATACCTCATGTATTTATTTATATAAAAAAAAAGTGTGAAACTTTTCTCTTTGTTTATTGATGCTGTGTCTGAGTTTAGACGACCAAGCTCGTCACTTCTTGCTCGCTAAACCGTTAACAGAGTCAGAATATGGGTGACGAGTCCATATACTAAGCCTGTTTGACAAAAAAAATATATTATTTATGGATTTTTAATTTTGAAATGATATTTGACTTGATCAATTTCTACGCCGTCTTTGCCTCCTACGCTCACTTTTGACTCGAAAGTACTCTTGTATCAACGCGTTCGGAATATTTTCTTCAGGTTCCCACGAATTATCTGTACTACTAAAACCTTCCCACTTTATTCGAAAGTCGAGAAAATCATTAAGGACAAAATTATGCGCGGGAAAAGATATTTTCGAATAAAGTGGGAAATTTCACGATAATTAAGAAGACTAAATAACGTTAATTTATACCAACAAGCTAAAACTATAGAAAATGTTCGCAACATGTAAAATATACATTTTACGTGGTGATAGTACCATGTTTGTTACGGCACGTTATGGCGACGCCATTGCTGAAATCGCCGTTATCTATTCAAAATCAACAATCAGACATGGTTAATGGAGAAAGAGACGAGTGGTGAAATTTAACACTGATAGCAGGGGAAGGCATTTACAGCGAAGAACCCCAATAACAAATAATAATTTGAATGTTGTATTTAAATGTAGTGTGTGTGTTGCGCCAAAAGTTTCTGTAATTAGTGTATAGGCTAATCAATGAAATAATAAAACAATGATGAACAAATCTATATATAAACAATCAAACCAGGTGGGGTTATTTACAAAACATTTATCATTCTATCATCTTCTTTAATCTCGATTCAGTTTTAAAACCACCGGACTTTGGCGTGTCAAACCATCGGACTTTGGCGTGTCAAACCATCGTAGTTTGGCGCAGACCATCGACTTTGGCGAGACCATTGGACTTTCTCGAGTCCCATCACACTTTGGAGTCCTACAAATGAATATGTCATGTATGTAATGATGGTGTTATTGTCTATATAAATAACAACTCCAATGTAAGGGTTCTCAATAATGCATTCCTCTTTAGATTTGAAATATTCAACAATATATGTATCATAATAAGTATTTTATCAATATCACATCATCATATAAGTAAAATAGATCACACATAATATATCATTGCATTGTATAATATTCAAAATATCCATTTCATGATTTTGCCAAGCACATACATGCAGTTTACAAACAAGAGTTATCTCCTTATCGCACTGCTAACTGATATCTAAAGAGTTAATTGCATTTATTACCATATCGTGATAAATGCTTTTAATTCCAGTGCAAGCGCAACAACTCTGCAACATTGTTTAATTCAAACGTTTTTGAGACGCCTCTAATAGATACTGATTTATCAGACAACAATTACAAGGCAGGCAGGCATCTTGAAGAATTTCAAAAATTTCGTGAAAATCCGTCGCCATCAGGTCGAATGCCTCCAAATAAGCTCAAGAAAGGGAATCCAAGCGTACGGGGGAACCCGGCGTATAAGAACGCCGATCCGAAGGAGGATCGAGACTACATCGGCTGCGAGCAAGACCAGTGAGGCACCATTGTATCAACCTCCAATGATAAAACGCCGCTTAATGATAAAAATATTATTAAGGGTTGCAAAAACGTAAGCGGCGTTTTATCCTTAATGATAAAAATATTATTAAGGGTTGCAAAAACGTAAGCGGCGTTTTATCTTTAGAGGTTGATACACACCACGCGCCCCTATATCTAACAGCGGAGGGGAGACGCTCAACGTCAGCCAGAATAAATACCTTCTGCACCAGAAGTCATTGCACAGCCGTCTTTGGATTGCCAAAGCGCCAGTAGACAGTCTCGCCCTCAGGGTCAGTTACCAACGGACCAAAGTCTGCATCACAGCGTGGGCGCCGCAGCCAAAGTGGCCACATTTTCGGGCTTTGGCTTTACATGCAGACCCAACACCAACACAACTATACCCCCAGAGATCTGACAGTTTTGACAAAGGAAATCAATAAACTTTTAAGGGGGCTTCTATGGCAGAGCGTACATGGTTAACTTATACAACAGCTTCTGAAAGTTTCAATCATTTCAGGTACTTGTATGGGTTACCTCTTTCATGGCCAGCTCCTCTCGAACATATCATTCATTTCATAGCTTCTATGTCTGCAGAAGGGAAAGCCTCTGTATCTATTAGAACTTATATTTCTGGCTTGTCATATATGTACAAAATTCATGGTCTTACGGACATAACCAAGTCATTTACAGTCGTCACTATGTTAGAAGGGGCAGCCAGATAAACCCCAACACAAGATAACCTTAAATACCCTGATTACACTGCTTCAGGCATTAGAAAAAGTCTGTCTTACTAGTTCTGTAAGGCAGCTTTCTGTTTAGCATATTTTGGATTCTTGAGAGTAGGGTGATTGACCAGCAAATCACTTAAAAGTCAGGATCTGAGACCTTTGCATTGTAGTGACATTGCCATTGTTGAGGCTAATGGGTGTAAACATGGGTGCAAAGTCACAATTAGACAATCAAAGGCTGATCAATATGGCCATTCCTCTACCCTATTTTTGTCAGAAACTAGAGGTCAGGCATGCCCTGTTGTCGCAGTGGTAAATTATCTACAGGTTCGATCTCAGGGTTTAGGTCAAGGTCAATTCTTAGTTCAATTTGATGGCAAGCCCCTAACTCATCAGCTTTCAGCCATATTTGTCAAATCATTGCAATTCTGTGATAGTAGGATTGGACGATTTAAGTCTCATTCGTTTCGTATTGGGGGTGCAACTGAGGCAGCAATGAGGGGCATCTCTGATCAAATTATCAAACAATGGGGTCTCTGGAAGTCTAAGTCTTATGTCTCATATATTAGGCTTTAATACTGTTACATATAAGTTTGCTTTTTGCATCATTTGCATACTGATTACTTTTTCTATTGTTCATACAGTAGCAAATACTAATATTTACAGGATGTAAGAAAGTTGTATGGGTCATGGGATCACCCATAGTGTACTGGGCTGCAGGAAGTGCCTGTATTCTGCCGGGAGAAAAACATCTCACCCTACAAGACAAAAACATCAACATCTTGTGGTTTGGAGTAAGGAGAATGAGATGGAAGGACTTTGACTATCTTTTTGGCAATAAGTTGAAGTCTGGGACAATCTGGGATTAAATAATATTTATCCTGTGTACTAGTAATTATAAATTTGATAGTTATCAATGTTTAACATGTTTAATAAATTAAACATATCAAACTTTACTCGTATTATAAGTATCAATTCTGATATGATTATATATGCATACCTATGCAAACATAAAGGTGGACAGGTTATTATCAAACAACATTCTCTACACATCCTGGAATCGATGGCATTAGAACATACTAGTAGGTAAAGCAATAAGCATACAGGATGGCATTTCTAAGATACAACGAAGAAAATTCATTTTCCATCTTTCGTCACTCTCATGTGATTTATCTTAGCTACAGTATAGTAATAGGAATATTAGTGCATATTAACCACAACTGAAATCAATTTTAATAGAAGTTGACATCAAGCACGTCATGTAGGAGTCCGTCCACAACTTGTATGCTGGCAGCATACCCTTTTCCAAGATTCCGCGAAATATCACGGGCTTGTTTCCATTACGTATTTCTCAAACATTTCTTGCGGAGTAGGGAAGCTGTCCTCTTCCTCGATATTCCCCTGTAGGTGACCGTTGGGGTGAGCATTTGAGTCAACTACATGTTGTCTGAACAAGGTTATAACACATAGAAAAAGTCTCATTTTGTGTCAAAACAGCCAGTACCTGAAACAGGCCTCGGTTATTGTGTTGAAGTGATGATTTTGATTTATTATTTCAACATCTCAAGTAATTAATTCCTAATTAAACATTACGTTTTTCTGTTTAATATTCAACGGACAGAAATCCAGTGTCAGACACCTGTTGTAGAAAGACGTGGAGTTCTACTAGTGTAAACTTTAAGACACAACGCAAATTTAAGCAATAAGGAATCATTCTTTGAGTATTATGAGGTGATAATTTTGGTCGGGGCGTGATCAAATCCAATAAAGCCCGAAGTGCTTTATGATAGATTTGATCACGCCCCGGTCGAAATGATCACCTCATAATATTCAAAGAATGATTATTCATTACTTATATATTTATATAATTTTCAGCAGTTGTACGATTAAATATTATAATATCAATTATGCAAACCCGCTTGTGCTCCCAACAATACGTCATTTGAATTTATTGGGCTGTATAGTACAAAATCGATTCGTAGTGTTATCACAGACAGAGACGCTGGAAAATGTAAAAATACGTATTTAAACACGCTTTTAATTCTTATTCAGATTTCATTCAGGTTGCATATTCATTACCTAATGAAATATATAGGTGTAAGTCTAAGGGAGATAACTGTAATTAAAAGATAAAAAGAAAGATTTTGATGAGAATTGGAAACACCCGTCAAGATTACCCACACAGCCAATGATACTACCAGAGCCCCCCCCCCCCCCCCCCCCCCCCCCATTTACAACACAACAAATAAATGGAAGATCCTTCTTAGACAGAATCTTAAGACTATTTGGACCAAAATATGATAATTAAAATACACACTGTGCGTTATTTTCATGTTAACTATTAGCGAGATATCTAAGTATCCTTCAGATTGATACAGGTTTTTGTTGTTTGTCATACCGAAAGCAATTAAGCATGACGTTTTCATTGTAGCTTTTCCCCTGTTTATGAAATAGGCCCATGCAGGTTACAGTGCTACATGAATGGAACAAAAACCCGACCTCGTTCTGCTTTTGGCTGTAGCATTGCGATAAAATACATTGAAAAATGTTCATTAATGACAACCCAGGCTCTCATGTAATATTTACCAGGTAATATATGTATAAGTATTTCCCAGTATAGTTTATTTTGAAAGTACTGTTTTAGAACCAGTAATGCATCAGCAATATGAACTGTATCTTTCAAGAGGACGAATTGCCATCTGTTTGAATTCTTCATATCATTACTTTGTCGAGCTAACAAACCAACGAGAATAAATTAATGTTGATTTAATTAAGATTTTGTAATTGACTAGAACAAATTTGAGAGGTTTGCTTTTGAAAGCAGTCACTCTTTTTCAAAGTCTAATGATCTTTACCTCCTTTGTATGTTTAAGAATTCCTTAAAGACTTACGCATCAAATTCTCTTTTACACATGTACATGTGTATAAGCAATTCTTGTAAATTAAATTGATTGAAATTAACATTGAAAGGCTTTCAATATTGGAACGAAAGATTAGATTCTTATTTAGAAATATGGTCAACAAAATTGTGATCAACATACACAAATTTTGTACAATGAAATTAAGTGAAAAAGAAGAGTCATTTTTTTTCCAATACAGTCCCTGGACTACCGTCTTAAAAGTCATATCAATATGTTTCACTTTAAATGAAATTTAATTTTTAAGATATTTATATAAATACTGCGATTCGATCACATTGTAATCGATTAAATACATTGAACGATCAAAGTTCATCTCTACTTGTCTCCCTTTGTTTGGGTGAATTAACAAAATGGTCCAAGTCTTCGCTTAATACGTCATCAAACATGTTTTCAGTGTAGTCCGCCATTATGTCTTCAGGGTCCTGCGAGTCTGCCAGACTTTCTTCTTGATCACTAGTACTATACGGATTTTCGTCTTGTAAAAGTGACTGTAAGGTCGGCAACTGCTTCAGGATTCTGGTCAAGTCTGCCGTCATCACCTCGTACTCGACAATTTTTCCGTCGCTATCAGCATCCATATCACCGAAAAGCTGAAATGGACAGAACATTTATTAACATAAGTCAAAAGAGTTCAATCTTTACAATACATGGTGTTTCATATTATATGTCCACATTGCAATTAATTTAGCTGCCAGGGGGATAAAATGATGAAACACTCTGTACAACACATGATCTAAAAACTCCTGTCAGCCTATCTGGTTAAAAACTTTCCAGTCGTCGTCTAACTTTGCAAATCTTTACTTTTTCCTAGAGCGACGATAACTGCATCATTTTGTCCCAACTAGAAGCAAGTTGCTTCCAAGTTTGTACAAATGAAAGGCCAGTACCCACATCCCTTTGAAGTAGGAATTACACTAGTCAACCCAAGATCTTGATTACCCCGTTCTGGAAAGTTCTATCCATCAAAACTAAAATCGCGCATTCAAGAAACGAATTGGCTCACTTTATTTGTTCAACATTTGTCAAATCTTAACTTCTATGTATACTCTAAATTAAATTAGTTACCAGTAGATATATTCGTTCTTTACGTAATCATTCAATATTTTTTCATTGCAAGTATATATCTTGATGCAAACTACCCCTGACTTGGATCCGCCAAAGCGTGTCCACCACCTTACTCTCATTTTTGCTATTTCGGGCTTATTTATCGAAAATGAAAGTAGGATTTTGATTAATTTCACATTAATTACGTATCAGTTTAAATCCAATTATAGCTTACGGACATCATATCACACGTGTTGATATACGAAAGGTGTAAGCAGTTACTCTGCCGCAGGCATTTCGTAGTTTATTTGCAAAATGTCTTAATTTATAAGTATGGATGTACATGCAAAGGGTTTTTTCAATCGAAATCATCATAGAATTTCAAATATTTACAAGAACGCTTCTTGATATTGGCATATTTTCTTCAAGTTTATTTAAATTAGGAACATCCAACCAATAATGTGAATTGAGAATTCTCTGAAATTTTCTTCTAAAAAATGTCACAATTTATAAGCTCTCCAAGGGGGGGGGGGGGTCTAAAGTATGTAGTGTCGTCCATGTTTTATAACTGCAAGAATCCTGATATAGAATAGATACTGTGGTATTATGTCCAATAAGTGTGTCAACTGAGGAGTGCAAGGTTCTTTATAGGAATGTACCATACATGGGAAAAAAAACTCATGAAGTCACGTGGTCTTCTTTGTTATCTGTTAATGATAAGTTGAAATCACAACCCCATCTCGACTACTAAGTACTCCTCCAGTCAGGTCGGGGCCAGAACTGGAGTTCTAAGTTTTATAAGGGCAAGAACATGGACAAAGGATACAAACGTATTGCGGTGAGTGATTAGTCCAGAAGGTCTAATATCATCAACTTTGTCACAAACCACCGGTAACACTAATGGACGTCTAACGGATGTGAGGAAAAAACGGGGATCAAAACGGCTATCATGAATAAACGGGGATATCGGACGTTTTTGCGATAAGTGTATGTAAGTGTGATATAAAACCATAAGAAGCCCACCTCTTTCAATTCAGCCCTCTCCTGCCCTGATGGTCTTAGAAGTTCTTCAAAGAATGACCAATCAACGAATTCCCTATCTTCTAGCTCTCCAAGAAAAAAATCCCTGAAAAAATGGTACCTCGGACATGAAATGGTTAAAGTAATATAATTACATAGCAATTAAATCCCAAGTACATGGGTCTTTTTTATTTTCTCTGACCTTAAATCTATCTTTTTGCTATCTTGCATGAACTTGGATACAGAAACAAATCTGTTTTCATCTATGGGGGTAGCATTGCAGTCGCTTGCGTTGAATTTCGAGAGATGGTGTATCCAAACATTAATAGCCAAGTTCCGTCCATTCTTTGAGTCTACATGGTGGTACCATCTGTATGAAATAAAATGAGTAAAGTTTACACTCTGTAAGCTAAAGATGGTACCAGACTGATACTATGTAAGCTTTGTCGCATCATCATACTGATAAACATTAAGCATTTTGATGATGTTGACGATGTTAACTGAAATATGGTAAGAAAAAGATAAAGATACTGATCATATAACAGTTAAATGGTCATGATATTAATTCTACATGTTACTTACTTGAAAGGTATAAAAATGCAATCACCCTTCTGCATTTTAACCTCGTACCACGGTAAATCCCGGAATTTCGGAAAATTGTACATATCAACTTTTTCCACGTCCACTTTGCTGTACTGTCCGTTTTGAATCCATCCCGTTTCCTGTATATCTGCCTTCAGTTTCTTGAGAAAAGATAAATAAAATGTTTTAACTAGACCAAGCTGGCTACAAACTAGCATAAAAGGAAACCGGCCAAGGTTATTCTCACAAATGCCAACTGACCCTTGACAAACTCGCTGAAATAATCCTTGGTTTCATAAATATTCATTATTTTCAGTCCACCAATGATGAATTGAAACTTTTTTGTGGTGTTAAGAAGGAACATGCAATTGTTTGAAGATTCACGCGATTAATGATGAGATTTCCATCACAAAAGTTTGATGGACCATGTTTGAAAAAGACATGAATTATTATTCTTAAACCCGAGGAAATATCAGCGAGATTGCCAACATTCAGTAAATACATACACTGAACCAAAGTTCTAAGTGTTCACCCAGTATATTGTATAATTTACTATATGAAATTAACACTTTTTTTGTCTCGCCGTCGGGGTGACTCATTTCCACTTAACTTTCAAATTGTTAAGAACGATGCATTGACCTTGACCTCTGGTTGCGACCCAAGACCTTGACCTTTGCTAAATATCACAAACATTTCCGGTTTGGTTGAATTTTGCTTAGAGCTTTGGATCGTTTTAAGTTGCCGATGGAAATAACGTTACACTTATGGAAGAGAAAATTTATTTAAGGAATAAGGAATCATTCTTTGAGTATTATGAGGGGATAATTTCGGTCGGGGCATGATCAAATCCAATAAAGCCCGAAGGGCTTTATGATAGATTTGATCACGCCCCGACCGAAATTATCACCTCATAATATTCAAAGAATGATTTCTTATTACTTATATTTATATAATTTTCAGAGGTTGTACGATTAAATATTATAATATTAAGTATGCAAACCCGCTTGCGCCCCCAACAATACATCTTTTGAATTTATTGGGCTGTATAGTACAAAATCGATTCGTAGTGTTATCACAGACAGAGACACTGGAAAATGTAAAAATATCAAAATTAACGTTTCATTCGGATCGCTTGATATTTAAAACAATGTCGAGGACAAAATAAACAGCAAATTTAAAGTGAGTACAATCTGTTGCAGTAACAATGCAGACACCAATATCCCAATGGCTCTGGCTGTTTTCTCAATGATCATTTTGGCGATGTGAAGTGCTTTCTTTTTAAACTATCACCAAAGACTAACTAAATATCAATATAAAAAATGCCAATCATATTAAGCGCGCGCAGAAAAATACCAAATTAATGTTTTGACGTTTCGTCACGGGTAATTGATTTCAAACGTTGTTGTCTTATTTTATCTGTTCTATTAATGAAAAGACATGTCAGGTACGAACTGTTGAAAATTTCACATTTTATTTCGTAATTTTCAAATTATTCTAATTATAAGGGTGTAAAATTTGTAAGTTTTGTTGAATGTATAACCTTGATTGGTCTTGTGTTTTCGACATTGTAACTATAGCAAGTATTAGTTAACATTTCAGATTACAACATATCTCAATATTCACGCATTTCAATAATTAGTGGCAATAGACTTAACCCTTCTTGGAAACCAAATAATTGGAATAATAACTTCCATTATACTATAACCATATTCAATTTGTCTGTGTATTCTTTAAGCTGTTTTAGTTGGCGGGAAGCAGCTTCCGCAAAATCTATTTCATTGCTAAATGACATGTATATGTGTTTAAATAATATGTACATTCATAAAACCACTAATTCAGACCCACACTGAGTAATTGAAAAAACAAATCCGCCAAAAATTGTACACGTTGTTTACTATACGTTTTCAATACTCAAAAGATTATTAGCATCTAAGTCTTAATACGAAAGATAATTGTGGTGTCTTGTATAAGTTTAAATTTTAACCAAAAGCCCATAGAGACGTAGTTAAAACACGTGTATTTAGATCAGAAGGTATTCCCCACCTTGTCGATCATGACCAAGTATTTCTCGCCGTCGATTAGACAGTTGACATTGTCTAGGCCGTCGTTGTGTAGGACAGACTTGGTCCCCCCACTGCTGAACCACATGATGACGCTCTGTACCACTCTCTGGAAACCACCGCATAGCAACATTGACGGCATGTTAATTTCCTCTGTAAGGAACATTGATAGCTTCATTGCATACCCCGCCATGACATATTATATTTATTAAAACATTACAGAAGCTCAGTGTTGCGTGTTCCCCTTATATATTAAAATTAGCTATCATTAAACATCCAAACGCAAACGAATATATTAAACGTAATTTTTTTTTCTCTAAAAAGGGGACGTGTTAAAAATAAAATAAGTACCTGTTATATGTTATATAATATGTGTAGTTTGTTTTCCGAATTTCTGCGAACAAAGGTAGTGAGAGCTGCTATTTGGCATCGTTTAAAGTTATACCTGCCATTCTGTTTGAGGCGTCGTTGACCATATAAATGTCCTCCTTTTGGTATTTGTCCAGGAACTCTGACATTGTAATATTCAGCATATCCCATTTCCTGTTCTCTTTTTTCCCTTTTTCCACGGACACGTATTCGGAACCATGGTTCTCTCTAAAGATATTATTTAATAATTACTGGAATATAATCAATGATGTGTATCCCTATTAAGTGTTTGATGCATATATATGTATGTAAAATACACAAGAGCGTGTACATAAACATCCATTTAAAAAACCCATTGGCAAGCCATTTCAAACACAGAATCTAAAGAAATACATCTATAAATAAAAAAATGCATGTATAAAACGTCTAAAATACATCAAAATTTACTATGAATGTTTATATCTGTACGATACATGTATACTATTGTATAATTATAATTCATCGTTTAAAGAAAAATTTGAGATTAGGATAAATCCTTATCAAGCAAATGACATGTATGTGAGGAAACTGAACAAGTTACTTTAGAGAAAAAATCCCATTCATCTTTTTAAAAAAATGACGAACTTAGATTCTCCCTGTAAAAGATAATGTGACGAATGAGTCCTACTCTGAGTGGATAATAATACAAGTCTATTGAGATTAGATCTTAGACTGTAGAAATGTAGCCGATGCAGGGCCCGGGGAGGGGGGGGGGAGTGGGGGTATAAATTAATGCCCTTCACTGATCCACCAGCCGTCTGAATGTCTCGAGCCACGGTCTAAGAACACGATGAAGGATGAAAAGGGTGATAACTTGGGAGCACGTGCTCAAGCTGTCTCTGAATCCCACATCAACATGTGCATTCAAATCAATAAGACCAAATATTGCACTCATAAAAGGTGTTATATATAATTCAATTCTACTAAAATAAGAACGATGTGTTGTATCCTATTAGTGAGACAATATCGCAAATAATGCATTGTTACAACGCACTTTGAAAAAATACGCACTTTGAAATTTTTTTTCAAAGTGCGTTAAATTTGGGACCAAGTCAACGCACTTTGAAAATTTTTTTTTTTCAAAGTGCGTTGATATGGTTGATATGGTTGATATTAACTCAAATTTTGAAAAAAAATTGTTCAGGGTCTAGTCGAAGTCATTAAGACCCTCAAATATGAAATGTTTAAATGGTTTAACCTAGTTTTGAAAAGAGAACCCATGAGATTTTTAGCTTTCCTAAACAACAATTTTGCAATGAAAGGGTTTGTCGATAAGATCATTTAATGTCATAATTTACACATGAAGAAAAATAGTTCAAAAGGTACATTGTAATTGAGATATGTAAATAAAAATATCACATGAACTGCACCAATTAGTCGTCAGCCGTCCTTCCAAATAATTTATCTTTTTACTTTATGAATATTTACTCTCTAATAAAAAAAAGACAATGATTAATTGAGGGACACAATAGCTGACCTATATACGGCGTTTACTGGCTTATGAACAAATATAATGAAAAAGTAAATCGAATACAATACTAGTATGTACAGGTATATTTTTTTGAAAATTAATGCAAAAAAGTGCAGGCTCAAATGCTGATTTTAGAGTTGATATGTTTTAACGACAGTACATGTAAATATCTTAATTTATATATGGAAATAATTTATTTGGTTTGAATTTGAGAAAGGGATTTATGCTTAGAAACCTGCAGATATATAAGTTTATGGAATTGATATAATGTTTGGGAAGAAAAGATGGTGTGGGTGCATTCTTCAAGTAATTGATTTAAATATTTTATTGGAAATTGTACTGTATCTTTGGCTGTACCCTCCCTACTCCCAATGATGCCAGACCATAGTAAAGAGTGTTTACAAAGAAATATAAACATTTAATCTGAATAAAACGAAATCAGTTAAGAACGAAGTCCATATTTTGATTTTTACATTTATTTTCAAAGTGCGTTAAGTGTCTTGATAGTAAAAAATTTTGATGTACACTCATAACGCACTTTGAAAAATTTTTGCAAAGTGTGTTGACTTGGTCCCAAATTTAACGCACTTTGAAAAAAAATTTCAAAGTGCCTTCATTTTGTCCCAAATTCAACGCACTTTGAATGCATTCATGCATTATGTAAACATTAAGGTAAACTTTTATTAAAATGAATTTCAAATGTTTGATCAAACAATAAATTGATATCCCTGGTTGTTCATGCGGGTATGAAGCTAGCGACCACTGCAGGAAAAATACACACCTGTGTAGGAGAGGGTTACCAATTTTGTCTGCAATTATTGTTTTACTGTTATATTTTAGAGTGAAGCTTGGAATATAGTCTGCATCTTCAATTATACATATTAATGAGGACAAGTATATAAAGAACCTTGCTGTCGATAAGTATGTTGCATAGAGGAACCAGCCAATTCTTCCATATATAGGAAGTTCACTCGACACGCATCAGCTGATACACCAACGTTTATCTCCAATTTATTGTTTAAATATGCACACGTGTATGTAGCAGCTGTGGTCAGCATTGCCAATAAATCGCCTCCCAACAACGTTGCATTAGTTCTAACAAGACCCAATGTTTCAGTATTTCAAACACGGAAGTTTATCGCGTATCCATATTAATTAAACTATGAGATTTTTGATACATTAAATATCTTCTCTATAAATATGTTATCAAAATAGTAACAAGATCCTAAGAGTCGGATCATCAATGAAATAAAGATATTATTAATAATAAAATTGTAATAGAATTATTCATCATTCTCAAAAAACGTTAAGACTGACAGGCACATTCAAATAAATGATCATTATGATGCTTCCGACCTATATTCTAATTATTGAAGGTCTTTGTTCTTTAAAAATATATATTGTTTATCTTGGTAATGTTTGGTTATTGTTATGAATTTGAGTGAAGATATCTGTTATGCATATCAAAATCGAACTTTTCACCTAGTGTATATTACGAAACACATACTGCGTAGCAATTTACCGACATAAATCTTTGCAATTTTTGTTTGTATATTTGAATTCTGGTATATACCTCGTAGTACAGTCATGTATTTCTGTTTTACTTGCACTCCTGTTTGTTTTGATCTAATTCAATGATTTTCCTTACATTTTATAGTTTTGCACAATCTGTCGTCTCCACGAACGTCGAAAATATCCAATAAGTCGGAAAAAAATAAATGAAGACGTCATAGTAACACGATTAACTGAAAGTGTGTAAAGGAAGGTTAGATTTCGAGAGAAGTCAGAACACCACTGCTATATCACTACTGACCGTGGATCAACTCACTGGATTTCACTTGTTATCATGAATCATTCATGTCCTATTTCAATTGGCTCTTTTGCATTCTGTTGAAGGAAATGTTGACACATGCATTTATTTAAGAAATAGAGAACCATTCTTTTAGTATTACGAGGTAAAAATAATTGCATGACTTGTACAATGATTTTTATTTTCCTACCTCCAAGTACTGAAGCGCTTTGTTGCCTCTTTGGTTGATTGAGAATAATAAATAAAACTGTTTAGTGTCATATGGTCACTAAGCGTGTGCAAGACTAAACTTGGGTTTCCGACATTGGATAAATATAGTTAAATGAGGTAAGATACCATCATAAACAATTCAACGTATACGTATATGAACCTTAAATAATATAACCATATCGATTGATGAACAAATGAATTTTTTGTGTAAATTTTTGTTCTCAAGAATTGCATGTTAATACACGCAAATCAAATTGGCAACAGGTGTCCGTACGTGTACTCAACAATATCGTCAATACAGCTGCTGGTTTTTAATGATACAACCAATAAAACAATGAAAGTAACAAATTGATAAGGAATAATAAAAAATATTATTAGTTAACAAATACAATTTTGAACACTGTGATTTCCGGTGAAGCTTTTAAAGACAGAGACATAGGTCGACCGACCTATAATGTACAAGCGTAATAGTCCATGTTAAATTACTTATTAAATAAAGCCAAACCACATCACAGGTGAACATTTGCATTAAATATATCAGAAACTGTTCTAAATATAAAGACGAACAGGATATCATTAAACAACCTGGATTCCGTGGCATTTTAAAGGGACTTAGACACGATATGAGCTCAATATTTTAAATTTTATTTTTCCATTTTTAATGTTTAGAATGGTTAATATGGATATTTTTAATGCTTTGTCAAAATTTAATGTCAAATATTGAGTTATAAGCCAGATACAGAGTTTGAAATTCTTTGTTTTGTAAACAAAGCTCGAGCCTTGTTATTGTTTACATATTAATTTTGTTGTAAGTTTCAATCAGATGTTACTTTCTTCTGTTGATAATATTATTTATGAACACATTAAATCAGTTTACCTTGTTTGCCACAAATTCATTTTTATCTTTCGTCACTCTTGTGCAATTTATCTTATTATTATTTGCCACAGTATGACGATATAAATTTTAGTTCTTATGAAAGAATTAAACTGAAATGGGATTTAAATAGAACAGAATATATCAACAAACACTTGATTACCGCAGATAGGAGTCCGTCCACAACTTGTACGCTGGCAGCATACCCTTCTCCAAGATTCCGCGAAATATCACGGGTTTGCTTCCCCTTACGTATTTCTCAAACATTTCTTGTGGGGTAGGAAAGCTGTCCCGTTCTTCGATATTCCCCACGGGTGGTCGGTGCCGCCCGAGTGGCTGTAGGTGACCCTTGGGGTGGTCATCTGAGTCCACTACATGTTGACTGAGCAAGGTTATAACACAGATAGTAAGCCTTAACATTTTGTGTCGAAACGGCAAGTACCTGAGCCAGATATCAATTTTTTGTGTGGATACGGACAGAGAGCCAGTGCTAGACATCTGTTGCAGAGAGACGTGTATGGGTTTTAAAATACGACACAGATATGTACATGTATTTAAACACCTTGCAACGCTCGACTTAAACTGTTTAAGGATATACAATAACCTTCATAGCCTTTATTCAAGCATAGCACAGGTTGGATGTTAATAATATTAAACTGTAAGTTTATGGGTCAAACGACGAGAGAGAGAGAGAGAGAGAGAAATTGTGTAAAAGCAATTAAAAACATCCTGTTTACGTGTAAAAAAAATTTAAGAAGATTATTTTATATAAGAGAACATTTCGCAAATGAATGTTCTGTCACAAACCGCGCATTAATGACACCGAACTTCAGAAAAACAAAACGCTGTGTCGACGATGCAGATTAATTTTGTTTGTAAAATAAATCGAGTTATCGAACATTGACTCTAACACAATAAACGTTAGGGAAATCGAATGCTGGGGAATAGCTGACTATTTATTATAGCTAATAGAAGAAAACTCTATTTTTCTTCATTGTAAACGTTAAACATGACCTGGCTGGTTTATTTGCCGTAATCTTAAAATAAAAAAATAAAGAAATACAATTTACATACATGCTATCCATAACCATATCAATAGTAAGGGAAGATCTGACCTTTTTAAATTCAAACTTTTCATTTTCAAATGTCCACAAAAGATCTTCAAAGAACGGTCAATTTAGTGTTATACAAATAATCACGTCATTTCTTCGCACTATATTAATTGTGTTAATTAATATACTACTTAATCAGAAAGTCGCGTGTGTTTCATTTACTATAATGAAAATTCTTTTGAAATTATTTCAAAAAGTTGGCGATCGATTTTACGCTTTAAATCAAAATTATCTTGTTTTCACATCAGTATACATGTACTTCCATTCTTATCCACTCTGCTTCTTCCACATGTGCTTTGAATTTCTCGAGAAAATATCTCGAAAAAGTTACTAACTGAATCGAGCAGTCTACAATCTATACAGGCAATTCTTTACAGTAAAATCATTTCTTTTGGTGGACAAATTTTCGTGGATTTCTTGAGCACCTCTCAAACTAAAATAAACAACCCAACTAATTATTTAAACAAATCAAACACTGCAATAATTAATCTTATGCAATTTAATGTATTGTATAAATTGTTATCAGTATTGTGTAATTATATTTGAATTGTAAAATATTTTTTGCTGCTACTGTATATATGGGGGTTTTTTTCCAGTAAAGATCTTCATCAAAATATCTTTACTTTCTTAAGGTCCCAGGTCCACTTAAAATGCATCTTATCTATTGAACCTTTACATGCCTCCGTAAGACTTACGTAACGGAAACGAAATAACTTAATCCGAAGTATGCTTTGTGAAACGGGCGAGCGGATTTTTATAAATCTTTTATAACACTAACGGGCCTCCGTAAGACTTACGTGAGGAAGAAAGATGCTGGAGTCCTGATTTCCATCGTGTCTGATATTTGCAAAGCAAATGGCCTTAATGGAAAGTCAGAATTTGTAGACAGATAAATCCTTTTTCTGGCGTTCAGGGATGAAAAGAATCCTTAGAGATTACTTGATAAATGCTAGTTTCCTAGTATTTGGCTGGTCCCCGAGCGTTGCCCAGCTTTATCTATCTCTTCTGTCACTTACTGGTTCATCTACTATGATTGTTCCTCCTAACATTGCAAGTTTTCCCTCCATACAATACCCATAAGTTTAGCTCTCAGTCGACTAACTAATTCATTTTATTCTGTCAATCCATCCTAGATCTGGCCTTGTTTTTAAGGTCAGAAATTCAGAAGTGATCTGTAGAGATCGACGTCAATACTGAGAGGATTCTAGGCTTCCTGGCTCATTGCACGTGTGGGGAAAAGAGGCGTCTCCTTGGGTATTGAACAACAGACTAATTAAATGAAAGTTTACGTCCAATTACTGTCTTCTTTGAAGTTTCAGTTGTTAAATAATCGGTGTAGGCTCCGACTTTTCTTCCACGTTTGTATTTTCTTAGAGACGGGCTGTCTATCAAATAAGCTTAATGACTGTTTTTAAAGGTTGATCGAAGAATTAATCAGTCTTTAGGTTTTATATGGTGTGTTATTTGTACTGACGACTGACGGAGTCCTGGGGCTGATCCCGGCAAAGGAAAACAACTTTACATCGACGGGAGACATCACTAACAATTAGACTGCAAATACAACTCATTTATATCTTTATCTCTCTCTTTAAGACGTTTTTGAACACACAGTTAATCTTTGGTTTACTGACATTCTTTGGAAAAGAATCAATACCGGTAGTATCAGAATCACCACAAATAAAAGCATTGAGGTGACAATTCAAGTGTTGGATAATGAGTGCTACAATACATGTAAGATAAGATTCCTATACAAGAAAAATGACCGTTACTGTAGTGATAAATAAATGGTTAATGAATATATCGATACATCATATATATTGGTATTGACTTCATCATTACTAATACAGGCACACATATATATTACCATGCTCAGAAGATTGCACACTGCAGATATTCACGAAATCCGTGAAACCAACATTCGGCAGCATTTTCTTTGTTACAGTTCTAAAAAAATGGACAGTCGAAATCGCTATCAGTTAAAAATGTAATCGTTTATAAATGTAGTCCCCTCCTTTTACAGAAAAAGAAAAGAAACTTTTTCATTGATAATTTTAAAAAGTATGACAACTTTGATCTATTCGAAACCTGTTGAACTATTGGTTTGAACATATTTTATTGCATCAACATATACAAATGGTTTGAACACAAGTTCTAACAACTTACAAGGTTCCTACCAAGTATAACAATTTACAACTGTGTAGTAGTTTAGAATAGAAAGTACATAGAATGGATATCACTAAAATGGTTAAATTATTGAACAAACGTACATGTATTTATAAACAGTTCTGTTTGAATTTGGTCTAGGCAGTAAGACTGAAATTACGAGAATCTGCCACAATCTCTGATAAATCTTTGAACAGCTAAAAAAATACGTTGGTTTAAATTGACAGTCAGAGATTCATATCCCCACAAAAGTAAATGACAATTAATAATGTTAATTTGATTTAAATTTAAAAGGTTTGAAAACAGCTCATTTCGTGCATTGGTATATTTCTTGCATCCAAAAAACAAATGCTAAGAATCTTCTGGTAATCCACATTGGCAATTAGGGCTTTCAATAATATTTCTTCTGAAAAGGTCGAAGTTTAAGATACAGTTATGTCTAAGTTTTGTGTGTATAATGTTAAGTCGTCTCTTGCCGAAGCAAAAATAGGACGGAGGTTAAATTTGGTTTAATTGAATACTGCTTTTGAAACTTGTAAACGAGGAATTATTTCTGGTGATTAAACTTAAACTATTCCATTTATTGATCGTGTCAGGAACAAACAATTTCTTGAATATTTCTAGTTTACATTTTGGAATAGTATAGTCTTCTCGATTGCGTGTATTGTAATTCGATTCTAAAGACCTGGTAGAAGAAAAAATATATTTTAAATAGTCCGGTACCAAATAATTTCATACATTGTGCTCAGTTTTGCTAATTTTCGTCTCTCTGAGAGAGGCATCCAACCTGTTTCTAAATAAAGGGACTCTCTTGAAGATAATATGGGTAACCCAGTGATGATTCTTGCTGCATAGAGTTGACCTTTTTTTAATTTTTCGACATCTTGAAACGAACAACCATCCCAGGCAACAGAGCAGTATTCAATTAAAGGTCGAATAAAAGTCATGTACATTTTTGATAAAGTATTTCTACCTATGCTAAATTTGAGCTTCTTCAACAGACTTAATCTTTGGTATGCATTTTTAACAATATTATCGATATACTCAGACCAGAAAAGGTTCTGACTAAAACGTAATCCCAGGTGTTTGTGTGATGAAACATATTCTAATCGACTATTTTGAAATTGGAGTTTGGGGAAGTAAAAATTTGTTTTAAATGTAAAAAATATTGCTTTTGTTTTAGATGAATTAAATTTAAACAGCCAATTGGATGACCAGTTTTATAGAACTTTTAGATCATGATTCAGGACATATTCAATATTGGCAACATTGTATGTAGAAGATTGTAAAGAATTATCATCAGCGAACAGTCTACACAGTGAAAGCATATTTTCTGACACATCGTTAACATAAATCAAAAATAGAAGAGGGCCAAGAACTGAGCCCTGTGGTACACCAGCATTGACTCCTCTACAGGAGGATAATATATCCTTATACATAACTTTTTGTTTACGGTTACATAAGTAGCTTTCAAACCAATTAAAGATATTGCCACATATACCATATGTTTGTAATTTAAAAAGTAGACTAAAAATAGTATCAATGTGCTTTTCTTTTGTATGCAATACAATGCCCCCATTTTATTTTTAGACATGTCCCTAAACCTGATGAATTAGAGAAGAATCTTGTCTTTTTCCAAACTTCAATCTCATTAACTAACTAACTAACTAACCAGTGATAGTTATGTGGGTTATATCATTTTGAGAAAGGTCTTTCTTTGGTAACTAGTTCCGAAAGTTGTTATTGCTTTCAAATTTAATCAGGATTCATTTGGTCTGTACACAAGTTCCCCTATAACTTTGATCGAGACATGGAGAGGAAGCCCTTATCTTAACCTAGATTTGTTGTGCTCCTGTTTAAGACAAAAATCAAAAGGTTGGGTTAATGCAACTAAATAAGGGTAAAAAATTGGCGTCACATTGCCTTTAACAAAATATACTTTAATTACATTTTCCAGTGTCTTTGTCTGTGATAACACCACGAATCGATTTTGTACTATACAATCAAATGGGGTATTGTTGGGGCGCAGGCGGGGTTTGCATATTAATATTCTAATATTTAACTATACAATTGATGAAAATTTTATAAATATAAGTAATAAGGAATCATTCTTTAAATATCATGAGTTGATAATTTCGGTCGGGGCGTGATCAAATCTATCATAAAACCCTCCGGGCTTCTATGTGCTTATTAAGATAGTGCATTGTTTATGTAAATTTTTATTTCGAATTTGTTCATTTCTTCTCACACTGTGCAACACATCCTCATTTGACTCCATTGATTTAAATTGTTGCTTTATAAGTACTGCAAAAATCAGGTTTCAACTTGGACAAGAACTCAAGGCATCTGGCGTATCTGCATTACATTGTAGCTCTTCAATGCTATGGAGAACCGATAACCTAGTAACCCAGATAATAAACTTAATGAGGATAACGATACTGGTAAATTGATGCAACTGCATTTTTTAGAATTGTTTTAGCTACGTATTGCTACGAAATGTTTCTTTTTAAATTTTGCACTAAATCAACTAGACATGTATATAATATTTATCCTTAACGGGACCTAGTCTAATTATTTCTACCCTAGATATTTTGATGACATTTTTTACTTGGAGTATTAATTAATCAATCATGTTAAGATTAATAAATCATTTATTTACCATCCTGATTTCCTAAGGGGTCAACTAGAAAGTTATTAATTTTTACCATTGGACCTATGGGAGTTTGTTGGAAATGCGCCAAGGTTTCATTTTTTCATAAAAATTCTGCCATAGAGATTTCTTTTTCTTTCAAATATATTAAATCTATTGTAATAAATTTCACTAAATGGGGAAATTAAAACACTGTTGACCAGGGATATATGTAATCTCAAAGTGTGTGTTTTAAAAAAAAAAAATTAATGGCCCATCTTGATTTAGCACAAAGCGGTATATATTGCATTTAGGAAAATAAACTTTAAAGATATAAAACTATTTAAACTGTTTATACGTTTCTACTGATACCATGGTCGCCTTGAATACGCAAGCGAGCCATACATTTTTTTTTTGTCTTCATGCATAGTTTAACAATACCGGTAAACAATGTTGTCGCAAGCGCCATTTTAGCATGTTACCCGATTAATGTAATAAAACAATCACAATATTTAACAAATAAACCTTACGGGTAATGTTACTTTTGAATTAAAACACAAAACAAAAGAACGTTATATCTTCGCACCTACGATAGCATAAAAAAAAATCTGCGCGAATTAAGTGATGCGCATTCGAATTGTGCTTTGTCTCGTTAAGTTTACAGTAGAAGCTAATACATTATACATGTATACATAATGTAATTAACTGATACACAGCTAGTGTGCGTCACGTGAAATTCATTTGTAAAACGCTTCTTGTGATTTTTCAGGTTCAATTCACGTGAACATGGTGAAGTTCATGTGATGCACAATTAGCTATAAAATTGATAAAATATGACCAAAAAAGAAAATCAACACAAACTTTAAAAAGTTGAACTTGTATCTTGTTCGTTTTATACGGGGACTTGTAAACATTTATGTGACCATGATTTGAAATCTTATTGCTTGTCGTAAAATTTCTTTGTGTTTCGTTTTGAATGCTATCCTTTTGGTCTACAGACTTGTGAGAGGCAGGAGTCGGCGAACAGCATTTAGTTTGGTTTTCATCGTTTTGTAGGAAGACCTGGAAATACTTCATCCAATCTAATTTTGTTTTTTTACGTTGGATCGATTTACACGATACCGCACAGTAACATGAAGCTCTCTCCTAATTTGTGGTCATGAAACCGAGCAAAGTTTAACAGTGGGAAGAAAATTGATCCATATAGTGAAATAAAAGTTCAAAAGAATGAGATGGTGAAAATTGATACTGTTGTTATATAGTAATGATAATCTGCCATCTGAAAATGTTTTTATGAAGCTTGCTAATTTGTTCAGCTAACTGATATTATTCCATTTCATTTGGCTTTAAACTACAGAAAATAGTTTACAAAAGTAGGTGTGAATGCGCTGTAGACTTTGCTCTGTAACAAGATGAGCACAAATAAATTTAAATCTAAATATCAACTGGTACCTTGTCAGTTATACTACCATGTATTGATATGTTTTTAACATAATTCTGTTCTCGGTCTCGTAAGACTTAGTATGTGTCACTTATCTGCCAACTGAAATACCATGGGAAAAGGCTGAAAAAAAAGATGAAAAGATCACTTTTAAAGAAACCAGAAATCTACGAGATTGTAAGTGCACGGTAAAATACTGTCATTTTTAAATACTACAAACTTGGCGGAAAAGTGTACACAGTGACCAAAGGACATTTCCGCAAGCAAGCATTTAACCTTGTTTTAAGAATGAAATTGAAATGTCTGTAATTCTGTCGTTTGTTTTACTTCTGTAGAACGAAACCAGTACTAGTTTTAGTAGGATAGATGTACACATCAATGGGTTCACATCTATATACGTGATAGAAGGCAAAGAAACAATATATAAAGTCATAAATATGAATCCATTAACCGAAATATTAAACAGGTCAGAGAGAGAGAGAGAGAGAGAGAGAGAGAGAGAGAGAGAGAGAGACAGACAGAGAGAGTGAGAGAGAGAGAGAGAGAGAGAGAGAGAGAGAGAGAGAGAGAGAGAGAGAGAGAGAGATTTTACATAATAGAAAACACCGCAGTACACTGTAGCTTCATAAAAGTGGGGATTTTGTAATCATTTCTTTTCAGCGTTTTACCAATATCTCGTCTAATATCTTTTTACACCACTAAGTATTGGAATTTTGTTTGAACTTCAATAGGAAACGAATTGTTTTTTTTTCTTCAGAATAATCATTAGTTTTCTGATCAATGAACCAAAATGATAAAACAGACATTATGTTATGCAATGCCAGGAATTGGGTTGGAGAAGAAAGCAGACGGTGTGATTTAGAAGTCTGTTTAATAGGGTGTTTGGTTTACCTGCGGGCGGTAACTCACAAGTCACAGTGACAGATGCATTAGCCTACAATATTGATTCAGCCTACGTCTGTCTTGATATAAAACGACTCACGAAAAATCATACTTATCGATCTACACACTTATAAACTAAGGAATGGTGCAACTAGATGCAAAATAATCCAGAACTCACTGCATGTCTTTCAATTTAGAGATACAATGTTCAAAGGTGTTTTTGCTGATGTTGATTTGCGATCACAGAAGGGAGAAAAAGCTTTAACAAATTACAATCATTTGCATGTATGGTAATGTCATAAGAGATGCACATCAATTTTGTGAACAGAAATATATTATTTTGAATATCAAACCCCTGTATGTTAATTTATATGTAGTGTTAAAGGACTTAGACACGATTTGAGATCAATTTATATTTTTTATTTTTATATATAATGTTTTACTTGTGCATTTTAAATGATTGACCAAAATTTGAATGTTAGATGTCAAGTGTCAAGCGAGATACAGACGTAAGAATTCATTGTTATGTAAACAAAGCTCGAGTCTTATATTTGTTTACAAATAATGTAAAGTAAAGAAATTACCATTTATTTGACAAAATGACTCGTGGCAAACAAGATTAACTGATACAATGTGTTCATAAATAATATTATCAACTAAAGAAAGCACATTTTCATTGAAACTTAGACCAATACAACACATTTAAACAATAACAAGACTCGAGCTTTGTTTACAAAACAAAGAATTTCAAACTCTGTATCTTGCTTGTAACTCGATATTTGACTTCCAAATTTTGAGGAAGCATTAACAATATCCATATTAAAATAAATTTTGTGCTCAAATCGTTTCCAAGTCCATTTAATTAAAACAAAAGAATAATAAGAACAACACAAACACTGCAGGAACTGGCACATTAACCACCCCGTCTTTTTTAAAAAGAAAATTAACAACGAACAATTGAGAATATTTTTCATATTACGCGGGCAGCGAAGAGACAACAAAAAAATGTAACGAAAGAAAAGAGGCACTAACATTTGAGTTCTATGACTTAAAAAACAAAATTGATAACTAAAAACACGAAAATTACATAATAAACAAATGAATATCCAGGTAGATTCAAAAAGCGTGGTCATCTTCAGAAACAAGGATTAAACACTTCATGCAGAAGATAAAAAAAAAATCCATCCAAAATTGGTGATTCCATTGTCATAATCTGACGATATTTCAATTCCAATTTACACGTTAACATACGTTCAACTAAACTAAATTTATTTTTACAACGACTGATAAACAAGTTTAATATATAAATTAATGTCTCTCGCTGACACGGATGTTGGCTTGAGCGGAGCGGCGGTTTGGGAGGAATCCATCTAGCTAAAATTCGATTGCAACCAAAGCATTTAGTATTCCAATTCAACTCACCATTCAAAAATCTGTTGTGCATAAAAAAACTCAGCAAATCTTTTTTTCATTTATGCAAAATTTTACTTTCTTTATTCTTCAATAACAAATCCAATTGTTTCGTTACATACTTCACATAAAATATATCAAACGATATTGTAAGAAACTAAAAAAAAATAATAAAATTTTCAGATTTAAAAAGTAATGCTAAAAATAAAGTTTTATAGAACGGTGATGTTTTTTTACTCTAATAAATATATTTGACTTCTTTCGCCTTTCAGTATACACCGATCTGTCAAAAAGAATTCAGCGAAATATGTTAACTAAATGAAACATAATATCGGCTAGTATTTCGAATGCTCTGTTATAGTACTAGAAATCTCCAAGACTCTCGTTCTCTGATAAAATAAGTATATTGTACGATTTGCGTGGACTCTACTATTACTGGAGATAACTAGAAAATTTTTATTCTAAGTTCAACAAAGCTCTGCCAATAATGTTTACGATACATACCTATAGAGCCAATATTAAATTTACAAGTGTATTTTTCATAACAAATGATTTCATGCTACACTCTCTTATTTATTAATTAGTGTATAATTTTGCTTACACATGAAATAAAATGAAGCAATTCTCCAAAGAGAATTTTAGCTCTTGTAATTTTTTATCATCAGAATTCTCTGAAAAATTGATATTATTTACCTAAATTAATTAAAAATAAAATTACCTTAAGTACCGGCCTTTTCGGGATCACATTGGGCGTAGATTTGGTAAAAATCATTGAAATATATATATTTTGAAAAAAGTTCCGTAAAATTAAAATTAAATTAAAATAGGTTTGTTGTTTCGTCACTCTAAATTTTGCTTATCTTATTGTTATTATAGAAAACATGGTTGAACAAACCGTTGATCAAAATGTATTATTGAAATCGCAAAAGATGGACCTTTAACAAATAGGTAAAATTATTTCCCTTTATGTGTTTATCTCCCTTATTGCACTGTGTTTTGATATGTTTATGGAGTTCTAGCAATAAGCGTGAAAAGAATCTTCAGAACGATCATTCGGGTTTAGATACAACATCACAACGCAGTGATGTTTATAGGCCACAGGAAAAACGTAAGCAATTAATCTTTTTTTTAAAAATACGCAATCGACATAGACCAGTCATGTTTTCATTTCGTAAGGTTAATATTTGATTATAGTATTCATTATTTTTAATGAATTTGTTCAAAATCAATTTCTAGGTCAACTTGTTTTCTTTGTTAAATACGCCGTTTATGTCGGGCACGGACAGTTCAGTTCAGTTTATTCGCTCAAACCAAATAAATTGGTACACAAAAATACAAATCGTCAGAGGTACATACATGTAGGTACATTTTTACATACGGACGGTAGACAAAATGTGATCAGGAAAGCTCACTTGATCTTACAGCTCAGGTGAGCTAAAAGATAAAGAACCACTCCTCTATCACCCAATGTTACACGCCTGTCAAAGCTGTTTTGTTGGCGCGCCTAAATGTAATCCTATTGCTCCGTATCATACTAGCCTTTCTGCGGAGATGAGTAATCACGGTCCCGACATGACTAAAGGCTTGTTGGAAGAGTCGACACCAATTGCTGTTTCTGTCAGGTTGTTAAATTGCTTCTGATACCGTTGCTGTTGTGATAAGGTTGTCTCGTCCAATCCACGTTCTGGGAAGTTGATTTTTTTCAATTACAATTGAAAACCCATTTCTACATATTAAGTTGATTATTGTTATATGGTCTGGTTTTTAACTGGATCAATATCTTTTTCTGAACTAATTGTATAACAATTTTTTTTTATTGTTTTCACATTTATTCACATTTATGACATTCCTTTGAGATTAATTTTGAGAACGATATTTGCAGTTCTTTTCTTTAAAGTGGGATTACACTGTATGTACTGGCAATTTCATTGCCTGAGAATACTCTAGAGACATAGTTTTTTATAATTAGACAATAAAACCTTCAGTTTTTTTCGGAGCAAATGTCTTCACCTTCGTAGCTACCATTACTTCTGGCGGCTAAAATTCTAGAGGCATAGAAAAGTTTCAGCAAGTTTACATTAAACAATGCTGACCAGTTGTTTACAATGACTGGATATTTCTGCACTTGTCAAGTCATTAGGTAACACAAACTAGTTCTCTAATTTGATTAAATTATTTATTTGTTAGAACTTTAACGCCTACATAACTCATTTATTGGCCAAAGTAAACGATTTATATTGAAAAATTAAATTTAATACTCTTTTTGAATTGTTTAAGTCTCCTAAAATGTATCATAATTTGAAAACGGTTGTCTGTGCCTGATTTTCTGCAATCTTATGTATTTCCAATTATGTACATGTATTGATGTATTTGTTCACAAAATAAACACTTACCTAAGTAAACGGTGTCTTCTCACTTAGCCCAAATTCTTAAATTTACACAGGTGACTGGTTTTGGCTAGGTGGGAATGGTGGTACGTACAGGTAAGGGAAGGGAAAGAACAACAAAAAAAATAATTACAGGTCATCTATAGTCTGTTTTACAATGTCCACAAGTTAAGTGCTATTGAAGTCTGATACTGCAATGAGGGATATATTTGATCATGTTTATTTATTACTTATTTATTTTAAACATTTTTAAAAATTAATTCGATAAAAAATCATTTTACGAATCATCTTTTTTAATGCATGATTTAATTAACTTTATTTATCTATGAACTTAATTTTTTTTAAAACTTATTTTGTTGACAAATGATCAAAGTAGGACTGGAAACTTACAAGTTCAAATTTTTAAATACGACCACTGGTCATTCATTCAAAAGAGCTTATTAATAACATACTGATATAACATATTATAGCTATTCAAATCTACAAAAACCATCTAAATTCATTGAGATTTTGAACAGGAAAAAAAGATGTTTTTTTCTAAGGTTAAATTCTCATTGCCCCAAAGTGTTTACCATTATCAAATATATTGCTTTTGTATAATTCACGATTGAGTACGCAGATGTGCATTAATTTGGTACATGTATATGAGAAAAATATGTAGAGCGTTTACCAAATGTAAAACAGCGATTTGTATTTGAAGCATGATTTGTGTAAAATAATTTTTTACACAAAGTTTATGTACACACGCCCTTTTAATTTACACCCATCCAGTCAACTCACACAGACAGTAAATTGACACATTACTGTTAAAATTAACATTCATCCAGATAATTAACATGTCACACCCAAATGAACCAACCACTCAATTTACACTCACTGTAAATGTAAACACACTCTAACTTTACACACCTACGTGAAGTATACACACTCAGTAAAATGTACAATCACCAAGAAAATGTACACCCCAAGAAAAATTACACAATTAAACCCATTAAATTTGCATCGAATTAGTAAATTTACACACACTCAATAAATGGAAACAAGCCCATTAAATTTACTCCCACTCATTACATGGAAATACCCACTCAGTAAATGCACACACGCCAAGTAAAATTAAAGCCAACCGGCAAAAGTATAATACACACTAAATACATGTAAACAAACAATTCACACCCACCCAGTAAAAGTATACACACACCAAGTAAAATGATTGTACTCACACCCATTAAATGTATACACACCAAGTAAATCTACACACATCTTGTCAATGTATACACACTCACAACAAGCCGAGTAATATGAATCATACAGAACGTTTTGACAATGCACGATACCTTCATGACTGCATCTTCTCATCAATTATTGAACATTTCGCTATTCTCCGTAGCAATTATATTCATTTTACGATGTTGAAAACTATTACACCATTGAACATGTCATAAATAATGCATGCATATACATGAAAAGTTTTAGAAATCTGCCGGAAAATCGTTTACTTTTAAAGCTCTTGGTGATTAGAATAGAAAAGGTTCGAGAATTTAATGTTCAAGAGAAGCAACTTTGAAACTTTGGTCTCATCTTGAAAGAGATGTGATTTGAATCATTTTATTTTGTATTTTGGAGGTAGATTTGAATTATGCAATGGATATTGGACAGAAAACAAACCACTTTTCATAAACGAATGCAGAAAATGATATATCGATATTAATAGTCGTCCCCGTCATACAATAGAGATATTTGAAATTTGCAGAAAAGTCTCCAAAAATATATAATAGATTTACATATAAGATTTGCAGAAATTAATATCGTGAATCGTTTGACATTAGTCGTATAAAGATCGTAAAATTGGATTGATTATTCTTGTTGCTTCTGCACAAAATTAGTAAATTGAATTGGAGTTTTCTTTATCATTTTTTCTAAACATTTAATAGTGAGAGAATGTGTATCATTGCTAAATTGTTAATATTACCAAATCGATTTTAAAGTAAGAGAAATAGTAGATGAAGTCGAACCAATTAGACTAGTAATTCCTTAGTGTCAAGTTTGGTGCAAGTGTTAAAGGGGACAATAAGTCTCCATTGTATAATCGATGCTTCAAGTCGTCTTTCGATTGAGACTTACGTAATACAAAATAGGACAGGCAAATGGAATAAGACTGACACTTATACTGAACAAAATAAAATTGAACATCTTTTTGCGACCAGCGAGGAAATGCCAAACTGCAAACAGAAGAGTATATTGATAAAACAAAGAAATTATTTGAAAACAATTATCTGTAACATTATTAATACACAGCAGGCCTCGGTGTCCCCGAGATGTATATGTAAATGTATCGCTCAGCGAGTCTTGACGTGGATGTCAGAAGCAGTATTCCCTATGTAGGGAAGCCTACAGCTAGGCTTAATTGTACACGTACAGAGAAATACCTCATCATTAAACACCCGATTACAGTAATAATTGTATTCATTGCAAGGAAGAGGCGCCTACGCTTTGAGTCAACAAAATGACACCGATTCACGAGAGAGCTGGCTCATACTAATGTGTTCTGATGATTTGCCGGCATTATTATCAAAATCAAATATTTTTACCAAATGACTCATGTTAAACAAATCGGAGAACAAAGGGACCGATCATTTGTCACATTAGGAAATAATCCACTTTTCAGAAGTTCTAAAACTATGGGAAACATCTGAAATAAATTGAATTTCCTCTGTGGCTTAAATATACAAATGTATCATACTCTAACACAACGATCGATTTGTACCGTTGCATTTCCGCGTACGATATGGGAATTTTCATTTTACCCATCTTACTTTAAAGCTCTAGAGTTAACCATTACACGTAATTTTATCCATCTTACATTAAAGCTCTAAAGTTAACCATTACACGTAATTTTATCCATCTTACTTTAAAGCTCTAGAGTTAACCATTACACGTAATTTTACCCATTTTACTTTAAAGCTCTAGCGTTAACCATTACACGTAATTTTACCCATTTTACTTTAAAGCGGTAGAGTTAACCATTACACGTAATTTTACCCATCTTACTTTAAAGCTCTAGAGTTAACCATTACACGTAATTTTACCCATCTTACTTTAAAGCTCTAGAGTTAACCATTACACGTAATTTTACCCATCTTACTTTAAAGCGCTAGAGTTAACCATTACACGTAATTTTATCCATCTTACTTTAAAGCTCTAGAGTTAACCATTACACGTAATTTTATCCATCTTACTTTAAAGCTCTAGAGTTAACCATTACACGTAATTTTACCCATCTTACTTTAAAGCTCTAGAGTTAACCATTACACGTAATTTTACCCATCTTACTTTAAAGCTCTAGAGTTAACCATTACACGTAATTTTACCCATCTTACTTTAAAGCTCTAGAGTTAACCATTACACGTAATTTTATCCATCTTACTTTAAAGCTCTAGAGTTAACCATTACACGTAATTTTACCCATCTTACTTTAAAGCTCTAGAGTTAACCATTACACGTAATTTTATCCATCTTACTTTAAAGCTCTAGAGTTAACCATTACACGTAATTTTACCCATCTTACTTTAAAGCGCTTGAGTTAACCATTACATGCATCTTTAACGACCTGAACGACTACGTCATAATATCAATAATCTCAATCAATCTCAACCATCACCTACGAACTGTCAGCTCATTAAACGGACGTTTCTTGCCCGATAAGTAAATGGGATCCAATTATGAACGACAATATCATTGAAGAGGACGAAATCAACCATTAGTGATAATTCATTGATAAAAATGTAGAATTTCTACGTTTTTTGCAACAACGGTTGATTTATTGTTCATTGGTCTAAATGTGAGGAACACATACTATAATTAGTTGATATGCAGTTTTTCACAATATTCAAAATTAATCATCAATTTATTACATTCAGAAGCACCGTTCGCTGACTGTCGGATGCAACGCATGAATACTTTATAAGAGGAATGGGAATAATACAAAATCGATACAAACACTACTTCAATTAAGAAGATGATTGAAAAAGTTCATCTTGGAAGTGCGCTGGCTATGAGCATAGAGTACACCTCATCGGATATCCCCTGTTCTTTGAAATCAAACGCACCGTGCTCACGTTCTCCCGCCTGCCATCGTCAGAGTATCAGGAAAAGCAGATTAAAAATCTAATTGCTTAATAACGACAATGTTTCACTCTGAAAATAATCCATTCTGCTGAGCTCAAATGGTCCTTCATTCATTAGCATTTATATGCATGGGCAAACAACGTATAAAATATAGGTAACTAACTCAGCAAATATATTGTCAGGTTTTTTTGGTATCGTTTACATGTATCGTTGCAACGTCCAAACGATTAAAAACGAAGATTATCTCTTACCCTTCCTGATGTTTTCAAGAACTTTCCGTGTAGTTTTTATATATTTCCGAATTTCTTTTCATAATGTCAAGACAAGGACCTAAAAGTCTTTCGAAAGAATCACGTTCCAAAAATGCCACTTTCACTTTCCCTATCGCATACACATTGGCAGATCTAGGTTTGTTCTCTATGAGAGCAAGTTCTCCGAAATATTTCCCGGCCCCGTGACGTCCTACTTCCTCTTCTCCACCCTCTGGGTGATTTATAGTGACCCGTATCATCCCCGATTCCACAAAATACATGCCATCGGCTTCATTTCCTTGGGCTATTATAGTTTCGCCGTCCGAAAAATTTCTAGTCACCAATGCGTCTGCAAGATTCATTCGCTCATAGGGTTCCAACGATTTCAACATGGTGACGTTTTCTAAGAGTTCTTCGTACATTTTACGTTTCTTAAATGCACTTCGAAGAATGATCCTGCGGAAGGAATTTCTATCCATTGCCCATAGAACTCCATCGGAAACGGCCACAATGGACGCCGATCGCGGCATGTTGTACATCAAAGCTAGCTCCCCAAAACTTCCTCTATTATCAAAGCGATGTATTTTCTTCTCTTGGTCATTAACGTTAACTAAAACATCGTAAAGACCATGATCTATGACGTAAAAATTGTCCCCATCATCACCCTGGTGTATAACGTACTCGCCCGGTTTGACCGCCTTCTCGAACATGGCGTCAATTACATCTTGCATTTGCTCTGGTTCCAGGCATCTAAACAGAAGAATACCACATACAGCCTCTGTAAGTCGCTCTCGCTGCTCGTCAGTTTTGGGATAAATCACTTTATCTTCGTCATCATCATCTGCCTCCGGATCGTACCTCTCGGCTGACACCGACTGACGCCTGGCGTAACGGTTATATTTTCGGGTCTTTGGTTTAAACTGTTCTTTGTCTGGTTCCCCTCCCCCTTCATCATCCTCATCCACAATTACGTACATAGGAATAGACTTCGGCTTTCTCGTTTCCTTAACTTTAGAGAAATAATCCACAGCAAAGTCGTACAGATCGTTTGGTCTATCACGCAAGACGGCAACGGTAAAATCACGCAAGAGATCTCCCAACCCATCGGGAATCTCCAAACTCATGATTATCAGTTTAGCGGACCTCGTCACGGTACTTTCAATGTAAGGAGCCAGTTAATCCAGTCATTGAGTAAAGTGATAAATAACGGTTTGTAGCGGAGTACACTGAATCAAGGCTCTACGACAATCGACAGTATGTATAGTGGGCTCTTCAGTTCTATCCCCAATGAGCGGAATACTCCAAACAATGTCAAAATCGATGGACACGTTTTACTAACTTTCTTGTAATAGTTCTCGGGTGCAATCAGCTCGTCTTTCGGAATGGTTACAGACAAAATGACTATGTGATCAATAACAATTTCTAGGGAGTAAATCCTTCATTGCTAAAAAGTTAATATTCTTATCCAGCTTTGTTTTAAATCATCCTTTGTCTAATCAATCCTCCAGGTTATTGCTCCCAAGTAAAAAAAAAAAACAGGGATTGTGTGTTCCACGTGCTAATAAGATATAAGAATCGAACAACAGGTACCCGGATTTCCTACGTCTGATCTAGAGACTTTACCTCTATTTCAATGGGAACTTCAGGGTTAGAGTCCAGCTGCAGACGACAGCAGGTGCTTCCTCTTTAATTTAGGAGCGAATCTACAAAACGTAAATGAAAATATTCAGTGAGTTACAGTGACAAGGCATTGATACAAGCCAAGATCACAGTTGTGTAAACAACTCCAGGAAGATTTTAATTAGGCAGCGGGGAGGATGCTGTATTTAATAATCAATATTTTCATGATCTCGACACATCACCTAAGCTTGTAATGACATCAGTTACAGACACTCACAACAGACGGATGTGGAGATCGCGAATCCACATCCTTCCAAAGCGACAACCTGCGCACGCACAGATCGAATATCGACCCTCCTTTAAATATTTATCACTCCCACTTTTAGCTTTTGTAAGGTTAGAACTTTAATTGCTCGACTTTTAACCGTAATAATATATTTTTTAAAATTATAATTCCATCGTAATGCCTATATTGCAAATCGTTTAAAAACAAGTTACATGTAGTTGGCTTTTGCAAGCATACTGCATTTAGACTAATGCATTGAATTTCCTTTCTAAAATTGCAAATTAGCATTTGTTTGAAAGGAGAAAAAAAACCATTTTCAGCAATAAAACGTTATGTAATCAGCCAAAAATTATAGATTTATTTTCAAGCAATAACTATAAACACTTGTTTGGAAAGGGTATGAGAATTATAGCTAGTTATGTGTCTGGTGTCCTCGTAACATAGACTGTTGATATACTGTTTGCTTGTACATCTGAACATTGATCTAGATCGAGTGAGTAGTTTTTATATTTGTCGGGGACTTTCTCTAATATTCCCCAAGTCTCGATGATTCTGCGCAGGATATGTTATCTCGGGCACTGCCTCGATTTTTGAGAAAATAAGCGAAATAAGATCCATCAACAATATAAGTGGATTTGTTTTTATAACGTTTTTCCTTTCTTCTTTTATTTTTATTTCGCAGACAAAGATAATCATTTCTGCAATGACGTCAGTCAAACATGGTGCACGGGGCAGGGGATAATGAGACTCGCCGTTCTACACGTATGAATGATGTTTGCAATAAACCACAGAATGTTAAATCTAGATACGAATAGGTACTAGTATGACAATTGATTTCTATGGGGCATATACATAAATGAATATATGATTGTTACGCAGTATAAATTGGACGAAAGCTTAGAAACAATCACATACACAAAAAAATATATATTACAATCCAATAAGAACTATTTAGTTTATCATCTAGAATTGAAAAGGGATAGATTGAAGTAGATGTGTTGCTTTGTTGTTCGTCATTTTAATTAAAACAAAACTTATGCTGTATACAAAGAAAGTACTATGGTTAGTAAAAACCCACCGTCAGCTCTTGTCAGTGGGAGAAAATTACATGGAATAGTGCGAGGGTCCAATATTACTCTATATAGCCTATTAATTAGACACTTGGGTGGATTATTACCTCTTCACTAAATGACACGCATGCATCTGTAATTTAGAGAAGCATTCACTTATAATGTGTATAATCATACCATATTTGATTTGACACACCATTCCCAGTTTTTTTATATATATATATATATATAGATTTAAATCTATTGATGTCATTTTCTCCCCAATTTGTAGTACAAATTTACTATATCAATAAAGAGGGATTCCAATAAAATAATTCAACGAAATCTTCAGA
This sequence comes from Magallana nippona, assembly GCA_033439105.1. Classification (NCBI taxonomy): domain Eukaryota; kingdom Metazoa; phylum Mollusca; class Bivalvia; order Ostreida; family Ostreidae; genus Magallana; species Magallana nippona. The sequence goes on along the minus strand of CM065923.1, from coordinate 44,405,190 downwards.
GCTGGAGAAATTTATTAGTGATAATATGAAAGTTGTTTTGGCGCGAGTTGTCATGGATATACACATCATATCTTTGTAAGACGATTGTCAAGGTGTATAAATACAGTATAAATACAGCAAAATTAATACATTATCTTCATAAATTGTCCAAGACTGTACTGAATTTGTTTTAGACATGTTTTAATTTCTGTCATGTATTTTTTAAATTTACTGGCACCAGGATATCAAAAATTACCACAAACTAGAAACATCAAACCAAAGTCATATTGTGCAATTTGAATTTACCAGCCACCAAGAAAATCGAACATGCAACTAAAGTCAATAAAATATCCAGTGTTCTCGCACTAAAACTGCTAGGTTATAGAATTGTTGACATTGTTGTGGAATTCGAATATAATAGTACAATGAAATGAGAATGGAAATCAGTCTTTCATCTTTGTACAATAAAACAGAGAGTTCAATACACAGATGACACAAAAGTCGATATGACCAAAGGGAATGTCTTACTGGTGTTAAAAACTAACGCACGCCGTTGTTATGAAGCATTTATGTATCACTTGGGAGGACAGGACGCTAACGTTTTGAAAGCACTGTCGTCTAAATCCCGCTGAAAATGAACTAGACGTCTCAACATCCAAGACTTGACCCGACCGTGGAACATAGGGTTATCAGACAGTACAGACCGGTTTACAAACATGTTAACAGTAATATAATACTGCACTAAAAATTTATATGTGCTGTACATGTAATTTGTTAGAATGCATTTCAGTTTTCAACTTGGAAATGATACTGATTTGTGTGTGGGGGGGGGGGGGGGGGGGGGGGGGCTTCTCCTGTATAACATTGGATAGTGTGTTTTAAGTTAGACCCAATTCTCTGAAGCTACAGATGGTTCATCGCCATATTTGCACAGTGGTAGTTGTTGAACACTAGTAAATGATCTGGAAAATGTCAACCCTAAAGATAGGGGACATAGAAGTTTCCGTGTCCGATGTCTAAAATCTCTTGATACTAAATAGCGTGTTTACAGTAGGGTACTTCCTTTGTACTAGTGTGTTTACATTAGGGTACTTCCTATATACTAAATAGTGAGTTTAAAGTAGGGTACTTCATTTATTCTAGTGTGTTTACAGTAGGGTACTTCCTTTGTACTAGTTTGTTTATAGTAGGGTACTTCCTATATACTAGTGAGTTTAAAGAAGGATACTTCCTATATACTAAATAGCGTGTTTACAGTAAGGTACTTCCTTTATACTAGTGAGTTTAAAGAAGAAGGGTACTTCCTATATACTAAATAGTGAGTTTAAAGTAGGGTACTTCATTTATTCTAGTGTGTTTACAGTAAGGTACTTCCTTTATACTAAATAGAGAGTTTAAAGTAGGGTACTTCATTTATACTAAAAAGCGTGTTTTCAATAGGGTATCCCTTTATACTAAATAGTGTGTTTACAGTAGGGCACGGATCAATGGCATTCACAGGGACAGTGGTTGATCATAAGTAGGTGATCCTTAGAATTTTGAGTTGTAATCTGTGTTTCAAAATGATCTCGATACTAAAAAAATTGTATATTCTGAACACAACACCAGAAGAAATTTAAGGCAAAGTTTGATGAGACATTTATATATGTATGTGCATTTGATTACATATTTTAAGGAAGCTGGGTGGTCAACAAATTAACCATCAGATCTACCTAAAATTTTTGAAATGATGTTTTTAAGCTACAAACTTTTATTTTGTAGAGAAAATTTCCATATATAGTAATTTTATGGGCTTTTTTTTACTTTATGTTTAAATAAAGCTCTTAAAAGATCAATACAGTCGAAATATGGCCACGACCATCGAGTCCTCTTAAAGACAAAACTATTTTGAGAGTAAAAAAAAATCAAAATTTACTTTTCGGTTTAAATTGATGTGTATCAGTCTTATTTATATATATAGCAAAATAGACTCCTGGATAAATAAGGTTTTCACGTCCTCTCCGTTTGGCTGCTAAACGAAGATCGGCTTCATCACGAAGCAACAAAGAGTCGATGTGAATGCTCATTAATCAGGGGCATCTCATACAAAACGTCTCAATTTGCACCCATCTCTCATTCCTGAAATATGTCCAGCACATCTTGCGCTGTGATTACATGTTCAAACAATTAATTTTACTGGGTAAGCACGCTGATTAATTTTTTGTAAGTTCGTCGTCTTCTGACAAATGATTTTTATTCATTCCTAATTGTATAGCACCGCTCCTTAAAGCATCAAGGCAATATCGACCATCACTGTTTACGACAGTTCGGTTGCTGTATTATTTTGTTTTTTTTAAATTGGATGATAAAGATGACTGTTTTCTTTCAAATTCAAGTTCTTATTCCTAAAACCCAGCTATTAATATAGTTATGCATTAGATTTTCCCAATAACTTCACTAGATGGAATCGGTAAATGCGTTCGTTGACTTGCTGAAGTTTTCTACTTCTTTTTGCTTAGTCAGGCGTCGTCTTATAGGACACAGTGCTGAGAGATTGAGTATGATTATCTACTCCAATTATAAAGTCCTAACCCACACAAGGGAGGAAATTTCTCTTGAACCATCTAACCAATCATCTTTAATTTCTTCCTACAAAAAGACATTAAATTCTCTCAAAAACACACTTTTCAACCACAGCAATGATCGAATCAGGAGACTTTCCTCGTGATCAATGATTTGAGGAGCAATGCTTCTCGGGAAGTTCTGCCGAGAAAATTTAATCAAACTCTGAACACAACTCCGGTAATTTTTTTTTATCAAAATCGATTGTAAAGTACATGTAATGCTGGTATTTTGAATTTTGAACCCAAAATGAAAAAAGAAAAAAGTGCATTTTCAAATAGCCATATGGCCATAGTCAGCATCATAAACATTCTATTTTTGCTCTAAATATTTTTAAAATATTCACCATTGATCGCTCGTTGTACAATAACCATTTTATTCTTTTTTTTTTTCGAAACAAAAAAAACGAAATCAAAAAAATCCCGAAAAACAAAACTAAAACGAATATAACGCTAAAAATATATACTAGACCAAATTCTTCTAAAATTAAGATTTTTAAAAAAAATTCCTTACGGAAGTGAGTTAATTGTGAAGTGCTGTAATAATTCTGATAATAGTTTTTTCTGCTAATTCGATCTGGTGTCTGTCGGGAAGCACCGCTCCTGATTGAGTTTTATTTGATCTGTAATTGCTGTAAAAGATGAAATGATGCTAAAAATGGGAAGTTGTTGAAATTGTAAAAGGAATACCAAGTCTGAAGTAAACTGTCATTCAATAGACAATTGTATTGTTGAAAGCATGTTCCGACATTAGTAATGATCAAAGGAAGAAGTCAAATATTACTAAATGTATACTTAAAGGCAGATGTTTTCTTGTCCCTTTTATCTAAAATGAATTTTATGTTCCTCGCAATACCATAGTACATGTATAAGGATATTTTTTAATTTGCTTATTTTTTCATCTCAAAATCCTACACATATATATCGGTTTGTACGTGACGTTGCCTAATATACATGTACGTATAATAACATTGACAAACTAAATGAATTAAAGACAAAGAGAGCCACATACAAAAACATTGCTGAGATGGCATCGAGTTTACTCAGACCTCTATGTAATTCAACTCCGATGGTAAGCCCCGCTAGGGAGAAGTATTTCGAGAGAGAGTCCAACCTTAAACGTTCCCTGGGATACAATTGTAGAGAACCTTTCAGTTACTTTTCAAACACAAATTGAATAATACATAGATGGAGACTCTTCGTTAAATTTCGTAGAGATAAGGAAGGATATGTCGTTCACACGACAAAAGGTTGCAATTGATTTTAGGCGACTTTATAAATAAATGATTGAAATATTAGAACATTATGACAATCAAAACTATTAATTTTGTAAAAGCATTTTGGTTGCATTGGGTGAAACAAATGCATATGCCTTCTCGTAACTTAAAAATCCGTTTAAGGAGCATGTAATAATAATAATAAGCCAATATGTTTTGTTCAGCATCACTATTTATTTTCAAATGTAAAAATAGTCAACAATTCTTTTGATTCAACGGGCTTTTGCAGTCAGATCCGTTTAGCGCAAGAAGGAATGAAAGCACACACTTAATATTTCCTCATGATTAAAGGCTTATTCCATTCCCGAGACCCTCTAGTGGCTGACCATTAATACCTTAGTTTTTGTCCATTTTCTCAGTCCGTTGTCAATATCCGTTCTACATATATTTCGTATTACGCAATTTTGACAACCATGTCACTTTAAAAGACATACCCCGAGAATAAACTACGGTCTATTTTATATAAAACTGGACTGACGTAACACAAAGATTTACTCAAAGGAAGCAAGCTCTATCTGCATGCAATATAAAGCGGTATGTATACTTTTTTTCCCATACTAATCACGTTTTTAAAAAAGTATAATTATTTATTTATCTCTTCATCTGTCTGAATCCGGGAATCTGACAATGACACATTTCTTAAAATATATTCGGACAAATCCTGATTTGTTGCTTATATTTTGATGGTACCTTTCCTCTACACCAAGCGTTATAGAAAATGGAATGGAAATTTTTTAGAGTCACGAAAATATTCGTAACTTTAAATATAAAACATTCTTCAAATCTGTTACATTCAAATTCGTATCATTACAAAACATGATATCATTCGATTAATTGTCAATTACATGTACTAATATCAACTCAGTTTTGACTAAAATATATCCCAATACCTGCCATATATGAATAATAGTGGCCTGCTTACCAATGTGATAATAGTCTTAGTGTCATCATCTTAGTCCTATCTCAATAAGCCTGTTCATTTAAATGGTCTTAAAACAACTATCCATCATACATAATGAACTAGATAAAGACACTACTGTAACTCGATCCTTTATATCTGCTGGGTTTTGAGAATAATAAACAATATGACATGTTGGATATCGTGTACATGTAATTTAATAATATGTAATCAATGAACCAGCAGGTCCTTTGTTGTGTGTTGTGACTATTGTTACATCTCATATTGATGCGGTGTGGTCCACAGAGAACCAAGTTTGGTACATTTGTTAAGAACATACTTCGATCACACAACGTTCCAAACACAAAGCGAGCAGCTATTATTTCCTGGATACTGAAATACTTGGATAACAGTCTTGGGTAGATTGATAATCTAGTCATTAAAGGAAAGTCGTTATTTTTCAGGGATGTCTGCGTTGAGAAATACAAATAAACGGCAAAAATATTGTGTAAGGTACAGATATATACTAATATGTGTAAGGTACAGATATATACTAATATGAGCATGTCTGCTATGCTCTCTAGTGATTTTTCAAAAATGGTATCCTTCTCCAGAAACTTGGATTAACAATTAATATTCCGATAGAATGTGATAATTAGGCCAACGGAAATGCAGAATAGGCAGTACAACAAGATTTATTTACCAGAAAAAACCCCACTGCATTGATAGCAGTTTTAGGGCTATAACTGGTATCACTGATTACCCCGTATTAGCGTTTCCTGCCTTTGTGGTTCTAACAGAGAAGTTCAGTCTCGCAAAACTGCCATAAACTACCCTTTTCTTCCGCCGATTGCAGCAATATTAATGCATGGTATGGACGTGTGAAGGTTCCATCGCTGAACGATTGTGTTACATTATGCATTTCTTACATTAGAAATTCTGCCACGTTAGCTTCGAATATGAACAATGCAATAGAGCAGAAAATATTGCATTATTTACTTTTGGCCGCTAGCATTGTAATAGTGAGCGATTGGGAGACCCATACCAGGGGTTATTATCCCTTTTTTTAATTAAGAGCAGCATTAGTAGTGATATCTAGGCAACTTGAAAAGAAAAAAATAAGATTTATATCATCTCGAAATTGTATTGCACCGTTGCTTTGAACATCTCTGTTGAAGTGAAACTTGCGACTTGTTACTCGCAATCAATACATATTGACCTTTTGAAGATGAAGCTACTGATGCGCACACTGACATCTAGAGTTGTGCACTGTGCGAAGCTTACTTCATTGACGGTTTTATCAACTGTATTATCCATTTTTCAGGGTTAATATTTTAATATTTAAGATATGGATTCATTTTACTGAATTTTGATTTGCTGAATTTTAGGTATTGGGATTGAACAATCAAAGAAACGAACAGGAATAAGAAAAAGCGGATTAAACTTGAATTTGGGTAATAATTTGCCTCGCGAAAAAACACATAAATCTTGATCTGTCCTGACAATTTCATCCTGTAAGTGTAATTTATTAGAAACATCGGTCACCATTTATTCTCTGTATTTTCATTTCGCTTGAAAACTAGTGATTTAAAGCTAAACAACACAAACGAAATCGATTGTCTTGTGAAAAATTCTACACTCGATCCGAATTCAAATGTTTGCAAACAAACCTATTACTTTTGGAAAGTAACACATCGGTGACAGATTAAACAAGAGTTTTAATGACAAATTATTCAAATAAATAAAAACATCTATTAGTAAGTTTCTTCATTCAATAAATCAAATTCTATTCTACAACTGATAATGGCAATATGAATTAACATCAATGCAAATATCACTGTTGAGTGGAACCTTATTGCTACATGGGCTGGTAGATAAAACAATGTTAGTATACAGATCCCAGATACATAATATTCCTACATCTGTTTACATTTCCAATATGTTTATATAGACAACAAGGGACAAGATGTAATGTATATCAATTATTTGAAACAGAACAAAACTTTATGGGGAAGTTTCTTACTTCCAATTGTAGCTGTGGATGCCTTCACACAATGGTGTCAACTTTTTCAATTATTCCAGCAGTTATTTTTAGACGTATAAAAAAAGTACTTTTCCGGTGACGATTTTATCATTTAAACCAGGTGGCACTTTCATGTCATCTTAACTCATGACCTACAGCACGTGATTCGTGTCGTTTCTAATCAAGAGAAAATTTAGTGCACTACTTAAACTGAACGAGATGATCGTAAAATCCTACAAAAAATGAAAGTTCGTGTAAATGTGTGAATGCTTCACGGGGGAATTCCTCAACACTTAAACACTTTCAATTTGATTGTGTTTGAATAGATTCAAACATTTAAATATTGACACTAGATGTCACTTTAGTGGTGTATCTACTTAAATGAAGTAGGGACCTCGCCGAATACGTCACAAAAATGCAATAAACACCAACATTGTTTATGAACGAGGCTCATTGTTTAAAACCAATAAAGTCTTGAGGTTTTGAAACACTTTCAAATACTCGTCGATACGGCACGTTTTCAGTATACTAAGAAACATTCATCCGAATTCATTAATAAAGTTGTCATTGGTTCTATGTATGCCTACTTTCATTAAATAACCATAGCTTACTAACTGTGTTAATAACGCAGAATAGTTAAAGAGGAACAATTAGCTAAACAGCGGATTCTGCATGCAAGGGTGTATGCAACTTGTTTCTGATTAAAAATAAGTACCTGACAGTCATTATATCGCTGAGTTCTAGAAAACAACAGATGACGTGCAAATTTATATGCAGCAATATGCTGAAAAAAGATCAATTGAATTAATGTGTCTGAAGTTTTTTTCTGAAACAACTCGGATGAATAGTTCATATTCATTTCCATTTTAAATGCGATAGAGAAACTACGTCTGGACATGCACCCAGGAAATTCATTTAATATACAGACTGAAATATATCTAAGCCACATCAGTAAATAAATGAAGACTGAGGTTTCATTCCCAAGATATTGGTAACACAACGTCTTATCGTGTGATAATCAGCCATTATGGCTTTATTGGTTATTTAATTTAAAGAAATAAGATACAGGTAAAATGAACACTTTTTCCCTTTACAAAATCTTACCTTACTCCGGATATCGAGTGGTAAACATCCACTTTTGCAGAGGGTCTGTCAGCAGATAATATGATAGCACCAACCCCAAGGCCCGAGAGCAGCCAGCGCTTTCCACGATGACACCTTGTATAAATAAGCTATCACCTGCAAGTGGAAAAGAAGAAAAAGCTGCACACTTTATATCATTGGATCGATCTCTTCTCCATTTAAAAGCCTGTATATCTATCGCGCGGTTGCCATTGCGCTGAAAGCATGTGTTTCATCTTGGAATTTATGTAAACTACTGGTCGAGTTCAATGTAAACCAACCTAAGGTACCGCTCATGAATGAAATATTAAGAAAGTAAGAGAAATGGAATGATGGTGTTTCGGATACTTGCACATGTATTACAGACCCAGCCGCTTTCATTTATAATTGCAATGCTATGTAGATTATCTCGAGAGATTCGTGATTTCTATTGAATTTAACGTTTGTTTGCATGGTCTTGTTCAGTGAAAACAATTAGCTTGCTGATGTCTTTGAGGGATTTCACAGGAATTGAAATAAAAGTTTTTCGGTTTTGCAGTAAACATGCATGTTTGAGTTTTCGCTATGATATACGATTTAACGCAGGGCTTTTACAAACAAATCCAGCGACTTTCTGTACCCAAAACCCTTCATAAAAGTGCACTCCATTACGGTAAAAAAAAAGACAGTTCACCATCACTCACGGCTATTTGTTTTTCGTTTGAATAGAAAACATCATTATATCAGAATCAATATTCCAACGCCTACTTCAAAAGTAATACGGGTCGCTTATGATGTTTAATCAGGACCATGTGATTTAGAATCAAACGAAATGGTGCACATTTCTTGCGACATTGCTATTTTCCGTCTGCTGCTATTCAAGCAAAAGAACAGATGTCTGTAAAAAAGCATTGTGGGTTGTACTGTTTTAACGTCTATATCAAGGAACTGGGTTTGGATCGATGAGGACAAGTATAAAATGTAATCACACGAGTCGCTTTAGTGATCCTAACATGTAGATATTGAGGCCCCAATCGTACGAGGAGGACTGTTACAATCGCTATTGGTTACATTCACTTTCTATCTATTAGGAGTTCTGGCCCAAGGACAAACGGTGTATCTCAAAACTGATGCTTTTCTGAGATCCATTTCTTTCGTACACTCGCTCGAGCTCGTGATGAATTTGCATCTTATGTTGTATAGGGAAATGGCAAGATAAAAGTCAAGATTTAGATTAAAAAGTATTACTTAGAAAATCACAATATGAATTATGACATGGTATTCCCTCCCTTTTGCACTCGCATATCGCGCCAAAAGTGTCTGAGATATATATATATATAGAGAGAGAGAGAGAGAGAGAGAGAGAGAGAGAGAGAGAGAGAGAAGATTCTGAGCCAATATAAAATGTCATCGGTAGAACTGCTTGAAAGGATTATCCGGGTAATTCATTGACTGTCAATTTAAAAGAAAAGACGGAAATGGATCTTTCGATAACCGGCTTTCATCTCAAACCTTATAACTCTACATAAGCTATTTATTGACTTATAAGACTTTAATGGTGTTTTTATTGATACATAAATGTAAGATTAATGGTTAGATTTTGCCTAGGTATTTAAAAACAAATAGCTATAGGGATGAGGATACCTGTATATTTCGAGCAAAAAAATCTTAAAAGCAACCCAAAGCTTCTCAGGGCTACGAAGAAGATGGAATTATATAATATACACATTATAAAAAGATAATGCCGACATCAATATAAACAAAACTTTCTTCACATTACAGACATTGATGAAATTTTGCTCTAATAACTATAAACATGTACATAAACCCTGATGTATAGTTATAACTTTATTACATGTACAAGCAGTTGTAATGACATAACAAAGTACCAATGTTCATTCCTTTCAAACAGAAAGCATTTAAGTAATAAAAAATGACTTCGATTGGAGGATTGATTATTGGTTATAAGTGCCTATATTAGTTAATCCTCATTTTACGGAATCCCGATCACCATTTATAAATCTCTTTTGTAAAAAAAGGAAATTTCATTAAGGTTGTTATACAGATAAAAAGAAAGAAGAAACAAATTAAGGTAGATGTTTTGATACTGGAAAGATTAAATACTAGTACCTTGATGTACACGTATTCTTCATCAAAATCAATATAGATGAGAAGAAAGTCTTCAATCTTCTCCATAACAGAAAACAATTAGATACTGGATTTGTTCTGTAACATACCAATGCCTGACCTTACTTTTAAACGTGTGCAATACATGTACTAATACTTTTTCCAGTAAAATCGATTTTATAGAAAAGGACATATTTTTTCGCATGATGACTTTAAGTACATTGTGCAATCTGGTTTATGGTGACACAGTATTAGAGATGAACTGCTGAACCCAACTGCAATTGTGGTACGTGTACTATATATTCAATGTATACCGATTAGATTTCCTTTTGACAATTTTTAACAAATGCCGTCCGTGCCATACGACAGATATTTGCTCAATTTTTAATGAATAATGTCAATAAATTTGTTTGAGAATATTATTGAGGCCCTCTGTCGATTATACATTGACGCTTACAAAGCAAACGTTTGTTGCCAAGATTTAGACCAACGGTAAGATGATGAAACTTGTGTCTCGCAGAGGATAAAAGATACTTTGACTATATTTTTTTCGTGGTGATAATATATTGCTCTCGGTTTCTACACTGTTTGTTTTATGTTCTCAATGCTTAGCAGGAAATATGCATATTTAATGCACGATTTTAAACTCTTATATGCGAGCATATTGCTCCTATGGGTGAGGTATCCACATGCTATATCTATACAGAGCGAATGACTAATGAAAGCGTCATTAAATGGTAATGGGTTTTATAACCACTAAAGTAAAGGAAGCGGCTCATATTCATGCTTTACTTCTCCCTCGGTAGCGAGTCCATCATAAATCGAATAGAACCAATTTTTCATCTAAACGAGTCTTGACCTTTTAACCCGAGAAATAAGAAATTACGAGACAGTTAAGACCTAACTGTACTGTAATCCCGACTTTGATCGAACTTTAAGTCCAGTTGCATTATCCAATTATAATGAATATAATGAAGGGAAAACTTTCGCCAATGTCCATACTTTGATTCCTATGTAAACGCCAAGGGCTGCTAGCAAAACGACCAGAGGGCGCAAACTCTTTCGTGTGTTATATGATTCTACAAATATTCACATCATATCAGATCAATCTATCTATGACACACTGTCCCAAGTGTTATGATTATAAAGTAATTTTTTCTGCAATGATCGGTTTCTATAGAGCTATGAATTAATAATGTTTCCGTAAGAAATAGAGGGAATCATACTCAATAGATGTAAATATATACATGTATCATTTTATCATAGGTGCATCACTTGATGATTATTCAAATGTATTTAGAAAAATCGAAAATCTTTGATATTTTAGTATCAGCTAAGTAAAAAATGAAATACAGCGACCTAACTGTAGGTGCCCCGTGCAGGGGCGATAATAAGTGGCCTCCAATACCAAAGGGGTCGTTTTGAAAATGTGGACTTGACTTCCTTGTTCACAATCATAGAAACTAAAGATAAACAAATAATATTTTGTAACTTAACGTGAAATAGATACATTATTCAATGACAGTGAATATAAAGAGATGATGGAAATACGTTTAATATGAACCCAAGTTATATTTATCGCATTTTCAAAAAAAAGCACCACTGTTCAGAAGTTGCATTATGTCTGGTAGAGTATCTACATTAGAACTATACTTCCAACAGAAGAAATTACATTCTTTCTGCCCTAAAATTATATCAAGAGGAACACACAAATCAACAAATTAATTGCAACAATACAAAAAGCCAATTGACATCATTATGTGGTGCAGGATCATTGCACTTTCATTGTTGTGTTCTACAGAATGATAATAATAGGATTTCATATATAAAGGCCCCTAAGGATTGAATAGAAAGATTGAATGTTGCAATGTCTCTTGTAACTCATTTGTTGGCATATTAGCAATATCTTGTAACAGTTCATTTTTTAAAAGATTGCGATCTTAATGCATGTATCATGTATAATCTTTCCAGCGTATTTCCTGACATAATGAATCATCCGCCGTTATAGTTTGATATGAACCCGGTATCAGCTTCAGTTGCAAATGAACAGGAGAGGATAATGAAGAAAAAGTTCGATAAATTATTCATTTGTAAAGCGATACTGGTCTTTCTTTTCAATAACCATGAACAAAAGGTCGTGAATATGCGGAATGAGAATGAGAAAAGTGAATTAAACAAACTTCTCCCTGTAAACTGATGCAGGTATGTACAGGTAATATTGGAAATAGTGGAGGGAATTGACAGGATGTTGTAAACAAGATAAAAAGCGCGCCAGTAAAAGACACTAAGGACTGAATACTTAAATATGCATAAAGAAGCTTCAAAGAGGTCAGCACTCGTTCAGTTCTTGATTTAAGATGCTAGAAGAACGCATTCTAAGAATCGAGCACTGGTAAAAGAAGTGCCCAGACGAGGGTAAACGAATCTCGAATCTACATAGATAAAACATTCAGTGCTTTGGTGCAACTACGTCCTCTGTAAAAGACCAACTAGCATGAGAAAGAAACATCTAAATCTCAAGACTCTGTTATTGAAGTGCGCCCATAAAGCGTTTATTCATTCGAATAGTAAGCTCTAAAAATGATCGCATGCAGGAAGTGATATTTTATCTGTTTGTGAGGTCCAGGAAGTGTTTGCTCATTTCAAGTAATCCCCGCACACAATAAGAGGACAGAATGTCAAATATATTACATTATATTGAGTGTAAACCAATGTTAAAGGAAAGGTGCAATTCATATCACATATGTTGGTAGCGAAAACTTAATGTTAACTTTGATTTTAACAATATTTCCTTTGAACTGGTGCATGGACCCATGTCTTAGTATCCATATGTATGCCAAACATTCTTGTAGCTTTGCTGATAATGATTCTATAAAGTTAGCGGAAGAACCTTTTGATAATTCGTTGCTTATGTAATTTTATTGAAGTGACTTTTTTTAATTCTTCATGGACCGACCACAAATTAGAATATACATACTTGTCCAGTTTTGATAATTACTAGTATACATCTAAAGAGGGAGGGTTTCTCACGATCGCTTCGTTAATTGTCGGACTAGTCATACATAGATAAACGTTTCACTCAATCCTTTTTAAGTAAATCCAAATCGCAAAGGGACTGCAAAATTGTAAAAAAGAAAGTTTCATACTCCGTAAAAAAATGTTTTCGTTGATAAATTACTGTAAATTAATTTATGAAAATATTTAGGGTAATTTTCTTTAGAAATCATAAATTATATCGACGTTTTTATGAAACGAAGAAATAAATCCCTCGTCAAAGCTCAGCTTTGACTCAAGATACCATACTTGCACAAAATCACATAGGTCTGACTGTATTTCTCCAAGTAAAGCTTCACCTTCATGGAAGACTCATGCAGTCGAAATCTTACTAGAAATGTCAGACCATATTCAAATCGAGTCTGGAAGTGACAGTAAAAAAATGATTTAGAAGGAAATTGATAAACAATTTAAAAAATATGAAATTAATCACGACGATGAACGCGTAATTTGCCACGGAGTACTGGTACAGCAGCAAATTACCTTCCGCAGGGCAGCGTCGCGTGCTAGGGATTTAGGCTGACATAAAGTCATTTTCGAGGCCTCGTCGAAAGAACGGAATCACAGAAAGAAAATTAGATGTACGGCTAAATTTAATCTGATCATGTCTTCTGCAAGATTTGTTGCTAATTAAACCGCCATGTCGGTGCAAAGGTGAGTGTTCGGGTTTTAAAGGTTCTGCTGAATGACAAAAATTGCAACGTCACTCTGAATGACGTCATTTGTCAAGCGTAAGTTAAACGAGTAGACAAATTACTTCTACTGTGGTTTCATAAATATTTGTTGAATACCAATTTTCGTGGATTTCGTTGTTGATTTGATCCACAAAATTTAATTTTAATTGAAATGCAGTTTCTAATCTCAATATAAATGAATTTTAATCTGATCAAAGGCCATGAATAAATGTATCCTTAAATCTATGATTTTTACTAAATCCTCGAAAATTTATGTCCACGAATATGCTTGAAACCACAGTAATCATATTCTGATTTAAAATACTATAGTCTGTCCCAAGATATTTTTGCCGCATATTTTCTTAAATTATTCTACATTTATAAATACCTCTGGGTTCAGACGATGTTCATTCAATAGTATGAAAAATCCCAAGATTTCCCCCTTGAAACGCCCTCTCTAGCTTGTCAGGTTTCAATACACGGCTATAAATAAAATGTCTGCGGGGATTTTACATTACAAAAAAGATTAAAGTACCCGGATGTTTACTTTGAAAAATTGTGCGAGGTATTTCGAGTGACTTCCGAACGGAGAAAAGATGTCAACATTCCCTATTATAAATCTCCGTAAGAAATCTGTTTTCGTTCCTGTGAATTTTTACGAGGGAAAAATGATAATGCGTGAATGAAGTTATCTTGGAAATTTTCCCTTTCATCGATTTCAATTGCACTAGTCTTATTTCACAGGTATGTGTATTTTTATTAAAAATCCTCCAAATATGCTGCATAAATATCTTGGGACAGACTATAGTATACAATGTATATCAAATACGTATACATCAGAACAAGACTACCAAGCATGTTTTAATCTGTATAAAAAATGACAGGATTTAATATTGCAGTATTTCATATCATTTAATATTTAACTCCATGTAAATCCGTGCTAAGATGAATCAATCACAGTATGCATAAATAAACGATTTGCTATCTCGTGTTATCAGCTCGCAGAGACATTTTCATTACATTTGAAGAAAACAGAGCAAATTCGAAACCTCTGTTATGCCAGCAAAATGACAAGTTTGACGGGAGAATGGAAATTGCGGCCAGCTTTCCCCGTCAAAGAGTGACTGATCACATTTTGTTCTCAGTAATTGTTTTAGAATGAGAGGCATTTATTGATTTTCGGTAACAATCACGACTTTTCATTCTTTTTTGGCAAAAGAGAAAAAAAAGCAACTGTGAAGAATGCGATGAAGAAGATTTCCCTCAAGAGAAAATCGTTCACTTCGTTCTCTTTGAGAGGTTTCGAGTAAAATTCCATTATCTTGTTTAGAGCTAGAGAGTCCTAAACATTTCCAAGCTGTTTTGGATATAGACAAACGTTTCGTTTATGTATGTCATATTCGCGTGTTTATCTCAATCTTGGATTAATCAGAGTTTGGATCTGACATGTGTTACGTTATGATCCCCGAGCTGTCAAATCCATAATTAAATTGCTTCTGTATCAACAAACACTGCTTTAACTATTGAAAGTTCATCTTAAGTAGTTTAAACAGATAGCAGACCTGTAAAATGAATTTGAAATGTCACTGCATACATGATGGCTAACATTTCTGACGGGTTTGCGGTTTTGATGAACAAATGTTATCAACATAATACAAGCAGAACACTGTCAGACATACTGAGTCGTTGGTGTGCATCAGAAATACTGAAAATCAAACATATCGTAAATCTAGAATTTTGCGAGTTTTTCTTTTGTAAAATATACAATGTATAAAATATAAACACATAGCTCACTTTCTGGGCGTTTTTAACTTTAGATGTTCTTTATGAAATAAAAATAAAATCTGTCCAAACTTTTTGTACATGGGATTTGACATATATATGTTGTGTATTTCTATATTCCTCATGTATACAAGTAAAATATTTAAAGGGAGATGGCGGTATGAGTCTCTGAAATTTTGCCCAATCCCATTATTTGCGCGGATCCAGAAAATTTGTCCAAGGGAGGGGGATGGTCTAAAAGATAATTTTATTTCTAGGAAGGGGGGGGGGGGGGGGGCTCCAATGTCTTTTTTTAATATAATTTTACTGAGTAAATTTAATAAGTTTGAATTTTCAAAGGGGGTGATAAATGTAGCATGCCACTGCAGGATGGTTGAAATACATTATATCGCGCAAAATTTAAAAATTAATCTGTCAATCATTAGAAAGCAATTAAAACATGTTAGCTGTGATTGATTATAGCATTATTTTTCACAGTACAACCCCCTCCTTACTTCTTCAGTTTTAGGTGAAGTGCTACGCATTTAGACATTCCCTGGAAACTCAGGTCAAATCCAATGTCATTACTGACTGTGGCCACGGCTGAGCTTTGTATTACAATTAAAAACTGTTTATGGGAAAACATCTGCAGTCACATCTAAAGTAACATATCAATTCATTTGCATATACATGTTTACAATATGGACTCCAATTTTCATTTCGGTTGCATTGCTGTTGTAGGAAAATTGAAAGTAGCTTACATAAAGCTAGCTTCTGAAGTTAAACGAATAAAATATTTTGAAAATGATTAGAGCTTCAACAGTTTCTCAATCCTACCAAAAGAGATTCGATCTTTTACTTAACATTTTTGTAACTGACGAATAATTTAGCTTATGGCAAACAGACACAAGAAATTTATGGTTGTCTTTTGAACAGAGCACGTGAAAAACCAGCAAACATGAGAGAGAGAGAGAGAGAGAGAGAGAGAGAGAGAGAGAGAGAGAGAGAGAGAGAGAGAGAGAGAGAGAGAGAGAGAGAGAGAGAGAGAATCAATAGTTGTTTCATGATCAGAGCACGCTCACTAGAGCAGTACACCTATGATACAGTCTCATGACCACGTGGTCGGGCTCATTTATTTGAAATTGAAGATTAATGGTGAGGTAATCTATCATCGGTCTGTTTTTCTGCCTGTCTGCTACCTACATAAACATTGGCCTAAGGTTATCTTTCTATCATAGCAAGATGAAACTTTATACTTTGTCTACTAGCTGAAATATAAGGAGTCAGAAATACGTCAAGGTCGTACGTATAGGTCAAATGCAAGTTGAGTTTTATGAGAAACACAAGAGTATAGCGTAGTATACATTGTCTACTGAAATATTAGGAGTCAGAAATGGGTCAAGGTCGTAGGTCGTGGGTCAAATGCAAGTTGAGTTTTAAGAGAAACACAGAGTACAGCGTATTATTAAACGACCCCCAGTTTCTTCATGTAATACTTTCTGATTGTTAAATTTTTGCAATTACGATTTCCCTGTTACTTGTAGTCAGCGTAAACGATACAGACATCCAAGCACGCATGCGTTGTTCTATGCAAGATACCCCAGGGAACCGTGAAATTCCTCAATATGACTTCTTTTCACTGAATATTTCACTGTATACAATGAAACAGTCATGCTTTTTAATTAGTAAATGAAATTGATGAACAATATTCGAGAACTCAACTTTACATCTGAATATAAATGAATACGTATGAGCAACTGCGTAATATTGTTCTACCCATTACTACAGAACGCCATATATGCCTCAAGGTCAATTTCATATGATATAAATGGTATATCTTTTATATGCAATGGTAATATCATTATATGTAGTGACAACATCAGTAAATACATTGCTAAAACCATTATATACTGTGATTACATCATTATATTCAGGGGTAAAATCTTCATATGGAGTGGTAACATCATTACGTTATATCGTAAGATCATTATGTGTAGTGGTTTATTTATTATATGCTAAGAAATAATCTTTATAATTATGATGTGATAAAATTCATTATATACAGAGATAAACTCAACATGTTTTATTGTTTAAATACCTGTGGTTACCTTATATGGTACACTCTTCATGTGCAGCTGCAAAATCACATTATGGGTACAACTTCTTGACATAAGGTGCAAAAGGCATTTCATGTTGTGTAAAAATCATTATGTATGGTGGTAAAACCTTTATGTATTGTGGTAAAAGCATTACATGCAATGGTAAATCCTTTATATGATGTGACAATTTTATTACATGTATATACTGTAAACCAACTTTTATTCGCGTGCGAAAAATATTCGCGAGATTTGCGAGAGCCCATTTGTCTCGAATATTTCTCTCCGCGAACTAATCTTTGACGTAGTCGTGTTATATCAAAACGAGTGTGGTCGCGAAAAATCGTCGTCGCAAACCAGTTTATCTCCGGTAAATCGCAAAATAAAGTCGTCGCGAATTAAAGTTGGTTTACAGTATACGTCGTTGTCGAGTGATTATATGATGTGATCAAACCCCCCCCCCCCCCCCCCCCCCCCCCCCCCCCCCGGGTTCAACCATTTTGGGAATGTCAAAAATATAATAATATGGTAACATATTTATTAGAATTTGAAAATACGTGCTACATGTATTAAATATTCAACGACTTTTTTGACTTCTTTTGCTTTGAGGTTTCTAAGATAAAATTTGATAACTCGATTCCATTCTCATAACGATGAAGACCCGTTGGCCGTGGCGAAATAGAGGAAAAGTGGTGGTTGAGGGGTGAATCCCCCACCTCCCTTCTCCCATATAAATCAGTAGTGGAATGTTTGTTTAATTAACGACTCTACAGACTCTCAGAAAGTGAGAGATAAGTCGAAAACTAGTGCACTTTTATGAAAGATAGGTATTTCAACTCATTTTTTTTCAATTAGCTCTCATTTTAGGCTGCAAGCAAACTTCAGTTATTCCGGAGTACTAAATATTTACAGCTTTATTTGTACATAATAAATCAGTTTAATTAATTTTGTACATAAAAAGGGGGATTAATTTTGTTTATTTAATTGGTTAAGTTTCATTACTAAACTGAAAATTAATATCAATATTGTTGTCCAACATAAGTAACAGAAATAATTGCAGTCTCCAATGGACTTTGCGTTTGAACATTATTTAGCATTATATTGCTTTTTGATTCACTTTATAGTAACATTTAGATTAATCGAATCTAAATTGATGGAACATCGAACTATTTGTATAGCACCTTAAATTTCATGACAGGGTTTTTTTGACCCAAATGTGCTCTAACATAAAATATTTTTAAAAAATAGAATGTTTGCAAATTCATAACGAGTTTACACCAGTTTACAACCTCAGCATAAAGTTTTGACTGCACATAAAAAAAGTTACCACACCATTTTATTGAAATGATCAAATCATGTTAAGAACTGACCACATCAGATAATGACTCGACAACAGTACATAAATAATAAAATTGTCACATCATATAAAGGATTTACCATTGCATGTACCGCTTTCACCACAATACATAAAGGTTTTACCACCATACATAATAAGTTTTACACAACATAAAATGAAATAAGTACTGCATATAATGAACTTTGTACTTAATGTCAAGAAGATGTACTGCATTAAAGGATTTTGCAGCTGCACGTGAGGAGTATACTTCATAACGTAACGATTTTACATCAATACATGATCAGTTTATATATGTATATAATGAGTTTATCACATCATTTAAAGATTTACTAGACTTGACTCGTGCATGCACGGGTTGACATTACATATCGGACATTTACGCAATAGATACATCGACATATTCATATTGTAAGGTACTTTTGAAATAAACAATGAGTGTGAATATAATTCTGGTAGTTTGGTTTTTATGTTGTTTTGTTTTGTTTTTTTCATTTGAAAAATTGAACAAAGCTATATAAGCATACAATAATGCTATTAATTTCACTACACCCTCCTTAGTTAGAATAATCTAACTGTGTCTCGGGACAGGCCCTCACCACAGTTAGAATGCCTCCCATATACCGGGCCGTAATGTTGCAGAAAATTGCAGAATCGTTCCGAAACGATTTTGGAGAAAATTAATGAAGTTGCATTGAAAATCACAGTCAAATTAATCATAAGCAACCTTTTTGAGAATGTAAATACCTTTCATCTAACAATTTAATCCATATATTGGAAGAATTCAACACTTTCTCACGTTTTTTACTCTCTTCACACCACGCTGACATTCGGAACTCTCGGGATTTTTCAAAGTATGCACTGAGTTAGAGTTATCTGCTACAGAGACAATACACGGAACGCATTCTATCGTTAACCGGGTGCGTAGGATATTAACGATAGAACATTCTCTCTACACTTTCCTAAGAAATATAATGTGAATTTTTTGCATGGAATCAAATATATCTTTGCCTTTAGTTTATGTTTCCACAATATCATATATACATGGATACACTTAGAAACGATAATACAAACGTGTAAATTTTCATTGAAAATTTGCTGTATATTCTGTTCATGTATATTTATTTCTTATGAGAGAAATTATAAAATCACAAATACATATCATTAGTTTTGTCTTCTCTGATTTGAACACCGTTATGAGCCTCCCGTGATTTAGCGTTAATGTAATGCTCATGCGCAAGATTGTAAAATCCAAAAAATCCAGATGATTTCCGGAATTTTTGGAGGAGTTTTCATTGATTATTAATTAGCGAAGCTTAGTTGAGAAAAAATAAAAACAAATTGGTAATCTTCAAGTTCCAATGATGTTTAAAATATATAAAACAAAAGACAGTGCTCTTCCGATTTATCGTTATTAAAGGCCAAAAATTCGAGTCTATTATTTTAATATAGTAGTATAGATGTATAGCATATAGTGAATTAACCAATGACCTTATGACATAAGTTATGTTATTACCACTGCACATAAATATTTTACCATTGAATAAAATGATGTAAACACAGTATATAATGATGTTAGCAGTGTACATGAACATGTATACGGATGTTACCACTACATTCGGCCTTGGTGTGTTATAGGACCGATGACTTCCAAAAACAAGCATTCGATGCTTATATTTATATTCATATTTTTGTTTATTTGTATGAAGTATTTGTGCATCGTCGTTAAAGCCTTTATATACGCTCTTAGTCAGGGATATGAAACATACATGGAGCAGCCGTATTAACATGTTATTTAGTTTGCTTCCGCGATTAAAAATATAGTGCCAGAAATATTGTAGAAAAAATCTTTTTTATTAACGAATAGATATGATTTAATGATTATTTTTTATAAGTACATATCAAATTGGTTATGTAAGTTTGAACGTTTCATTTAATCTTACAAAAATAAATACACTCAAAACGCGTGGTGACTCATGGCGCATGTATAGGCTAAGTGTATTCACAGGAAATTGAACGTCGCAGATTTCCAATGCAAACATAAGAGGAAATATAATACACTGAATGTAAATATATAGTGATATTACCATTGCATATAAAATATATACCAAATTCAAATCATATGAAATTGACCTTAAGGCAGTTATGGCGTTCCATACAGTACTCTAGCGAAATTGGATGGTGTTATTACACAATCAATAGCAGTGAAAATGAAATAATACTGTTTGCCATAATTATGAATGACCAACATTTATTCATGGAATAGACATTGAGTGATGTGGTTTCTGTGTGACACTTGATGTATCAGACGATCGTGTGCGAGAGTTATGAATGGGATGTCACAGAAATCGCAATGAACAAAAGTCAGCTTCATCATCATTAATAATATTTTAAGTTTCTAATTGAAGATAAATTTGTTTGAATTCTGCTTGACAAAATGGCTTTAATCACCCTCACTTGAAGGTGAGATGACGGTAATTCAAATTCAAAGACCCCTTGTCGCTGTTGCATTGATGAAACTGTATCTTCAGATTTGAAATGGAGAATATATTTGAAGCGTCCATGACGTACGTAGATACGTACTTATGTAATAAGAAGGGGAGGACTAATAACGCGCAAGGGATATAACTCTGACACCTTGCTTTCGGTGAAATAAAATGAAAATAAAAATACCAATGTTAGACAGGCTAAGTTCCTATTTTTAATGGACTGATTAAGTGTACGAGTCTCGTACCCTGAATAATTTGAATGATGGTCAACTTGTACAGTTCATAGCAAACCTAAATTCTGAGCCCTAGTCACATGAATCAGAAAGAAATGCAATTGAATTGTTACATTTGAACTCTACCTTAGGCTAGATCATCTTGATCAAGTGGCCAGTAGTTTTAGTTCCCAATATTCAGGTCAGTCTGTTTCATAGCAATTAATTGTTTTGGCAAGTTTAATACAACAAACGGTATTGTCCACGATTCGTAAAAACGTTCCCAGATAAGTAATACACAGAAAAATAACTTCATAACTTTCGAAAATTTCTTTGCTTAAGATTTTATATCCTTTAGTTAAGCATTCATAATGTTGGGATGCTTTTTAAAATGTTATATACAGGTAGCATAGAAAGCAATGAAACAAAGAATAAGCCTGATTAAAGAACTTCCTGTTAATCATATCCAACTGCCGTAACTTTTTTATCTTTTTTTTTAAAGATGACCTTATGTAAAGAAGAATAAATTATAACTGTTTCAAGTATTCCAAACATTATACTAGTATTGGACTCATATTTTCCCCACAGTTAAGTGTCAGCTAACACGATTTGTTTCTGATGCACAATTTTCGATCCAATGTCAGTAGAGAAAATGATTAAATGACGATCCATAAATTTTACACATAAATTAATTTTATACAGGTTATAAGGAAAATTAACTGTAATAAATCGTACATCTTATTTTATGTTCAGTATGTCTAAAACCCAAATTAAAAGATGATTTGCTAGCAAAGCTAACAAACAAGCTCAACAGCATGTTAACTTGAAATTGGCAGTTTTTAACCATTCAATTTAACTGTGCACATATTATTATTAGAAAGTATACCTTAAGCATGTCCTGATCAATGATACATTGAAGGTGTGAATATAACAAATTTTCTCGCCATCTGTAACCACTTCATTTAAGCAATAAAATTACAAAAATGGATAAAATGAACAACAAGAAACTTGACTACCTGTTGCTGATCCTCCGTCGATTTTCTTTTCCCCCCGAGGACTTAGAGACTGGACTGTCACAGCTGTGAGGACCTACGATCTGTAAATCGATTGCTGTAGTATTAGGATCGCCATTTGTCATTCCAAACCCATGAATACACTCATACGTTTCACTAAACAACGAAGCTTTGTTTGTAGCACACACTATACCAGTTTTTTTGTGCCATGCCTTTGACGCATATGTTACTTTATGGATGTTGCAATGTTAAAGGGTTGAATACGATACACGTAGAAACATATAATTTGTGTAATTGATTAAATATTCAATAGTGTGCAACAAGCTTTAAAATTACCTGTCGATTTTTTTTCAGAAATATTCGTGTTTTTTGTCAAACAAAAAGACTTCCTTCAAGATGTTAAATTATTTCCCTATTTTTCATTTTTTACGGAAATAAATACACACCAATATACTAACACGTTATCAGAGTGTGTACATGTGTTCAAAGACAATTTATTATAACCGTAATGTTTTTATTTGCTAAAGAAATGCAGGTTAAGTGTATTTCTACACATATTGATACAGTTGTTTATACATTAATTTTACTGTAACATCAGAAAACAATACATCTCGTAATAGCTTATTATTCATTTTAAATTCAAATTGACAACAATTGATTGTATGAATTTGCGACATTTTAATGTTTATCAACAAGCGATCATTGATCACATTCGTAAGTAATGTGAGAGGTAAATCGGTATTACAAAATTAATTGTCCCGACTAACTTTTATTTCTTCCACAGTATTACGAATGGTTTAATTTTTTTGATATAGCTGTATTGAACCCAAAACAAGATAAATTTCCCTGATGAATGACGCATGTATGTTACATAATGAAAAACATTGTTCAATTGTTGAAGAACATTCTCATAATAACAGCGATCAACGATAAATTCTGGATGTCTGACAAACTTAAACTTTTTTTTGAAAAGAACAACTTTTGTAATCGACGAGATCATTGTACTAAAGTTTTGTATACAAGGTTACCATCTCTTATCAACAGTTAAAAAGGAGTGTATCAAATAAAAACCTTCAATTTTCTTAAGCCTCATCCCTCCCGAATTTCAGGGTTTATCTAATCTTCAAGAGATGATCAGTATCTTGTCTAAAACTATGATATATTCATGTATGAAACTGGTTACTTACCATACATATACCCTTGACTCGATATTGTTCCCAAACACTCCCGAATCCTTCCTCTTGTGGCGAGAGGAAGAAGAAATTCACATTCACGGACTGAAAGCGTCGAATGGATTAACTATTAAGTGTTAAATAAACGAAAGCAATTTTACAAATAGACCAATGCTCTCAACGTCCGTAACACCGTTATTTGTAGCTTGATATCAATGACTGTCTAAATACAAATCGTTTGTGTTGATGACATGAAAATCCGATAGGTAAATATGACAATGATCAGCGAAATCCAATAATCTACTAAACTCAATCACATTCGCACTAGGAAATGAAATTCGACGTGCAAATTTTCGACGTGGCCTATAGATCAGCTATGAGAATTTTAAATTTTTATATATTTAGTTCAAAATGGGGTACGTCTGCATTCTTTTATGAACAAAGAATCGGGCCAATTAAACGTGCAAACTTTAAATCTCTTATCAGATGACTCTGAACAATGAGCTATATGATTCTGGCGGAGTCTCTGTTAATCATTGTCAATAGATTAATGTCTGCCGTTTATGCGGGATGAAGTCGATGCGTGAACAGGTATCACTAATTTCACTGTAATAGAGCGAAAGTCGCCCTTGCATGTTAACCCGAGGGGGTCCGGAACGCTATCAAAATGTTATATCATAAGTAGATGCCCTTTAATGATATAAATAATGACGAGAGAATCAAGATAATCAAATTCGTTTTGATGAACATAATAAAATTATACAGATCAAATGTCACAAGAGACAATAACGTTAACATTAGAATGATCAAGATTGTTACAAGTAAACAATGTTAAAATGAGTGAATTTAAAAAACAATTGATCTTTTTCAAACATCTTACCTTTAATGTGTTAAAAAATCCCGATTAATTTCTTCAATTCAAAGTATTTAAATCAATTACTTATGTGTAATCGGCCAGATATAGAAACCTCTTAATCCAATTCTATTGATTTAATACATGTTAAGAAGGCTTGGTGGTCAACAAATTAACCATCTGATCTACCTTAAATTTTTAGATATGATTTGTTAATCCATAAAGTATTATTTATTAAAATAAAACTCCATCAATTTTAGCTTTTAATTTGAGCTTTTTTTTCTGTACCATTATACAGAGCTCTTCTAATAAAGAAGATCAATACAGTCTATAAATGGCCACGACCACCCAGCCCTCATAAATAACAAAATTGAGGTTACCTTGAGGATAAAACAATATATACATGTATAATTATATTTTCTGTCTTTTGACACTGGTACATACATGTATATCATGACAATGCTAGAGTAGTTATGTATGTGTATCCATCATGAAAAATATAAATTACAACAAAACAAATATCACAAATATATTACATCATGATTAAAAATAGTTCATAAACCCTTTCAAAGAACTATGTTTTAATACTAGTACAATAGAAACACGTATAATAAACTGTATTATCTGCGTTATATT
This sequence comes from Magallana nippona, assembly GCA_033439105.1. NCBI lineage: Eukaryota > Metazoa > Mollusca > Bivalvia > Ostreida > Ostreidae > Magallana > Magallana nippona. The sequence goes on along the minus strand of CM065923.1, from coordinate 44,379,871 downwards.
ACATGTATATTTTTAAATATGATAATTCACAATAGTATCTATAATTATGTACCAAACATAACAGAAATTATTCATGCATCATCACAATACATCATGCATAAATATTTTATTCAAGCTTCCAGACGAAATTACAAGTTTGACAACATTACTTAAGTATCATTAGGTGTGTCTCCTGCTTTGAACATAAGTATACATCATATTGATATAAATTTTATCATACTAATAATACAACCAATATAACAAAATCTATTCAATTACATAAATTATGAATATAATTCTTTAGTAACAATATTTTATGTATCACGACATCAGTGTATTATGGAACTTAAGTATCATTATGTGTATCTCAGGCATTATAACAAAATCTCTTCAATTACATAAATAATAAATATATTTCTTTCATAATAATATTTTATGTATCATAACATCAGTGTTCATGCATTATGTAATTAGATTTTGTATCGTGAATAATGTACTTGCTTCCTACTTAAGTATCATACATGTACCATTATAACACATATCATGCCAAACGAGCTTTTTTTTGTTCACGTTTCATAGTAATATTACATTATGGATCATAGACATTGCACATGTTTAATGATAATACAACTCTCATGGCTTCATAACATATATATGAAGTAGTCAACTCAAGTTATTTTATCATCAACCTAAACATTAATATATATTTTTAATTATAAAAAATTCCAACATGAAAAGTTTGCAACAATTAACAGTCTCAAAGGGGGGCAACTCGTAAAGTGTTATCTATAAGACAGCAGAATGAATATAAGATTTTGTCATCCGTATTTTCTTAACGTGTTAATTGTCTCGAGGAATACGATAAAACAGGCGTGTCTTTTTTTCTTGTGTTAATCACAATTTCTTTACAAAATATATTTCAATGATCTTCAACTTGCACGAAGGTCTGTCAAAAATTGGATTGACACACTTTAAAGCTACAATTCCCTACAAGAAAAGAAAAAAAAACCCCTACACTTTCTATTTTGGGTTGTGTATTGAAACCTGAAGCAGTAGAGAGGGCGTTTCTAAACATATAATCTGAACATTTTTCATATTAGTGGATGAACGTAGTTTGAGCACAAAGGTATTTATGATTATCGAAATATCAAGCGAAAAGTGGTGGCAGCAAACAGTCGGGACAGAGTATGCTAGTTTAGTTTAAGTAATCGCGTTTTATAAATGATATAAGAATTTTGATGCAAACAAAGCCTCAGACAATTAAGTATAAGTTTTTAGCCATGGGCGGAACTGCATCCACCCTGCCTGTCAACCTTAATTCTGTTACGTCATACCACTTCCGGAATCATATGCGATGCGTTTTGCGCATGTCCAAATCAGTGTGTTGTTGTCCTAAGGAGCTAGTGGACGTGGTCCTGTACGCTCTATCTAAAATTTAATCACTACGAGGTAGTGATACTATAATTTTTATACAAGTTAAAGTTTAAAATTGAATTATATATATATGCATGTAGTGAAGCTACAACAAGAATTTTTATTTTTTGTTTGATGGTATAAGCGACAGGGTTTTAAAAATTTTGCAATATACGTTCAATATGGCGGATGCAATGATGAAGAGAGGTAAAACAACGGAAAAAGACGATGGTCGTAAGACTACAACTAGAAATCTAGTGGGAGCACTAAAAGATCAACTCCAGAATCCGATAGCAGTGTTATTGGCGCGCCCATAACAAATCCTACTACTTCAAGTGGTGTATGTATTAGGCCTAATGAAAGTTCGTCGTCAAAAGTTGTTACCGGTGTGACTGGTATAGACGTTGTAAAAAATATTGTTGTTAATATGCAGAAAGAACAACGTAGTCAGAGAGAAGATGTTAGAACTTCGCGAACATCAGTAGACGAGTTATACAATTATACCAAAGATAACTATGCAGATTACTTCGATGTCGAGGAAACTCGAGTTAACGAAACAGAAATAGATACGAACAGTAACATTCCTCGGATGGGAATCAAAATGATAGTGAAGAACCCGCCTACTAAAAAGGTGAAAAGGGACAATGTTTTTTGCTACAGCGGCAAAAGGTTTCAGAGTGAATGAAACTGTTGATGATAAGGTTGGTGATGAGCTGGCTACTATGATAAATTCTTTATTTCGTGAAGGAATATCAGACGAGAAGTTTCAAGATCTTTTGAAAAATGTGAATAGACCAGAGAATTGTCATGCGTTGACTAAAACACGTGTGAACCAACTTATTTGGGATTTGCTATCTCCAAGTACAAGATCTTATGGCAGTTGTTTACACCAACATCGAATTCTGTTATATAAGCAGCATATTGTGTTGTCAAGATTCTAGATACATTAGATAAAATTAAAAGAAATGAAGAAAAGAGTGATGACATACAGAAATATATAGAATATGGTCTTGATGCTGTTGGGCTAATGGCTCAATACAATAAGTTGACAAATATTAAGCGAAAAGAAATTCATAAAAGTGATTTAAGTCGTGAGTATCATCATTTGAGTTCCTCCTCTGTTCCATATACTGATTCTTTGTATGGAGATGATGTCCCAAAAAGTGTTAAAGAAATTCAAGACACCAACAGAGTGGGTAAACGCATTGTTCGACCTTATGGAACAAATTACAGAGGTCGCTATGTGAGAGGTAGATCTACTGTACGAGGAAATACATTCAGAGGAAGAGGTCGGGGATTCATCCCTCGAGGAAGAGGCACATCATATTCATATCAAAGTGGCCCCTCAAAAAACTTAAAGACAAGCCTCGGGAATCAGAAAAAGAGCACATGAATGATGTCGATAAAGTTAGTTCATTTGATTTTCATTCAATACAGATATATGATTCTGGTGCTCAAGAGTTTCGTGGTGGTAGAATAAGTGAATTTATAACAGAATGGTTGAAAATTACTTCTGATAATAAAATTTGCAAATTGTATAATATGGAACGCTATAGCTGCCTTATGTGGTTATTTCATGAAGATATGGTGCGTTATTATATTATGCTGTGGTTATTTCATGTGAAGATGGTGCTTTATTATATTAAGGTGGTGCTTTATTATGTGAAGATGGTGCTTTATTATGTGGAGATGGTGCTTTATTATGTGAAGATGGTGCTTTATTATGTGATGGTGCATTATTATATTATGCTGTGGTTATTTCATGTGAAGATGGTGCTTTATTATATGAAGATGGTGCTTTATTATGTGAAGATGGTGCTTTATTATATGAAGGTGGTGCTTTATTATATGAAGATGGTGCTTTATTATATGAAGGTGGTGCTTTATTATATGAAGATGGTGCTTTATTATATGAAGATGGTGCTTTATTATATGAAGATGGTGCTTTATTATGTGAAGATGGTGCTTTATTATATGAAGATGGTGCTTTATCATATGAAGGTGGTGCTTTATTATATGAAGATGGTGCTTTATTATGTGAAGATGGTGCTTTATTATGTGATGGTGCTTTTTTATGTGAAGGTGCTTTTTTATATGAAGGTGGTCACTCGGGACTCCTCCCTAGTATTTGAAGACTGAGTTTAACAGCTCTTATCTCGAAATTTTGAAAGTAAAACAAAAAATTGATATAATTAAAATCCATCAAAATCTTCACCTCAACCGAAAGTATTAATTGACAACTATAAAATGACGGAATATTACAAGAATTAAAGCTTAGTAACATTATCCTGAAATAACTAATTAATTTAAGCGAAGAACGGTTATTCGATTAGGCGTAAATGTTCTAGCAATCTGATTAAAATCAAATAAATGATCCGCTCCTAATTTTTTTATTATCGCCGACCCTCGACATTGATGACCGTTCCTTTCTTCACTAAGTGGCGAGTTGGAGGAAGAGATCCCATTCTGAGTGGTTTCAAAACAGAAAATTAAAAAAAAAAATAAAGAAGTGGATCTGATTTTGATCAGAATGATGCCCTAGGTGAATTTGACTTGACGAGAAAGTGAGGGAAAGTCAGAGGGAAAAATCTACTAAACTATAATTTAGCTCAAAGGAGACTCTTTAATAGGTGGTAAAGGCAAAGGTAAAATGCGAATAAATTCTGACAAACTATTGTAATATTCTATTCATCGTGTTTTCCGCCATTTTATAGTTGTCAATAAGTTCGGATGAGGTCAAGTCGTACAGTACACACTGCAGTTCATTTCTCATGGCTTATATACATATTATATATTAGAAAAAAAGAGGAACTAGCAATGGTGTATTGAATGAATTTTAATAACATCATTTTTTTCTTTTACTTTCAAAATTTCGAGATAATAGCTGTTAACCCCTGTCTTCAATAATAGGAGGAGTTCCGAGAGACCACCTCCACATAAAAAGCACCTTCACATAAAAAAGCACCATTACATAATAAAGCACCATCTTCATATAATAAAGCACCATCTTCATATAATAAAGCACTACCTTCACATAATCAAGCACCACCTTCACATAATGAAGCACCACCTTCATATAATGAAGCACCACCTTCATATAATAAAGCACCACCTTCATATAATAAAGCACCATCTTCACATGAAATAAACACATAAGGCAGCTATGGCGTATCAACAAAAGTTTGATCGTACTCAAGAAATGTATATAAATGAAGAAGTTGAAAATGTATTATTAATGAATGTCATAAGAGAAGTTCAGCATATTAGAGGTGAATTTATTTCGACAATCTTTACTGTGCCGAAAAAAGATTCCAATAAACAAAAGGTTATTTTGAATTGGAAAGAGCTGAATAAATTAATTGCCTATCATCATTTTAAGATGGAAACATTTGAAGCAGCATTAAAATTGGTCAAGCCAAATTCAAGGCTTCTGTTGACTTGAGACATGCATATTATTCTGTTAGAATTGATGAAGAAGATAGAAAATTTCTTAGATTTATTTCGAAAGGAAAAGTTTATGAGTACACTTCTTTACCAGTGGGAATTTCTTGTGCACCAAGAATATTTACAAAAATTATGAAACCTGTTTTTTTCTGTTTTGCATCATATGGGTTTTCAGAGTACTTCGTATATTGATGATTCTCTTTTGGTTGGTGATTCAAAGAATGAATGCACTTCAAATGTGACATGGACAGTATCTTTAATGAAAAAGCTAGGTTTTGTTATTAATTGGAAAAAAATCAGTGTTGGAACCTAGCCAGGTCATTCTATATCTTGGTAATATCATCAATACTACTGATATGACTGTGACGTTACCTCTAGAAAAGAAATCATGCCTACAAGAGACTTGCAGAAAAATGAAGGAGAAAGAATACATATCAGTTAAGTCTTTAGCAAGTTTAATTGGATTACTTGTATCATCTTTTAGCGCGGTTGATTTAGGACCGTTACATTATAGAATCTTAGAAAAAGAAAAAAAAATGCACAAAGGAAATTTTGATGGTCAGATGAGAGATTCTAAGAATATTAAAGAACAATTAAATTTGTGGGTTTTTTAATATTATGTCACAAAAGACAATCATATATAGGGGTCATCCTGATATGATTATCACAACAGATGCTTCTAGTGATGGAAGGGGAGCAGTCAAGGAAGGTGTTAATATTGGTGGAAGGTGGAAAGTTAATGAAAAGATACATCATATCAATTATTTGGAATTGATGGTTATTTATTTAGCAGTAAAGTCGTTTTGTAAATTTTTAGAAAATTTACATTTGAAAATTTGCTGTGATAATACAATAGCTTATATAAATAGTATGGGAGGAATGAGACCAGAAGAGATCAATGAGTTCAGTAAAGAAATATGGCAGTTTTGTTGTGATAGAATATTTGGATTACTGCAGTTCATGTACCAGGCAAAGAAATTGTAGCGGACATTAAGTCTAGAAAATATAATGAAAATATTGAATGGATTTTAGATAAAGAAATATTTGATTATTTAATCCAAAAATTTGGAGAGCCAGAAATAGATCTTTTTTTTTCTCATTTGAATAGACAGCTAGATATGTATGCATCATGGAAACCTGATCCAGATGCATTTTGCACTGATGCATTCAGTATGTCATGATCAAATAAATATTGTTATTTGTTTTCACCATTTTCTTTGATCAGTAGATGTGTTCAGAAGATAAGAGAAGATCGTGCAGAATGTTTGATGATCATTCCACTATGGCCGACACAAATTTGGTTTGCAGGACTTTTAAAACTTTTGATAGAAATTCCACTGATACTTCCACACAAAAAGAAAACAGTATGGTACATTTATTAGAAGATGGTTACATTTCTGTGGTGAAAGGGAAATTAATTCATTTCAACCATCTGTGAAAGAAGTATTGAGTTTTCTGACAGAACTTTATGAAAATGTTCTTGGTTACAGTGCAATAAACACAGCAAGATCGGCATTGTCATCATATGGAATCCAACATTTTGGAGTATCTATTGGATCAAACAATTTAGTTATTCGTTTTTTAAAAGGTGTATTAAAGACCTGGAAAACCAAGATATTGTGAAACTTGGGATGTATCAAAAGTGCTTACATTTTTTTTTTAGAAAATTTTCTCCTGTAAAATTTATCTCACTTAAAGATCTAACTTTGAAGTTAGTTATGGTAATTGCTTTAGCAAATGCTACTAGAGGCCAATCTTTGCATTTGTTAACTATAAGTGATATGTGCAAAGGCAGTAAGTCGTATACTTTGTTTTTTAAATCTTTGTTGAAACAAAGTAGACCAGGTTTTTTGTGTGGACAATTAGAATTGTTTGCATACCCACCGGATAGAAGGTTATGTGTTGTGCTGGTGTTGAAAGAATATTTAGAACGTACAAAAAAAATTAAGAGGCTCTTGTACAGATTTATTTTTAAGTTATGTAAAGTCTCATAAAGCTGTTACAAGGGACACCATAAGTAGGTGGATTAAAATGGTTATGTTGAAATCAGGAATAGATGTCAATAAGTTTGCATCACACAGTGTTAGATCAGCTTCAGTTTCCAGAGCAGAGAAGAATTCCACTATGACCTATATGTAATATTTTAAATGTTGCAGGTTGGTCAAATGCTGAGACTTTTGCTAAGTTTTATAAAAGACCAATAAAGAAAGATGCAGAATTGTATCAACATGCGATCTTGAAGCATTGATGCTTATTATGTGTATTGATATTGTCAGATGTATGTAAACTTTTGATATATGTGAAGACATGGCGTTATGTAAAGTATAAATACTTTTGGTACATATTATTGAAAAATGGGTTTATGATGAATATGTTGTCATGGAATATTTGAGCATAATAAATGGTGGAGGTTTTGTTTACAGTAGTTTGTTACTACTCTAAAGTATTTATTAGTAAAATTTCTGGAATTCACTTTATTCAGTAATTTGAGTATCGCTTTGAAGACTCGTATGATTCCAGAAGTTGTATGACGTAACAGAATCCCCCAACTAAGTCCTTGGTTAAGGCGAAGTTTGGTAGGGATTCTGTGAGTCTATAACAACTGAAAGAATCAGATGCCCACCACTTGTATGGAAGGATAATTCCCTCCCTTTTTTGTTTATTGTTATGATAAGTGAGGGCATGATATATGATGCTTGATTGGATCCTCAAAACACTCTATTGGCTGTTAAGAACTGATTTGGACATGCGCAACACGCATCTCATCTGATCCCTTCAGTGGTTATATGACTCACAGAATCTCTACCAAACTTCGCCTTAACCAAGGTAAGACTCGTTTAGTTGGGGGATTTTTAATAGGAAAACAAATCTGCAGCTTTCAACGTTCGACAATGGCGCATGAAAAAAGAGGTTTCAGAGCAGTTTACCCCTACCCTCTAGTACATGTAATTTAAAACTACTAAATACTACTTTCGGTGACGTTAATCATTTGGCTGCACTTGTTTCTCTTCTAATGCCGTTCGTCGTCAGTCTTTGTAAAAATTTAAGCATATTCTGCTTTTTCTGAATAAAAATGGCCTTAAATTCGACGTGTAATTAAGAAAGGTCAGGAGAAAGAAACGTAGATATATCCTTTACATTTACATATATTCCTCTTTGCCCACAAGCATGAATAATCACATAAATGATATGCTAGCATCATTATCTTTATTAAATGATAAATTACCCTAACCCAGTTTGTCCTTCATATCATCAGTACATGAGCCATTTATTGGTAATTTGTATATGGCATCAAACGAAACAAAAGGAAACCATACACCCACCGTCTGATTGTCTACCTCCTTTTCCTCCCACTCGAATGATATTCATACTGTTGTCAACTCTATATAACCCGATGAAAACTAAACGAGAATGAGGTAGATTTCTGTTCACTCAGCAGATTTCATATAATAAGAGCCATAACAAATTATACTTGCACAGACACCGAGAGTCTTTGGTTTCAATTATATTCTTTACTCGTGTTTTGGCTTATCATTTTAGCAATATCGACAAGTCGCACAAATCAGAGAGAAACTTGTAATTTAGAATGATGCAATGCTAAAATGATAAAAGATTTCAAAACATGGAGAAGGGAATTTGATGATTCCAGTTTAAACTCAAATTAATTTTATGGCGAACATCATTGTTTTACAATGCTTCGCATTAAACTTGACCAAAATTGTCCTGATAAATAATGATAAGAACACGAAACTACAAACATTCACCGTTTTTATTTTTGTTCCATGAATTTATCTTAAGGAAGGAGTCTTCTCAGACATACTTCTTACATTGAGAAATTCATGAACTTTTCACAGTCAAACAGACCATAGCCAAATGATAAATGAATATCAATTTTATCATCAAGGTCAGGTCAAGGTCACTTTCTTTTTTTCTCAACATAAAAGATGATAAAAATAAATGTAGTTATATGTAGTAATGTAGATATCTGTTTCTATTCTTCATGGAAATGATAAAATATTACAATGTTTATCAGTTTATAATACTAAATTGAAATTGATATTTAAAGTAAAATTGTACTGCTTATCCCGCATTTTCTCTAATTTTCTTACATTTTGGAGATATTTTGATTGTTTTCTATGCTTAAATTGTAATTTTTCTGATTTTTACATATAATGAAGACTTTATATAAAGATATACATTGACAAAAAAAGTTAAGATATTGACCATTTGGTAAGAGAAAAAATCCGGTTTTAGTGATTTTTTAACACAAATTAATTTATGGAATGAGAGCTCTTAAAAGCTTATAAAATGTAATTTGATTGGAAAATCATATTTCAAAAAACACATGCTGAAACCAAAGTATCTTAATATTAGTTCACAGTAGTTGAAAAACCCAGCATTAATGTTATTGCTTTAAAAATAAGCTCATAAATCTACAGTAATTCTTAAATACAAAAGCCTGTGATATTTTTCTACGCCAGTGTTCCGCCAAAAATATAGCCCTTGTTAGATTCTTAACTTTGATGACTATTTCTCTGCCAAGTTGTATAATAGTAAGAAAGAAAGAAAATATGATCTTTTAATTTCCTTTCATCTTTCTATCTCGTTCTTATATTCTATCCATATACTAGTATCTATTTCTTAAAAGAAATACATGTATGTTTGTTGTTCTCAATTTTTTTTCCTCAAAATATGACTACTACAACAAGAAAACACATAAAACTAGCACTATCTTGTGACAAGGTCGTGTCCGGCTTAAACCTTATTTTAATACTTATATCCGTGGCTATAGCGAGGTATTATTTTCCACAAGGAAGAAAAAATGGTCTGAACTGTATTATATTTAGATTCATGGTAATATACTTTTATTGTTTTCAATGCTTAGCTGATCTTTTATCTTAGATTTTGGGCTTTCGCACAATTCTCTATTACACCGTGTACAACCCCTAACGCGGGGGAGTCGGCAAAGAGTATGGGGAGTCGATTCCAACGTATGGGGGAATCGATTTTCTCCGCTTCGGAGACGGGAGGAATTTAGGTCACGCCTTTTGCAGGTATTCATAACAAGTATTTCCAAAAAATATATACTGCACGGAAGACACCGATAGTAAAACTTTGATTTGGTCATTGGTCAGAGTACTCTATGCGTCTAATAGCCTCAAACACTTCGAAACTATTTGGCCAATTTCAAATTCACGGTAATAGAGTGGTCAAAATGAAACAGTCGAACAAATGATCAACCTTGTAAGTGCAATAATCAAATCGTAACAAATCTTAGGAGTTAGGGGTTGTAAACGGTGTATTAAGTAAATAACACTGACTTTATTTTTATAGGATATATTCTTGGTTTGTTGTTGTTTTGTTTTTTTTGTTTTTTTTGTTTTTTTTTTTTTACAGATTTTATCTATTTGCAAGCTAATAATGAAGACAAATCAACAGTTTTTCAAAACCATCATATGATTAACTATCCAGAAGTCAATATGCAGACATAGTCATTGCAAAAACTTAATTTACGCAAAAATTACTGTATTTCGTTTATAATTCGACATTCAAATGTGAGTTGGATTTGGATATGTCATGTTGCAAACATTGAAAATGGAAAATAAAATTTAAAAATAGATTTAAAAATTTAGATTAAATGGTGAATTATGTCAATTTTTGAAACACATTTGTTATGTTTTTTGGCAACGATTTGATAAGACTTAAAATTTGATTGCAGAGACTTGCTGAATATAGATTTGAATCGGAACAATATTACAGACACAAATAAATTTGAAACAGGATAGTAAATCCTTTTTTCTCCAAATAATCTTTCTCTGTCTTTCTCTCTCTCACCCCGTTTCTTATTTTTTTTAGAATGATGTGTACGCACGTGCTTACTTGCGTATAGGCAGCTACGCACCTGATTATAAACAAGTATTACACTTACTGTCATACAGAAATACATTCATAACAATTGGAGCACAAGTGACTCTGAAATGAACTGTTTATTTTAAACGGACATATTCTATTCCTTGTATCATTCTTGAATGGAGTCTGAAGCTGAATGTAATTATACATGTATACATTTAGATAAACGCGGAAGATTAATACATGTATCGCCCCGTGATTAGTGCTTGATTAAATATTACAAAATCCACACGGAACTTCAGAAAAAAAAACTACAAATATCATCATGGCCAGTGAAGACGCCATGTTAGGAATAACTATAGTAGCCTGTTTGGTGTTTATTTATCTACCAGGTATGTTATTTTCTCTTTGATAATACCGATTTTGTCCCACAGATGGAAGATTAACGTTGGTGGAGTTTTTTACCGCTGTATGCAAATTAGGTGGATCTGAAGCATATGATCGTACAGAATACAAAATTTTAGGACTTATGTAAATCAGAAATATCGCTGATATTTTGCTGCAAATCAATAATGATTAACTTTATTGGAACCAGCAAGTAATCATATCTGAATAAGGAGATAAATAAACTGATAGTCTTGATCTTATATTACTTTATCCAGTACTACTTTGTGAAGACCTAACATTTACAAAATGAGTAAGAAAAGAAATGTTAACAGATAAAACATTAAGGCATAAAGAAGGTATTAAAAATGTCACAAAATCTTGTTGGCATCTTTTTAAAAATAAAAAAATTCCACTTATAACCAAACTATCTTATGTTTTATGAAATAACCATCTATGCGCAAAATAAAACTAGACCATTTAATAAATATTTTTAATTTTTTCATGTTTTCTAGAATTGGGTTGAAAATATTTATTTGTTGAAAATTCATCAGTCAGATTTAACGTATTCTTTTGTAAAATGATATAAGAAAAAATTTTGATTCAAAGGGAAATTTGCAATAGTTTCTGTTGTGTGTTTTGTTATTAAACAATAAGCTTAGGGTAAATGCTGACCCGCAATTCATACCTATATATATAAAAAAAAAAATAAAGATGTTATGTCATAGGACCGGTCTTTAAATCAATTTTAAGCATTCTGATACATGAAATATGTGTTGCAGATTAAATGCTCCTCATATAATTCGCATGTGATTATCACATGATTTCTCATATAATAGTTATCACATAAGAATCGTATGTGGCTATATTTCTTATGAACATGTATGATATATAAACATTTAAACAATAAAATGCTTCTTTGTTGATTCATGCGGGATATTAAGGTAGCAACAATAACAGAAAAAAACCCAATTAACGCTACCTTTATTATTTATTATTATACAAATGCTTATTTGAGGATGTTGTTTGCTCAGGGTTTGAGTTGTCAAATTTGGATTGTTATAAAGTTCAATGTCATGAGTAAAATTTGATCTAAACACAAAAAGTATTTATAAAACAATTATTATTGACATTACATTCGATATTTTTACTATGTTATTATCTCACTTATTCATGAAGATAATTGTATGACACGCAATGCAAAAATATTGAAAAATGCTTATAAACGATAAAAGTTTAATATTTTTGATGTTTTTGTATTATCATCATTCATTTTTTGGTAAAATTGAATCAAAAATGGAAATGGATTTGAAAACTGATAGAGGAAATTCAGACTGTAATATTTTTAAAAGTTGTTACCGAAAACCAAATGCTTTGTATCTTTATAGTGCCACTGCCACTCATAAACAGTATTTCATTTTTAAAGAGTTTAACTATTTGTAATATTTTCACAATTTAGAAAATCTCAATCATAGTGTATTTTAAGATATTTTTCTTAATTTTTCAAAAAGATATCCAATGGCCATTAACTCAAAAAGTAGGTCATTGACCTACATTTTTGAAAGTGAAAAATAACACTAAAATCAAAGATCTATAACATACAATAGATGGTTTGAATTATCATCAGTGAAGTTTTTTCATTCTGAGCAAATGCATTCTTAATAGGCTTTTTTCCCCTTTTAATGAATCACAATAGATGATAATTATGTACAAAACAATTTTTCGCAAATTTATTACTTAGTTAAACTTTTACATGTGTTCTGTCCAAAAAATGTTCTTATAACACAACAATGTGTATTATTTAATTCAGCTAAAAGTTTTTTTTATTTAGTTTAGCTCTAATTTTTATTTCGATCTTCGATTATATGATGGCATTTAGGATATTTTGGATGTTCTCGTTTATTACGTAACACTACTTCATAAAAGCTGTTGCATTTATTGTTTTCAATTGTACATGATTTACTATGTACATGATTTATTTATTAAAAATACAAATAAAATCCCTTGTTTGTATAACAACGACTTTAAAATAAACTTCGACAAAATGATCTCATCCATATTGCTGATATTGTTTCATATTTAAACATTTACTAAAACCGAATTTACTTGTATTTATAATTGACGATTACAAAGTGAAAAAAAAAATAAGCACACCAAATGTAAACTTTGGAAGATACATAGGTCAACAAACAAATATCGAAAAATATCTCAGCATTTGGTATAAAGGTTGATTTAACAAGTGCGACACAAGGAAAAATTAGTAAAGTTTCTTTTCCGTTTGTATTCCGAAGGCCTTATAAAATGAATAACATTTAAAAAAAAAAAAGGAAATAGAATACGGAATATAATCACTAATGAACTGTAGACTTATCACTCATAGAAATAATTATTCCAATTTACTTTGTGAATAAAGAAATGTTTTTAGTACCCCCCCCCCCCCCCAAAAAAAAAAAAAAAAATAAATAAATAAATATATATATATATATATATATATAAGAATTGGACACGTGCATACGTAAGCAATGTATTTAAAAGGAGTTAAGTAAGACCAGTAATGGCAGAACAGGAAGAGATTTTTCTGGGATAAATGATAGACATGTGGTGATACCGAAAGTGTTCAAATTCAAAAGTCTAAAGGAAAATTACAAAACAGGATCAGAGCAAACACAGACCTCTTAAAAAAATAGATAATGAATAAAATCATTAGATTCTTTACCACATCGCCAAACATCTTAAATGTTATAAATGTAAACAAAAAATAATAATGTGTTCAAGAAATGTGTTAATTATTGCAAATTCAAGAAAAAAAGATAAGGCGATTTGTAAGGAATCCCTCACAAATGTATGAAGGATCTTGGGAAACAATCAGTAAACATAACATGCGAGACAGCTGCATGGTGGCTTTTTCGAAAATGATGTTTCAATATGTTTTCCCTTAATAGAATGTGCAGATTCCAATTATTTTTAATATTATCTTTTTAGGAGTAAAGTCACTCGATATTCAAAAAATCTTCCGGAATGATACGTTAATCATTTCTTGGAGGAGTCAACTGGAAAAGTCACAAATTGATAAAGAATACGCAAGGTATTCTAGAAGTGTCGGACTTGGACAGTCTTGGACAGTCATCAGGGCTTCAGAAATACACATCAAGGACGCTCTTAACCAAGACAATTTACAACTGCAGATCATGCTGCGATACGCTAACTTCTCCTTTGCCGAGTTCAATTTCGAAATTAAAAGTAAGTACCTTGAGTTTTTCCCATGAATTAAACTGTTGTTAATGTCTAAGCTCGTGTCAAACAAATACAGTTTTTTTGTATTCCGATTGGTTGCTTGCAAAATGTACCTTAGTTCCTTAAAAAAAATCAGGATACACTTGTGGACAATTTAAAGTTTTTGAATTTTAAATTCTAAACTTTAGCATTGTGTGAATTTGATTGTTTCGATTTTGGCTCTCATTCACATTAAATTGCTCTTAAACACCAGCTGTGTGTCTCTATAAACCAGCTGTGCTTATAAACTATACGTATACACATACCAGTTGTAAAATAAGATTTATAGTCCCAAACCAACTCTTGCTTTAGGAGGTAGCAGTAATAATTTACATGTATATACATTTAAAACATGTGTGATTTTATGTTACATATCATGACAGCAATCAAACGATTCTTTCGAGAGGGGGAGACTGGAACTGTATCATGGACGATGGCACGAGACTCCGAAAACGAACGCTATTCCATATTTCACAAAGAAAAGACAATCTTTAAAGTTAACAAACAAAATGCAAGTAGCCTTTATCCTGATAAGTATGTCTACCAGGAAACTCCGGCGGATCCTCGGGGAATAAGTTTCCAGATAAGAAACGTCTCTCTCTTAGACTCTGGAGTATACACCGGGGGCTTATTACGCACACTCGCCGAAGACGGGGCCTACGTTATTGTATATGGTAAAGAGAGACTTGCTTGAAAAGATTCTGCTTTTTGAAAAAAAAATATCTGGTAAAGAGAATTTTTAGAATGGAATTTAACGGTTAAAAGGAATTCAGATATAACGAATTTACGAATGTAGCGAACTGACATTGAGTCCTACAAGGGGGAAACATAATTTAAAATTCTTTAAAGCTTTAAACGTGAAAAATGCCAATTGACATAAAGGTTTAAATGAATTTAATCGAAAGAATGTATTTTTATTCTATGCCACAATCAGCATAAATTGTAGTAATGTATATAGTGAATTCGCTAAACTTATTAAAATGAATTCGTTATACGGATAGTTGTTTACCACGTTCATATTTCTTAAAGGAAAACCATCGAACCCCCAAATTATTGGACAAACGAGAGTGGACGTCGGAAACCACGTGACTTTGAAATGCTCCAGTTTTTCTACTTCCTTACCAAAAAACTACAAACTTTATCCAGCGATCACCTACAAGTGGTTCAAAAACAGCAACTTCATACGATCAGGAAACATATTAAGACTGAAAGTTGACGAGGAACTGTATAAAGATCAGATAACATGCCAGGCAAAGGAAGTGGTCTCTTCTACTCTGAGTGAATCCGTGCAAATTGGAAAGCCTAATTGCAAGTACCCTTAATTTTTAAAAGTGATAAAATAAATGCTCATTTAGGGCATGGTTATTAAACATTTGCCGAATGCATAGTTAAACAAGTGATAAGATACCCTTGGTAACTACGCCCTTACATGTTAATTGAGATACATTTATTTTTCAAATGGCCCTTTCTAATAAAATATCGAAACTTGAGATCTAGTGTTAGTTAAAACTAATTAATAGCATTACATGTGAAACATACACGCTCTCTTGATATTTTCTAATTTTAAATCAAGAACTTAATTTATGGGTTTCATTGTTTTTGTGTTAAAATACGTCTGGTTTTACATCTTCTCTTCTTTCTTTAGGTTCTGAGAAAATTGAATCTAAATTCATTGCTGGTAACGCTGAGTTTTCTTGGTCACCCAGTGGAAATTCCGAACAGTCTATCTTTGTCACCAGGAATGAGAATCCGGGCAATTGGTCTGGTGCAAACCAGCCATACACAGTCAAAGATGCCTTGAACTTTTCGTCCATTGAAGTAGATGTTAAAATTCTTCATTCGCTGAAGAAAGAAATTTCTCTCTGCC
Source organism: Magallana nippona (assembly GCA_033439105.1). NCBI lineage: Eukaryota > Metazoa > Mollusca > Bivalvia > Ostreida > Ostreidae > Magallana > Magallana nippona. The sequence continues at coordinate 44,363,661 of CM065923.1, read as the reverse complement.
GGGGTCTGTTTTCTGCGGCAAATAAACGTTAGTTTTACCATCAATTCTTTTTCTAAATATGAAATTTCCAAAACACCCAGAAAAAGAATGAACAATACCTGTAGAATTATTCTATGGTCTAGAAATATAAATTTAAATTTAATCAGTTACTACTTATATCCTTGTAAGAACTGTCAAATCATGATGCGTTATTCTAGTTTGTCAATTTTGGCTTTTAATATGAAATACTAGCAGTAAATGTTAATATTCTTTATTGCTCAATTAATCCACCATTGAAATAATTGTATATGTGTGTCATTGAGAACTTCAATATTTAATTTTGTATCATTTAATTTTTTGTATATATGTTCATTTCTTTATGTATTTCAGCTGACATTCTTATTTCACAAGAGAGTAGGAATGCAACAATGACATGGACCATTCCGTTTTTCCCTTCGTCTGGCTCTTACTATATCTTTCGGTATAACAACACTAGAGTGGATACAATACTCACAGTTACAAAAAATGGCGTTACTAGCGGCCAATCGGAGAAATACCATTACAAAAGGGTTCCCAACAAGTCATCTTCACAAATTCTGCTGGATGTTAGAAATGTTTCTCTTCAAGATGGTGAGCTGTACAGGGGAGGGACTTCATCCGTTACTCAGAACACAAAAGGAGTTCTTCTCGTTGTAGTTGGCATGTATATGTAGTTTTAAATTATAAAAAATCGTTTTCAATTTGGCAAGAGCATAGATGTAGACGGAATCATATTGGAGTTTCGCGAACGCTTACTGACCCGTTGACCAACTTTCTAAAGTTCATTGTTTCCATTAATAATAAAAAAAACCTTTTCAATTGGCCCATTTATACTTCCATGAACGAAATCTCATGAATCACAAGAACTGGAACATGTGTTCATAAAAAGTAGCTTGCTTTTATAACATGATATTTCGATTTTTATCATCAAATATTAGAATGTGTTTCAATTTCTTATTGATAAAAATTTTGATTTATTTATGAAACTGGGAAAAGTTCATTGAGTTGGTTATGAGTCAGTAAACGTATGTGAAACTGTCAGTGGGTGTCGACAATGTAGAATTTACAAAAATGTATATCATGTAGAAATATTCCTCAATTAGAACTAATAGAAAAAGGAAGAGTAAGGTTAAACATTAGGATATGTATAATGTGTAAGTAAACTAACGGATACAAATAACAGCCAAAACAGAATATAATTAAAGTTAAATTGCTCAATGTCTCTGACAGGTAAACATAATTACAATTAGTATTAAGTATTCACACTATACTTTATCCATCTGCACGTTTTTGCTGGAATTATTATTCTTTTCTGAGTTGTCTTTCATTGACCATTCCCACAGGTAAGCCAATGACTCCAATCATTGATAGGAACCTTGTGACTCTTGGATATGGCGACAGGCTGACTTTGACTTGTAGAAGTTATTCCACGTCACAGCCGGCATATTACCGACCCAACCTTACCTGGTCCTTTACTTGGTACAGAAATGATTCCATCGTCCACCGAGGACACGCTTACGCTTTTACAGTCAGTCGTGATATAATTTATGACGAAATAGTGTGTCAAGCAAAAGAGGTCATCTGGTCAAAGAACAGCAGTACATATAAAATTATGTCTCTGAAGAAATGTAAGTTAATAAATTGGAGATATAATGTCTTTTGTTCATAGTTAGAACATGCATCTTGATCATCGGCAATTTGGTGACGCAATGAAGATTAATATAACAAGAAAAGTAACATACGGTATTCTATTACTAATTCTAATCACTAATTCCATCCTTTTATTTTAAAGTTAGTATTATTTTATTTCTAGCAAGACCGGCAGAACCAACAATCGTTAGAATTTCGCAAACGGGTGCTAAAAATATGAGAATCACATGGAATTCCCCATTTGATGGAGGATATCCTCAGTATTTTCTTATATATCAATACAACATTACAGTATGGGACGTTATTGCTAATCTTAGCGAATCAAACTCCACTATTCAGTCCGCTGATGTCCCCTCTGGCCTGGAAGGCGTCTACGGCGTAGCCGTTATGTCTTGCAACAAGCTTGGGTGTACCATGCCAGTCAAACTGGACAGAGGTTTGTTCATCCTATGTTACATGTAGAAAATACCTACCACGTGTAGTTTTTGTATGGGATCCGATACGAATATTGTGTTCAAATACAGAGTCTATTTTAGATTATATCTATTAGAATTGAAATTGGGTAAATTGTAAATAGAAATGCCAGTTTGTAGCTTTGAACTGAATCGCATATGTTAAAAAATTACCAAAAGGAAGTGGGTCATATCAAAACTAATCAGCCAGAATTGACAAATCTTAGTTATTTGTTCGCTTATTGCAAAGCTCCAATTTTTTTTTTTTTTAGAATCAAATACGTTTTTAAATGAAGATGCTAATTCTACGGGGGTCGCGGTAGGGTCGTCGTTAGCCGTTATCGTCGTAGTAACTATGGTCCTGCTTGGATTACTACACATGAAATATAGTAACGTATGTGAATTTATCATTACTGTGGTTTTTATTAATATTCAAGGGTATCAATTTTCGTGGATAAAGTGAAAATCACAGTTTCAAGGATACGTAAATTCGTGGCCAAAGACCCTATCAATACAAAATGTTTTTTAAAAAAATCTACTTCAATGAACATTTAATTTCAGCGATCAGTTAAACAACGAAATCCACGAAAGTTGGTATTCAACGAATATTGATGAAACCACAGTACATATTGAATAGCCATCGTAGTTGTCTTCTTGGCTGCTAAACTTAAACACATATAATTTTCATATCATTTTGTGAAAATTAAAAGCCATTATACAATTATTTTCTTAGCGTCTTACTGTTGTTAGTGTTTCATTTGATTCGGTTATTTCATTTAGACGAAGCTCGATAACCGTGCCTTCCTCCTTTTTTTTTTAATTCATTGAGCAGTTTTTAATTTGTAATTGTTCTGCCTTATTTGAATTGTAGGTATAGGACACACTTTAAAAAGGAAGATTTTAAGGAGAAGTTGATCGGAGATTGTTTTTCCAACTGGACGATTTCACTTTCAATGATATTTAATTATTTGCTATAGTATATTCAACGCACCATGTTGCGGGGATATAATGATATTTTATTACTTGCTATAGTATATTCATAATATCCAACGCACCATGTTGCGGAGATAAAATGTTTTCGACATGTACAAAGTTCCGTTTCCTGTTTGTGAGGGTGTCAGTACTGGTAATCAGGTTTCCCCAGCGTAATTCCTTTTCATCCACTAAAATATCTTTTTCAAACAGGTGTAGCTACATTTGTATTAAGACTACATGATATTAAGGAAATAAAATTTACAGGAAACACCCACTATATTCTTTTCCAGGGACTTTTGCTCTTTTGGATATTACATGTAGATCTAGAAGTATGACCATTAGGAGGGATCGATAGTCGTGGTAATTTTTAGACTGTATTGATCTCCTTTAGAAGAAGAATCATGGATAAAAATATAGGAAAACTTCAAACTTTAGAAGGTTAAATGTATGGATATTTTCTTTACTAAAGGAACATTTACACAGCTAAACAAATCATATCTTAAAATTATAATCTGATGGTTAATTTGTTGACCATCTAGCCTCCTTAGAGAATATACTGTTAAAATTGTAACAATTTTCAGTGTACTTAAATCCCCTGAAAATCTTTTTATTCAATAAACAAGACAGTTTTTAGGATTGCACATTTATATGATTCCATTTTCTTTTTTTTTTTTTTGCTGAAAATCTATTCATTTGAAGACGACAGAAGTTTAGATAGTATTAAATATACCAATGAAACATGTTGTAAGTACAATAAACTCCTCTTAAACCACTGAAAGGAATCTCATGAAACATTCTAGTAAATCAAGCCATTGATTGTAGATATGCACTTTATGCACGAGAGCCCATTTTTCCCTTGTGTTAAATTCATTAAATTAAAATGAGATTTATTTACAATTGTAATTGATACATTGTTTAGAAGGAGGTATTGTCTAACATGTGAAAGTAAAGTTTAGTCTTGTTCTCTTAATAATAAGCTGTAGTTTGAAACGTCTAGATAAAATTAATGTATAATAATTACTATAGTTGTTACATGTGGTACATAAATACAGACATAATTACAGTTAATTAACCATATGATGTGCGTATAAATGAATGAATGATGTTTATTAAATGACAGGAGGTCGTGATCATTTTAATAATTATTTCTCATGATAAGCAATACGATGAGTATAAATGTCTAAACTTTTGCAGCTTTTTAATGTTGAAAATAAAAGAACTATGTAATTTGGGTAAATTTATTCACTTTAGCTTGAAAATAAGACAAGATTTACTTAAAGCAAATTAGATGTTGATATCATATGTACATTCTGTCACATTCTCCTGTTAACCTACCTGTAAGTTTATATTGTTTATATTTGTTGTACTGATAAGCTGTAAAGCTTAAAGTTAATAAAGAACTGAAAACTGAAAATGAGTAAGCACAATTAAAGATGGACGATCAACACTGTCACATACATCGAACAACAAAAAAATATAACATCTCCAGTTGCTGTTGTAGTATTGCACATGTACATGTTTAAGTATGGAAACGAAGAAATAAGTATGACAAAACCTTTTGTGAATTCTATAATTATGTCTTTAGATTAGGGTAGGATTCTATATTCTAACTATGGATTATAAAAATTCTAAATAATTTATTCACAAAAAGTGATTTTTGTTCGAGAAATAAACAACTCTGTTTAATAAGCCTTAAATTTTGAAAAAGACAAAAATTTGACACCAGAAACCGAATAGATGTTTGACGATACGAATAGTAGCTAGAAATATCGACCAGAAAATCAGCTTGATCCTAGACTGTCAAAAACTAAATGAATGCACTTCCACTTCCAAAAAAAAAAACGAATCTGAATTTCTTGAGTAAATATAGGCCATCAGTTATCTTCGCAATTTTTTATTGATTACAGTTTTCGTGAAATTTTGCTAATTGCACTTTCAATCTGATTCAAAATTTCATTAAATTTTTTGTCAAGCTTCTTAGTTCTTAGTTAGGTGGTACTACTCTTGATACATACATTAATCACAATTTCCTGCTTATAAGGAAATTGAAATACAAAGTTTTTTGTATTTAGTTAAGTGAACGAAGATGATTACTTTTTAGTGGTATATTCAATTTGACCAAAATTATAAATTCAGGTGGGACATAACTCCCAGTTAAAAGATCGAGTTTGAATATCCTATGAATAAGCACATATAGTATACACATTATTATACCCTATGGCTTATAAACTACGAAGCCTCGGGAAATCTGCTCATTAAATGCGGAGGAGTTTCTCCGAAGTACTGTCGGACTGACTAATTGATTACCTGACCGGTCAAATCATACCCTTCACAACTCGTTGCGTTGCGTAAAATTATTTTTGAGATAGGTTTTCTGTATGCATATGTAGCATATAAAATCTTAATGATAAGTAAAATTTGATAGCAATTATATTTGCAGAAAGCATTTGCAATCATGAAATGTTTATTTATATGAATATTGACATAAGATAAGGAAGTATTAAATCTTAGCTATGGATCCTAATTTCTCGTAATTTTTTTAACACTAGACTACAATATTGTTGTTGAGCTGAAAAAAGAAATAAAAATAAAAGTTCGATCAATAATTTGCATATTACGATGTTTTTGTTGTAACTCAGTGCAAAGAGAGAGAGAGAGAGAGAGAGAGAGAGAGAGAGAGAGAGAGAGAGAGAGAGAGAGAGAGAGAGAGAGAGAGAGAGGAGAGAGTGAAGGAGAGAATAAGGGTTTTGTAAGCCATGTATGGTATATGTTTCATACTGTTGTGATTTTGTCTTTTTTGGTTGTTTAACATTATAATTAAAATTCTTCAATTGTTTGTCGCTGTTCTTTTACACACGTCAAGAGATGTATTTCTGTCTTGTTTTCTTCATCTGGAATGAAATAAAAATAAACCGTATTAATGCATATGTATTTAGGTTTGTTGTTAACCACGAATTGCTAGTTCAACACACCAGGAATTGCTGAATTTATCAAGAGTATATTATCATGATGAAGTATGCATCATCATATCAACTTATTCTTTAAAATATTTCGATATTATGTTTATCCTGTAGAACATTATTTGAATAAGCCGACTTTCTTATTTCTTTCTCCATTTTTAATTGGATTTGATGAACTTTGGATTCGTTATTTTTCAAATTATTAATTTTTGTACTATAAAAAAATTGTAAATTCACTGTTAAACAGCCTCTTTCCTTTTGATCGATGATTTTAAGATAAACAAAAATTCATATGCATTTCATTAATGATTGCAGCAAATCAAGCGAACCAAACTAAACTATACTTAATACATGTATATACATAACTCACTTAATGCGAGAAAGAGTGATTCAAATAAGAAAAAGTAGAAAGTAAGAGCTAATTCACCAGAACGTACGTGAAGCATTTATATCAAAGCAAAGGGGCCACACAAATTGGGGGTGGGGGGGGTGCTTGTACGATTTTTCATTCTAGATCAATTACAGAGCAGAGTACATTTAAAAGAAGAGGAGGGATCAAGCACCCCTGCCGCCATTGTTGACATGGTTTTACTACATACTAGAACTGTGACATCTCTCATCATCACATCTTGATTGAATACACCATTTTTTACAGTAAAATTGATGACAGAAATTGTTGCGCAAGTTTGTTTTTCTATTTTAATTAAACTTTTAATAAATTAACTTACTGATATACAATGTAGTAGGCTACCACTCAATCATATCAAGTGTGCTTCCAAAAATTAAACAATGGAAAAACGCTAAGCGGGCTGTTCAGTAATACAATTATTATTTGAAATTGACATTGTTTTTTATATACACGTATATATGTTCAAAATAATGTAGTCTTATCGGATAAGTCGTCATTTGTTGACGATCAGGCCAGATGTAATATTAACTATGTCAGACCGGTACAATATCTGTAGTTGTCAATATAATAATTAAATTATAGGGAATGTACAATACTAATAATACATGTAAATCATGTAAAAACATTCAGTTAACATTTTTCATATTGCTTAATGTCGTGATATTGCTATTTTACATGTACTTTTCAAAATTCCTTTTCGGTCGGTTGAAACTTCAAGCGAATATTTTTAAATGTGACAAACTCAGAGCAGGTACTAGCTGCAGGTCTGTAGCTCCCGGTCTGAAAAAATTCGGATGGGTGTCCATCCTAATTTTTTCAAACCGGGAGCTACAGACCTGCAGCTATGCAGGTACATGTATATACAAAGGGGAATTACTCAAATACCGTATGTAACACGGACCCATGACAATAATGGTTATTGAACTGACCATTTTATTGATTTTTGTCAAGCTTTATTCCTATTAAAACCTTGACAATCCATTTCCAATGATGTATACATTATATAGCAAAGGATACTGCAATAAAGTTATTTATGATTAACAATTTACATTTTTAACATATGTATAATCCTGACTTCGAAAAAGAGTAAAAATGGATCTAGATGATTTTCTTGCTTCATTGCATGCAATTAAGACAAAGATCGTATATTGGTGTAATTATTATTCACTCATGTAAAAAATTTTGAACTGCTTTAATTTATTTGATATAATTATACTGAGATAAATATTATGCATGATCGAGAGATTATCTTAATAAAGCATATTTTTATACAAGAAAAAAAACCTAAAGTTTCCGCCGCCTCTTCAAAAATCATGAACTTGATACGGCATGCAATGTCGCGGTAAAGTAACCCCGGAAGTTATTTTTGTGTTTACATCCTGGATACATTACATACTTTTAGAGAACTTATGATAGGAGGGCTGGATGACCGTGGCCATTAAGGCTAAAATAACATGAACATTCTTTAGACGAAGAGCTCTGTATAAAGATATAGGAAAATTTTCAAATATTAAAGCACTTGGATTTTTTTTCAACTTAATATTAATTTATGACCAAAATTATCACATGTGAGAGTTTAAGGATGGGTAATTTGTTGACCACGCAGCCCCTTTAAAACTATCAATTGTCTTGATCTATTTTTCTTAATAAACTGATACGCCGATCAGTTAGATTAAATAGTTCTAAATAAAACGTGCGCTGTTTTGGAATTACTTCTCTCATGAGTAAATAACTCAGACCAAGCTGTTTTCATACATGTATGGAACTGTACACATAGCTCTACTAATTGTCAACATAAATTTTCCCTTAAAGCTGCAGTTCTGCAGCTACTCATTGTTATGATTCATGACAAAAACCACAGGAGTACCAAGTATCCACTTGAAAAATATCTTTTGCTCAAAAAACTGCACCCCTTCAATATCAATTCATCAAATATTGATTGCAGGTCTATAATGTTGAAAATATGATACATGTCTAATTTTGTTGTTGCTATTATTTCTTTTAGATAGTAGCAAATTATCAATTTTTTTTATATTTATACAATTGCTTAGCATTAGTAAAAGATTTTGGAGAATCCGGGTATCGATCCCGGTACCTCTCACATGCTAAGCGAGCGCTCTACCACTTGAGCTAATTCCCCATGTTTTTGTTCTTTACTTATTCCAGATAGATAACAAATCTCCGTGAATCATTAAAAAAAACTGATTAATTTCATTATGACTCACCTGCGATGCATAGTTTCCTTGTTTGTAAAATTTGATTGACAGAATTTTTTTTCGTAAAAATTAAAATCGTTGTTGAAACGTTAAAGTGAATAACCACTCCTCGGTCCTTCACCGCGGTGTTCATGATATTATTCAATTAAATATGAAAATTTTTGAATACCTAACAAATTATGTTTCATGAAATGTCGTAAGTAACGATTTATTGCAATGTTCGAGAAATAAAAATTAATATTTCTTCAGAAAAACTATATCAAACTGGATCTTTTGTGGTTTGATTGAGTAAATCTTCATTATTCATCTCCCCCCACCCCCCCCCCCCCCCCACCCCCAACAACGAATAAAACGAAATCACCAATTTACAGAACACATGCATTGCATTAAAAATATAACACATAAAATCTTTCAAGGGTTAATAAAGAATATTTTGTTAATTGTTCATATTATGAAAATTAGACGAAAAGTACATGTATGAAAAATGTAGGTATCTTTAGATATACGTATATCAGCCAGAAAAAAATAATCTTTTACTGTATTGATAACATTTTATAAATATAATCTAAACATTATATAATCAGAATTTAAATGAAAATATATTTCCCAAATGAATGTTAAAAATATTTGAAAAAAAATGTAAAGCAGCTGGTAGAATTATCACAATTGATAAAATTCAAAACTAGAACTCCCCGATACGATGAACCAAAATCACGAGAGAACAAAGGTATTTTCTGGTTTAATCTAAAGAGCATACTATCTCAGGGGAATTAGCTCAAGTAGTAGAGCGCTCACTTAGCATGTGAGAGGTACCGGGATAGATACCCGGATTCTCCAAAGTTCTGTTTTTAGTAATTAAAAACAAAAATAATCATCGCTTACATTATACCAATTTTGTATATCAATTTTTTTTTTATATTCTACACTTGATCGATTTTTTTATTTATATACATAAATCAACGAATGAACACTTGGTAATAAAATGCCTGTACTTTTTAATGGGCATATTAATTTTCATACCACTTTTTGCCTTTTTAAGATGGTTCCAGTTCCAAACTTAGTTATTTTTGTTTTATCGTTTAAATTGATCATTTTGTAAGATGTGCTCTTTTGAATAAAAAAAATGCTATCTGTTTTATAAATCCCCCACCCCTTACGTAGTTATTACAATGTACAAAAAAATATGATCATGAGATGTTGCACCTCCAAACCTAAAACCAGGTAATTAATAAAAAATACCACACTGTTTATATATGGCTGTTAGTTTTAAGTCTTACGGCAATAAAGAGTCCACCGCAGGTGTAGTTAAAGTGTCGTGTCAAAATAATCTTAATCATTTTATGTCATTTGATTTATTAATTCCGTTTTCAAATTATTATTGAAAGAGAGAATACTTTCCTTTTTAAAATAGCAGGGGAATTAGCTCAAGTGGTAGAGCGCTCGCTTAGCATGTGAGAGGTACAGGGATCGATACCCGGATTCTCCAGAGTTGTTTTTTTTTTTTTTAAAGAAAAATCATTTTTATTCAGGCATTGTTGAACCTGATCGAAAATATTACACATTTAAATAAAAACACTTAAAATTTGTACCCTTTCATGGCCAGATTCTTTTCCTTTTTTTCTGCCAAATAGCATCTTCGCTATCCAAGTGTTTTGGGTCCACTCCGCTCCCCACAAAGAGGAGAGGTGCGGACCAGATACCATTGACTTTGGAAGACGCCGATACGTGTCGAGATCGATACCTGGATTCTCTTCCTTTGGCTGTCTTTTTACCCAAACAATCATTTCAAACTTGAATAAACTTACCGGTATAACATTTATATACATATATAAATCAACGAATAAAAACTTGTTAATAAAATGCATGAATACTTACAGATTCTTTTTCATACCTCACGGTTATTTTTGCCATTTGGGAATTGTTCTAGTTCCAAACGAAGATGTTTTATGCTTTATATTTATTATTTTGTAACATCCAGAAAATTACTGTCTGTTCTTAGGTAAATTCCTTCCCGCCAATTTCTACGATCTTTTAACAATATGATAACTATGTACTTCCGTTCAGAGGCTGCAACTAAACGATGTCGTAATTTGTTTTGTATGTACTGTATATACAGAAACTGATGTACATGTACATAAACCAAAGGAAAAATATCGTTTTTGCCTGTGACAACACAAGTATAGAAAATGAAAAATCTATAAAAGTAAGCAGTGGTATACGAAAGATGACTTTATTTAATGTATTAAATATTGTTGAAGTTGTACCGAAAGTATATTTATTGCTTTTCATTACAATTGTAAAGATTTCTTGAGGATATGTATCATTAAAAAGAATATAATGATCATGAGATGTTGCACCTTTAAATCTTTAACAAGGCTGTCGATTTAAAAAAAAAAAGCGAATGAAAAGGTAAACTCCACTGTTTATGTGGTCGTCTGTGATAGTCTCACGGCCATGAAGAATCTGCCGCAGGTGTACAGTACTTAAAGTGTCATTCATTTTTACAAATCATTTAATTTCAATTAATTTTTTAGTTTCCGCCTTCAAATTAGTATCAACAAAAAGTATTCTTTCAGTGGTAGTTAATAACAGGGGAATTAGCTCAAGTGGTAGAGCGCTCGCTTAGCATGTGAGAGGTACCGGGATCGATACCCGGATTCTCCAATCTTTTTATTTTTTTCTTCCTTCGTCAACACTTTGGCTTTAGTTAAGGACCCTCAATTTTTACGTAAGGTGAGAACCATTTTAACAGGAACACACAATGGAAGACAAAACTTCTTGAAAAAAAAATTTAAAAAATTAAAATAACAATCACCTTACCTTTAGAATCGGAAAAACCAAACAAACATGTAACAATAATTCAAATACTTTAGATTGGTCTGAACTCAGTCAGATTCATGATGCATTCTACTGCTTCATCTGTATATTCAAGAAATTCAATTTAAACGACTCATTTTTATTACTTATTAAAAAAAAAGATAATTTACCGCATTTTCTCTACGCCTATTTACCGCGGGAAAAAACAATCGTTTCAAAATGGTGGTTGTGGGGGGGGGGGTGCCGCTAGAGGATATGTATTGCTTATAAAATACCCTCATAGTGTCTGGTTTTGTTATAAATAAAAAAAAATCGATCAAGTGTAAAATATAAAAAAAACTGATATACAAAATTGGTATAATGTAAACGATGATTATTTTTTACTAAAAATAGAACTATGGAGAATCCGGGTATCGATCCCGGTACCTCTCACATGCGAAGCGAGCGGTCTACCACTTCAGCTATTCCTCTCCGATTTTTTTTTATTTATATACATAAATTAACGAATAAACACTTGGTAGTAAAATGCCTGTACTTTTTAATGGGCAAATTAATTTTCATACCACTATTTGCCTTTTTAAGATGGTTCCAGTTCCAAACTTAATTGTTTTATCGTTTAAATTGATCATTTTGTAAGATGTGCTCTTTTGAATAAAAAAAATGCTATCTGTTTTATAAATTCCCCCACTCCTTACGTAGTTATTACAATGTACAAAAAAATATATGATCATGAGATGTTGCACCTCCAAAGCTAAAACCAGGTAATTAATAAAAAATACTACACTGTTTATATATAGCTGCCAGTTTTAAATCTTACGGCAATGAAGACTCCACCGCAGGTGTAGTTAAAGTGTTCGTGTCAAAATAATCTTCATCATTTTATGTCATTTGATTTATTATTTTCCGCTTTCAAATTATTATTAAAAGAGAGAATACTTTCCTTCATTATAACAGCAGGGGAATTAGCTCAAGTGGTAGAGCGCTCGCTTAGCATGTGAGAGGTACCGGGATCGATACCCGGATTCTCCAGAGTTGTTTTTTTAAAAGAAAAATCATTTTTATTCAAGCATTGTTGAACCTGATCGAAAATATTACACATTTAAATAAAACACTTAAAATTTGTACCCTTTCATGGCCAGATTCTTTTCCTTTTTTCTGCCAAAGAGCATATTCGCTATCCAAGTGTTTTCGGTCCACTCCGCTCCCCACAAAGAGGAGAGGTGCGGATCAGATACCCTTGACTCGGAAGATGGCGAGAGGTTCGGCATCGATATCCGGATTCTCTGTATCTTTTTTACCCAAACAATCATTTCAAACTTGAATAAACTTACCGGTTTAACATTTATATACGTGTATAAATCAACGAATAAAAACTTGTTAATAAAATGCATGCATACTTACAGATTCTTTTTCATACCTCACGGTTATTTTTGCCATTTGGGAATTGTTCTAGTTCCAAACGAAGGTGTTTTATGTTTTAAATTTATTATTTTGTAACATCCAGAAAATTACTGTCTGTTCTTAGGTAAATTCCTTCCCGCCAATTTCTACGATCTTTTAACAATATGACAACTATGTACTTCCGTTCAGAGGCTGCAACTAAACGATTTCGTAATTTGTTTTGTATGTACTGTATATACAGAAACTGATGTACATGTACATAAACCAAAGGAAAAATATCGTTTTTGCCTGTGACAACACAAGTATAGAAAATGAAAAGTCTATAAAAGTAAGCAGTAGTATACGAAAGATGACTTTATTTAATGTATTAAATATTGTTGAAGTTGTACCGAAAGTATATTTATTGCTTTTCATTACAACTGTAAAAATTTCTTGAGGATATGTATCATTAAAAAGAATATAATGATCATGAGATGTTGCACCTTTAAATCTTTAACAAGGGGGTCGATTTAAAAAAAAAAAAAAAAAAAAGCGAATGAAAAGGTAAACTCCACTGTTTATGTGGTCGTCTGTGATAGTCTCACGGCCATGAAGAATCTGCCGCAGGTGTACAGTACTTAAGGTGTCATTCATTTTTACAAATCATTTAATTTCAATTAATTTTTTAAGTTTCCGCCTTCAAATTAGTATCAACAAAAGGTATTCTTTCATTAGTAGTTAATAACAGGGGAATTAGCTCAAGTGGTAGAGCGCTCGCTTAGCATGTGAGAGGTACCGGGATCGATACCCGGATTCTCCAATCTTTTTATTTTTTTTCTTCCTTCGTCAACACTTTTGGCTTTAGTTAAAGACTCTCAATTTTTACGGAAGGTGAGAACCATTTCAACAGGAACACACAATGGAAGACAAAAATTCTTGAAAAAAAAATTTAAAAAATTAAAATAACAATCACCTTACCTTTAGAATCGGAAAAACCAAACAAACATGTAACAATAATTCAAATACTTTAGATTGGTCTGAACTCAGTCAGATTCATGATGCATTCTACTGCTTCATCTGTATATTCAAGAAATTCAATTTAAACGACTCATTTTCATTACTTATTAAAAAAAAAGATAATTTACCGAATTTTCTCCACGCCTATTTACCGCGGGAAAAAACAATCGTTTCAAAATGGTGGTTGTGGGGGGGGGGGGGGTGCCGCTAGAGGATATGTATTGCTTATAAAATACCCTCATAGTGTCTGGTTTTGTTATAAATAAAAAAAATCGATCAAGTGTAAAATATAAAAAACTGATATACAAAATTAGTATAATGTAAACGATGATTATTTTTTACTAAAAATAGAACTATGGAGAATCCGGGTATCGATCCCGGTACCTCTCACATGCGAAGCGAGCGCTCTACCACTTCAGCTAATTCCCCTCCGATTTTTTTATTTATATACATAAATTAACGAATAAACACTTGGTAGTAAAATGCCTATACTTTTTAATGGGCAAATTAATTTTCATACCACTTTTTGCCTTTTAAGATGGTTCCAGTTCCAAACTTAATTGTATTATCGTTTAAATTGATCATTTTGTAAGATGTGCTCTTTTGAATAAAAAAAATGCTATCTGTTTTATAAATTCCCCCACCCCTTACGTAGTTATTACAATGTACAAAAAAAAAAATATGATCATGAGATGTTGCACCTCCAAAGCTAAAACCAGGTAATTAATAAAAAATACTACACTGTTTATATATAGCTGCCAGTTTTAAATCTTACGACAATGAAGACTCCACCGCAGGTGTAGTTAAAGTGTTCATGTCAAAATAATCTTAATCATTTTATGTCATTTGATTTATTATTTTCCGCTTTCAAATTATTATTAAAAGAGAGAATACTTTCCTTACTGAAAACAGCAGGGGAATTAGCTCAAGTGGTAGAGCGCTCGCTTAGCATGTGAGAGGTACCGGGATCGATACCCGGATTCTCCAGAGTTGTTTTTTTTAAAAGAAAAATCATTTTTATTCAAGCATTGTTGAACCTGATCGAAAATATTACACACTTAAATAAAACACTTAAAATTTGTACCCTTTCATGGCCAGATTCTTTTCCTTTTTTCTGCCAAATAGCATCTTCGCTATCCAAGTGTTTTCGGTCCACTCCGCTCCCCACAAAGAGGAGAGGTGCGGATCAGATACCCTTGACTCGGAAGATGGCGAGAGGTTTGGCATCAATATCCGGATTCTCTGTACCTTTTTTACCCAAACAATCATTTCAAACTTGAATAAACTTACCGGTATAACATTTATATACGTGCATAAATCAACGAATAAAAACTTGTTAATAAAATGCATGCATACTTACAGATTCTTTTTCATACCTCACGGTTATTTTTGCCATTTGGGAATTGTTCTAGTTCCAAACGAAGGTGTTTTATGTTTTAAATTTATTATTTTGTAACATCCAGAAAATTACTGTCTGTTCTTAGGTAAATTCCTTCCCGCCAATTTCTACGATCTTTTAACAATATGACAACTATGTACTTCCGTTCAGAGGCTGCAACTAAACGATGTCATAATTAGTTTTGTATGTACTGTATATACATTTAATTTAATCATTTAATTTCAATTAATTTTTTAGTTTCCGCCTTCAAATTAGTATCAACAAAAAGTATTCTTTCAGTGGTAGCTAATAACAAGGGAATTAGCTCAAGTGGTAGAGCGCTCGCTTAGCATGTGAGAGGTACCGGGATCGATACCCGGATTCTCCAGAGTTGCTTTTTAAAAAGAAAAATCATTTTTATTCAAGCATTGTTGAACCTGATCGAAAATATTACCCATTTTAATAAAACACTTAAAATTTGTACCCTTTCATGGCCAGATTCTTTTCCTTTTTTCTGCCAAATAGCATCTTCGCTATCCAAGTGTTTTCGGTCCACTCCGCTCCCCACAAAGAGGAGAGGTGCGGATCAGATACCCTTGACTCGGAAGATGGCGAGAGGTTCGGCATCAATATCCGGATTCTCTGTATCTTTTTTACCCAAACAATCATTTCAAACTTGAATAAACTTACCGGTATAACATTTATATATGTGTATAAATCAACGAATAAAAACTTGTTAATAAAATGCATGCATACTTACAGATTCTTTTTCATACCTCACGGTTATTTTTGCCATTTGGGAATTGTTCTAGTTCCAAACGAAGGTGTTTTATGTTTTAAATTTATTATTTTGTAACATCCAGAAAATTATTGTCTGTTCTTAGGTAAATTCCTTCCCGCCAATTTCTACGATCTTTTAACAATATGACAACTATGTACTTCCGTTCAGAGGCTGCAACTAAAGGATGTCGTAATTTGTTTTGTATGTACTGTATATACAGAAACTGATGTACATGTACATAAACCAAAGGAAAAATATCGTTTTTGCCTGTGACAACACAAGTATAGAAAATGAAAAGTCTATAAAAGTAAGCAGTGGTATACGAAAGATGACTTTATTTAATGTATTAGATATTGTTGAAGTTGCACCGAAAGTATATTTATTGCTTTTCATTACAATTGTAAAGATTTCTTGAGGATATGTATCATTAAAAAGAATATAAGAATCATGAGATGTTGCACCTTTAAATCTTTAACAAGGGGGTCGATTTAAAAAAAAGCGAATGAAAAGGTAAAATCCACTGTTTATGTGGTCGTCTGTGATAGTCTCACGGCCATGAAGAATCTGCCGCAGGTGTACAGTACTTAAGGTGTCATTCATTTTTACAAATCATTTAATGTCAATTAATTTTTGTTTCCGCCTTCAAATTAGTATCAACAAAAAGTATTCTTTCATTGGTAGATAATAACAGGGGAATTAGCTCAAGTGGTAGAGCGCTCGCTTAGCATGTGAGAGGTACCGGGATCGATACCCGGATTCTCCAATCTTTTTATTTTTTTTCTTCCTTCGTCAACACTTTGGGCTTTAGTTAAGGACCCTCTTTATATTCATGATTCGTTTTCAAAGTGAGAGAAAATTTTATTGCTTAAAAGTATGCATTTTCACTTTTATCTATGTCAATTTTTACGTAAGGTGAGAACCATTTTAACAGGAACACACAATGGAAGACAAAAATTCTAAAAAAAATAATAATAACAACAATCTGACACCTTATCTGTTTAAATGGAAAAAAACCCAAACAAACATGTAACAATAATTCCAATACTTTAGATTGGTCTGAATTCTTAAGCTCAGTTAATATAAATTAAAAAATCAATCACAAATTATAACATGAAATGTAGATTGCAGTTTTTTCCATTATTTCTATTGCTTAACGATGTTCAAGCTTGTCAATCACCCTGACGTCAATGGGGCGCTGTGCGCTTCAGGTGATGTGCAGGTGTCAAACTTATTTTAAATTACATGGTTTTATTCATTTAATTATCTCACGTTGATTTAGAGGGAGGGGGGGGGGGGGGGTCGGAGGGGGGTCCATACGGACCAGACGACTAAGGGTTGTGTTTTTAATTCTTTTCTCAAATAAAACATTCAACAAGAAATAGAATTAAAATAACATGGGATAAAATTTGAGACGTCATAAAGTTATTATTGCTTGTACTTATATCTTACACTGTTGAAATCCAAAACTCGATAACATATTTCTTTACAAATCGCAAATTTAACTGAAATTTATCAAATGCTTTTTAAACTGTCCATTTAACATAAAAAAGGACAAAATAAAGTTTATGTTAATCAAAGTTTTCAAACACAAGGAAGAATACAGATATCGTTTAACAGGTGTGACCCCAGACAAAATAATTACCTTATCTCATGGTCAAACACTTCCTTATCAATGTCTTCGTTCAAAATTGAGTTGCCATGGGAATTAGCTCAAGTGGTAGAGCGCTCGCTTAGCATGTGAGAGGTACCGGGATCGATACCCGGATTCTCCAATCTTTTTTTTTTTTAAATCTTTTTAGAATGCTTTTCCCCTTTATAGATCTTGTTGAGATAAAATAAATATGACATTAAATTTTAGAATTGGTTAAGTAACAATTATGTATGTTCTTTCTAACTCAAAATTGAAATATGATATAATTTTTGATTGAATTAGCATCTTTGCGACATTCTTGAATGTTCATTAAAAATAAATACATTTGTTAAAATTAAACCTGCTCGGTCTGATTATATAAATCAAGTTTGGTGTACATTGTAAAACTTGTGTCTTTCGTATAAGTATATTTATATAAACCATTCTCAAATGGTTGGTTGGATTGAAAATATTTTGATACCGTAAAAGCCAAAAAATCGGACCAAGCATCTTTTTTTCCAGATCCTTAAATCAACGCAGTGCACTATTCAGATATCGAATCAAATCTATCCAAAAAATCTATCAAATAATTTTATTTTGAAGGTACTCTGTGAATCTAAAGAGAAATTTTAAAAAAAAGTCCGATCGTCAAACCATATTTTAATTGATCAACATAAAAGTATAACTAATTAAAAGTGAATTCGTCAAATACAAACGATGTGCTGAAACGTTTATAGGTTTTTTTTTTTTATCTACCATTCAGATTCTTTTGAATTTCTTTTAAATTAGAACAGCATTCACATCATCAGCATTTAGTGCGGTGGTTTATGTGTTCAATGATCATAACATGCACTTAATGATGAATAAATAGATCAAACTAACTACACGTACTATTTTTGTCAATTGCTATCTGAAAATCAAGAGTTTGCTACAGGAGTAATTCAGATAATTATTCTGTAAATTACAAAATTTTAGTTATTTTATCTTTTGTTTTGAAATCAGTAACACGTGACCAACTAAATAAAAATACTGGAGACTTCGTTTCAGCTTCTATAATTGCTTGTACGAGCATGCCAGGCCACTGCATGATCCATCCTTGCAGAAATTTCAAACTTTAAACTACTCGTAAACATAATTCTGTAAATGCCGTAATTGTTTAAATGCCATTCAACGCCTTTTAAATCATATTGATACAATGAAAGAAAACAAAAACTCAATGCAGTGATCCAGTGATTTGATAAATAAAGTATTTTTAGACGTTACAGGTATATAATTTTTTTTGTATTGAATAAGCGTTTAAACTGCATCTTAAAATTTCGATCATCGTCGGAAACCTGCGTTTGAGATCATTTTGTTCCTTTCTCCATCACTAGTGAGTTCCTTCATCCTTAGCCGATATCAAAGTATGCTCCATAAGATAAAAATTCAAAATACAATGACTACTTAGGTGGTCCATACCGTCATACATTCATAAAGAGTCCGCTGCATGTATAGTTCAACTGAATTTATTTCAAACTGCATTATGTATTAACTTTATACAAATATGATGTTTAAATACTTAATATAACTTAAAACATTTCACATAATCATCACACAATCTAACATCTATGACATCGCTTTTATAAAATGATCAATTCAGTTCAGCAATTGGTTAGATTTTAAATTGGTGTTAACTTTACAACTAATATAAGGTAAAGATATCCCTTGTATTCCTTTCTGTTTGTAATTTTGCAGAAAGATTTTTTGACAATAAAATTATATTTTGTTAAAGATAGTACAGACTCGTAAACAGCAGATAGTACTTAAAAACAAATTTCGAACTAGCATAAATCTTCAAAATAAATAAAAAAATTTTGCACAATGTTCGATGCATTAAAAGCGTGGTTGTGGTGTTGTATTTTTTCTAAATTCAACAAGAAATTCAAAATTAGTAGCATGTGACAAAAACTAGAAACTAAGCTGAAGCTACTTTTGTGTATAAATGCATGTCATTATATGATTAAACCTTGTAAATAAATAAAATAAATTAAAATATTCGATATAAAACCCCAAAACATATTTGTTTTTGTTGTTGTTGATGTTTTTTTGTGTTCTGTTTTGTTTGGTTTTTTGCCATTCAAAATTTCAAACTGAAATTAATGAACGACAGTCTACTTTTAAACATCAGCGCGATAAATTCAAGCTTGTGTCAATCAAAATTTAAAACCCAAGAAAGAAGACAGGTGTTCCTCAGGTGTCAACTAAGTTCGTTTCCTCTATAAAACCAAGATAATTACTCACCTCATAGTCAACACCTTGTTTTATTATAAGTAACCTTGGACCTAAATACACATGTACGGGGAATTAGCTCAAGTGGTAGAGCGCTCGCTTAGCATGTGAGAGGTACCGGGATCGATACCCGGATTCTCCAAATTTTTGATAATTTCTTAAATTCATCATACCTGAATTTTGCTAAGAACCGCAAAGCGGTTTATTTGAAAAGTGTAATTATCTGCACAATTTGTTAGTATATTCGTAAAACATGGATTTAAGGTCAGACGACACGTTTCCTCGAGCATCATTTTTTAATCTTTTTTTCAAATTTTCAACAGCCCGATAATATATTAAAAAAATTTATTATTTATTATCATTTTTAAAATGATTAAATAAAAACATATATATATATGCCAAAAATTTTTTTATCAGCAATTCAATTGTATTTTCAATATTATCAGATTATATAGGAAATTGCATACTCTAGTATCTTGCACAAATACCTGGTAAGGTACCCTACTTTTTTGCAAGAAAGCTTGTCAAAGTAGTAGTAAATCAATAATAAATTCCTGGAAAAAGTTAAATAAAATTGAGGAATGTGTCGTCTGACCTTAAATCAAGGAAGCATCGGACGTCTTCATATGCAGATGTTCTTTCTTTTGAAATAAATTATAAATTGACTATATATAGTTCTATATTTTTGACCACGACAATATTCGAAAAAATGGAAGCAATAAATTATTATTGTGATGTGAGATATTGTAAATCATTTTTTTAAATCATCAGTATGATTCAAAAAGGGATTCATAAGAAAAATATGCACAATATGTATAATGATTCTGAGGTTAAACAAATATAATCATTTTGATGTTCTGGCTTGTTATATATAAATTTAACTCATCAATTCAACTATCATTTGAACTTGATCGTAAAATACTCATAAACGTTTTGAAAATAAAAGCATTTGTCAAATTTAATACAGAATCCAAAAAACTGCTTAAAACATTATTCATTTATTTATAAGGTCTTGAACTGAACCTGTACAAACATGTACAAACCTGTACAAATCTGTACAAACATGTATTTTTCCTTCAACATGAATATCAACGTAATTCAAGCGGGCGCAATGAAACCTACAGAGGCAGTACGTACTGTATATAGTGGGCGCAATGAAACCTACAGAGGCAGTACGTACTGTATGTAGTGGGCGCAATGAAACCTACAGAGGCAGTACGTACTGTATATAATTCCACAAGCATCAAAGTTTGGTGTGTAATAAAAGCTTGACATAGATTCCAATACAACTACTACCCGATAGATTAGAAATAAAGTAACTGTGTAAAACTATAGAAAGGCATATTGACAAAAGCTATACAGTTTTTGTTTTACTTTCACAAAAAAATCACAAACCGCAAACAGATTTTTTTGAAATGCAATATCAATTCTACAAAATTAAAAGAAGTTAAGGCATGGGCTGTTTGGGTTGTCACGTGGTTTGGTGGTATTACTATAAAGAGTGCGTGCAGTTCAGGACATTCTACCACTTGCTATACAAACCACACATTCAACAATACTCGTTAAATACTAATTTTGAGGATTTCGTTTTTGATTTGACCCACGAAAGTTAATGTTACTTGAAGTGCATAACATAGTAACATATTGTAATGAGAATGAGATGATTATTCGCCACGAATTTATACGTATTCATGAAACTGATTTTCACACAATCCACGTAAATTGATGCCTGCGAATATTAATGAAACCCTGTGGTCAGGACGACCGGTAACTGTAGGTGTATAAGAAGAGCAGGGTATATCATTATAAAAATATTTAAGCAAGTAGCATGCCTTTATACAGCTTATCTTGTATTTTTAAAGTAAATTGGTTTTATCCGGACGAAAAAGTGATGAGGATATTATTTTTTTTCCTGATCATTTATTCGAAAACTACCAGAAATATATGTTTCTGAAATCTATGTTCCAAGAAATCTCCCTTAAGGAAGAAATTTTGTCAAACCAGGATTTGTTTACTAGGCTGCATCAAATATTGACAACCTACGCAGAAAAAAAACAGGAGGATGTCAACATTAGGGAGTACACAAAAGCAATGAACTCTCAATTGACTGGTGTCGGTGAAAGTATAACGTAGGTGAGATCACATCACACAATGTTTTCAATTTACCCTTAACAATCCAATAAGTAATTGGTTTACTTTGGAATGTCAATTCAGTTAAAAAAAATACTATTCATTACATCTATTAAGGCGCAGCTTAAACTGTCCTTTATCGGTTATTGTGGACAGCTATTTAAAACTCATTGGATACTTACAGGCATCTACATGTAATTAGTGTATATTTTAATTTACATAGACTTCTCCTTACATAGAAGAACACAATAATACAGTAAAGTACATTCAAAGTTCACAAAAAGTTTTCAAAAGGAGGTATTCGGACGTCCACCTACTTAATATCCAGTGGTTTTTTTTTTATTTCTTGTTTAAGTGTGTTTATGTAGGACAACAAAATACATATAATTGGGTTGGCGCTTAAATCTCGATTGTCTGACAGTGCGCTATTTTTATCTTCAGACAGGAAAAGTATTATACAGTAAAGATACATAACCATCGATGCCATAGGGGATCGCATGTACATAAAGTAACTCAGTAAGTATCATATTTTTTAATGAATTTAAAAAAAAGGCAATGGCTAAATATGAAAAAAATCAAGTCCAATGCCGTTGAACTACTCATCTATCAAGTAGTTTATCTTTAACAATTCTGTCGCCATTTTCTGAATGTGATGATGATAATATGACCTAACTAAAACACAAAAATTCTAACTTTAGATGGCGTTGTCGTCTTTCACGGCCCAGCACTATGTTGAGTGCGACACTGAAGAATGTGAGGGGAACTACCAGTTCTACTGCATTTCTTGTGAACGACCAATGTGCAGTCTGTGCAGAGACGAACATCTAAAGAGTTCTAAAACAGAGTTCCACGATGTCGTGTCTCACAAACATCGTAAAAGACAGCTTCCTGTAGAGAAATGCAAGAACCACCCATCCAAGGATCTGGACATTCTTTGTGATGAGTGCAATGTCCCGTTATGTTCAAAATGTTCCACTATGCTAGGTCATCGCGGACATACATTTGTTGATTTGGAAGAAAAGTATGCTGAAAATTGTCAAACCTGTCAAGAGACAATCCATCAAATTTGTCAATACTTCATTCCAGAATCACAAAATTTACAAAAGGAAACAAAAGATGATGTGACAGAGGTAAGGTCTATTTTGGAAAGCATAAGATCGTTAATGAGGACAGAAGCTACATCCCTCAAATCTGTTGTGGACAGAGTGACATCAGAAAACATTGATCATGTCAATAAAGTAGAAGAGTCTTTAACAGAAATTTTGAGAAGCCATGACGGGATATATTCTGATTACATTTCTTATCTGAACAAACTTATCAAAAAATTTCGAGGCTTCTTGTCAATGTCTGAATATCAAAACAATCCGCTGATTTTCTCCATTTCTGAAGCGCTAAAAATCAAACCCATTCCAGATACATCAAAACCAGTCACGCCAATCTTTATTGCTGGTCAATACACCAGGGACCAAATCGTCAAACTACTTGGAAGAATAGATGTACCAAACATTGAACCAGAGAACAGAAAAATACAACCCATGGACAATCTCAGTAGACAATTGAAACCTACAGAGAAACAAGACAGAGAAAAATCTGACGTAAAACAAACAACGCTGTTCTCTGTCAAAAAGGTCGGGGAATACATAATACCCGGTGTTCGAGTAGCATTTCACGTATCACCGGACAAATCAGTTAGGCTCTGGGTCAGTGACCTGAGTGAAAACCTTGTTCAAACCGATGCAATGGGGAATCACATACAGAAGATTCGAACCAGTGGTGGATTTGGCTACCATTCAATCACACAGGACGGGAATCTGATCTACGCAGACAGGTACAACCAAGTCATTAATACAATAACACTAGGTTTTGAAATCGTTGAGTTCATCAAAACAGGAGAATGGACGCCACTCAGCATACACTCCTCCCACATCAACGGGGACATACTACTGGGGCTGAGAAAGAATGGAAATGCAAAAGTCACCAGGTATAACAAGACGGGAAAAGAAATACAGAACATATGGAGAAACGAGAAAGGACAGGCACTGTATGATTATCCATACTACATCACAGAAAATATTAATGGTGATATCTGCTCATCTGACATTAACAGACATGCAGTAATGGTAGTGACAAAATCGGGACAATACAGATTCGCCTACACAGGTCAAAAGTTGATATTCATTCCATATGGACTCTGTACAGATACCCTCGGTAACATCCTGGTATGCGATGGTTACAGCAAAACAGTTCATCTTCTAGATCAGGACGGTCAGTTTCTGTCTCTCCTACTCACAAAACAACAAGGGATATATCATCCATTCTGTGTGTGCGTAGTTAATGAGAACAAGCTCCATTTGTGTCAAGACAACACAGTTGTAGTGTATAAATTACTTCAGTGAATGATACATAAGTATAGACTGCAGCATTCAATGAAACTGTTAACACCTTTGATATTTCAATGTTACAAGACCATAATATTCAAAAATGGTCTAGTAAAATTAATGACCCGTCAAATGGGCAAATATACAAGATTTTAAAGAAAAATGTTAGTTATGAAAATTACATTTTATATATTGCCACACAAACAAAGATTTTTATGAAATTTAGAACCTCAAACCACCGTTTCCCAGTGGAGACTGGGAGATGATACAATATTCCTCCAAACCAAAGAGTGTGTAAACTGTGAAATTCAGGTCAAATTGCGGACAAATTTTATTATACATGTATTCTTGAATGTAAAGAGTTATTGATGATTAGACATAAATATCTTGAGGATAAGTACTGTTCAGCGCCAAATAAAAATCATGTTATTTTATTATCAAAATATACAGTCTGATATAACAGTCTGTCCTCCATAATTTTATGTTTATCTTTCTTCATTGTATATATTGTATATTTATGCTTATTTACTATTTATTTACTACCTATCTATTTATTTATAAAATGTACCTCTGACTTTTGAACTGTATATACTGACCTCATGTACCATTTCATGGTTTGAATGAATAAATTGAATTAAATTGAATTGAATAGTAAACTATAATTGAATTTTGCCTGATCAGTACTTATTGTGGGTTTTTTAAATTTACTTTCATTTTCTCTAAACTACCAAGAAATAGCGAAAACGAGAGTAAAGTACTGGACACGCTTTGACGGATCTAAGTCAGTTGGAGTTTGTATCAAAATATATACTTGTAATAATTGAATTACCTAAAGAGTGAATTTATTTACCGAAAATTTAATTTAAGGTATACAAAAGAATTAAGATTTGACAAATGTTAAATAAATATAATGCACAGGCACCTGACGTTATACATTTTTCTCATGATAAACAAAAAAATTCCCCTCTACCTAATAATACTTCATACCTCGGGTAATCCCTTTCAAATATAGCACTAATACGCATATACATAAGGCGTTGAATTTGAATTCAATCAACATATAAGTTAACATAATGGAAGTGGATAATACATGTACGTACTGTCAACTATAATTTTCATTACAGAAAATTTTTATAAACATGTTTATAAATGCATATATTTTGAAATATTGACACAAACACACGGTGCAGGGAAATCTCATTTACAAAAAGATGACAACTTCTGTCCTCCCTTTAGATATTTATCGCATATCGAAGGCAGAAGATGCAGATTGAGGGGTGATTTTTATAACTGACATGTACAATGTGCCATTTTGGTTGGATCTATTGTATGACCAATTGGAAGACCGAGAAGATCGCCAAAATAGTTTTACCGAAGAGTTTTGAGCAAAAATTCCAGCTGATGTGACAATTTTAAATAAATCCAAGCGAGTTTATCATGCATCAGGCAGATACATGTATATACCTTAGATCGGGCAACTTTCGTTTGAAATGCATGCGCTGTGTTTAGATTACTTATATTTTTAACCATTGACAAATTGGTAGTAAACCTGATATATTAATTTGTGAACCATAAACAGATTAGGTTGACAGCGTTAACTCTACGATCTAAAATATGAAATTTTTCTGAACAAATGATATACGCTTTAAAACGGGACGTTAAATCAGAATGGGCGGGGTTGGCCCCTCCCTTTTTTCCAAGCTTTTCCTTTAAATTTACAATTTACATATAGAAAACATATGTTGGACAGTGTTTAAGATTACAGTGAAATTTGACATGAAGAACAAACTTTAGAAAAGAGATACCGTAACGATACACTACACCCCCAACCCCGTTTTGAAATAAAAATCCTTATGCATGTACAATGTATATGCGATTGATGGTTGGCATTTAATACGGTATATAATTTAAAACATGAAAATATTTCCACTTGCAGCAATAAACTGGATACGGAACAAACAGTCAAAAGCCGAAAAAATTAAAAAGTTAGTAAATTTTCAGTCGGCTGCAACAAAAAGAATTTAAGCCACATATAAACATACATTTTATTATCAATTTTGGTTTAAATTTTCATCCATGCCCGCCCCTATAAGTGTTGAACCAGTTCCTTTTTAATTCAGTTTTTAAAAATTGGTTAAGAATAAAATGAAAAAGAAATCCAACACAGAACATACCCCGAAAAAATATGTGTGTAAAAACACACAAACCTATTAATGTTTAAAGTGTTATTTCCTGCGCTTGCGCGGGCTATCATTACAGTATAAAGAAATATGAAACGTCCAATACCTGAACTTTCTAGATAACTGTGTAATCTTACTAAGGAGGCTGGGATGTCAACAAATGACCCATCAGATCTGCCCTAAACTTTTACATATTATATTTTTGGACATAAAATAATTAAGAAAACAGAAAAAATCTCTAAATAAAACTATGAAATTTGAAACATTTCCTGTATCTTTATACGGAGCTCTTTGTCTAAAGAAGATAATTATGGTTCTAAAATAACCACGACCATCCTTCCCTCTTTATAGATTTTAACACCAAAAAAACTATTGAAAGTGTTGACACAAAATTTGATTTCCTGTTCTATTAATTGGACAAAATGTTATCCGGGTTTATACGGCTCTAAAGGTTAAAAACCGGTTATTACTAGTTGACGCAGACTAAACAATTGCCAATTTCAGAATTCTTTGAACGAGTACTGTCTAATAAGCGATCGACAAACGTTCTATACTTGGTAATTCTCACTTACATCTGGTCTTCCTTAGAACTCGACAAAGGGTTCCGGTTACGAAAATTTTCATTATTCCAAAGTGCCAAAAGAACAATTTTGCGTTATATAGTTGTTTTCAAAAGCGTTATCTCAGGAAACTATTTTTCATCTACAGATTTAGTACTGGCTTTCAGTATTTATGATTATCAGGTAGATAATAGAATTAACCTTCATGTCAAATAAACTCAAAGCCAATGCTACTATCACTAAACATAAGTCTAATGGAAAAATAATATGACCTTATTGAAGTCTTAATCCAATTACAGTCTATTGTACTTAAACAGCTTATCTTAAATTAATTGGGATTTGTCCTTAAGACATTGCTATGAACCTACAGCTATTTCTATCATTGAATTCTTCCAAGATATTAATTCTGCTCTTGGTTCCACTGCATTATCTAACCTGGTTTAACCCTCGAATCAGCTCCCAAATTTTATTTTTATCCCGCAAGGAGAAATAGGGTCACGTCTCTGTTACAACTATAGCTTTATGACTCCATTTTAGTGTATGCAATCTAGTTCTGTATTATTTTTCAGAATCAACATGTATTTCATTTAAATGACATGATAAAATGAACTATAGCTACAATTTTATTTTCATCCCGCAAGGAGAAACAGAGACACGTCTCTGTTACATCTATAGCTATATGACTCCATTTTAGTTAAATGTCATGAAGTATATTACCCAAGTCTTAACCAACCCCCCCCCCCCCCCCGAAAAAAACACACCACCAAAAAACTGCTATATAACGCAAGGATATATGAAAGCCGAAAAGGCTTATCCGCGATTCGAGATATCCCCTTCCTTGATCCACATTTATATGTTCTGCATTTCGCTTTGTCAAGTGATTCAGAATGTTTGCATTACGAGCACTGTTCTTGGAATCTGCAATATAGGGACCAAGCATCAATGTAACACATGATTGTTTTGACCAAAATAGGCATCATAAAATGCCTGTGATTATGAAAGCTGGGTGATCGCCTGGAGAATGAATAATTCCCACTTCTGGGTAAAGATATACGTTGTGTTGAACCAACGTCCTGAAAAAGGTTGTTTGGCCTATAGTCATGGTTTTCTATCACATCGTCTCTATTGATGTGCGGAAACGCTAACTATTCTGCGACAGGTCTTGACTTTAAGACTGGTGGCCGATTTTACTGCTTTTGTCACCAATTAAATTTGAAGTTTAGAAAGTACATATGTAATTAAAATATTTAATCATGGTTTAAATACGCACTTGTCAAGAGACTGGAGTTCATTGGGAGTGTGGTAAGACAAGCAGAAAATAATGATGTCGTTTTCCTTGACCACATAAGTATCTCCAAACTTAGATGAGTGTCCATCCATAATAAGTAAAGCTCGACGATGCGAAGGAAGACATTCTGAGAAATGAAATTCAAACCATTGCTTAAAAAGCTGTAAGTCCATTCATGAAAACAAGAACATATCTCACGCAGTAAAGGTTTTACAGATGAAGACCGATTTTATAATTTGTTGAATTTACGTTCAAAGTGTAATAGTGTAGTGTTTAGACAGGGGAATTAGCTCAAGTGGTAGAGCGCTTGCTTCGCATGTGAGAGGTACCGGGATCGATACCCGGATTCTCCACTTCTTTTTAACGATTGAACGATTTAATTCCTTATGTTAATTTTGATTTAAATTTAAACCATTACACGCCAATTTTAAAATATTTGATGTTTATTAAAGTAGTGAAACCATAACGATATATAGCCAAACACCCTTCTCCCTGTACATTCAAAGAACACACTGTACAGGCAAGAACTATCCATGACCAAATATTTATAAATTGAGCAAAAGTTTAAGAGTGGAAATCAGCCCTTTCAAAATATAAAGCTGTAGTTTCTGTTTTGATATTTTTTTGTTTTAATATTCCATTTAATATGTCGACCCTTTTGAATGAATTTGAAGGTTGTTTCCCTATGTTTTGATGAATTATGTATCATATTATAAAAACAATATCCAATATTACATGCTCATGAACCTGAAAATACAGTTATTTTCGATTAAAAAATCTTGAGCTAGTTCTGATTTTTCTGGAAAATTTTAATATTACGTTATAGTCCAAAGGGTGACTGAGAGATGGGAGAAATTACATAACTTGCACTTGACACGTTGCCGTAGATAAGGGAAATAACAAACAATGGAGTAAAATTACTTACCTATATACAGCTTTCAACACAGAAATGAAATTATCAAAAATAATTTGGGGTTTTTTTTCACGTAGAACCGTGACGCATTTTGCCCAACAGACGGATGCCTCCTTTTTCACACAACTAAAATTGGTTGTTGCCCCACTGTTATTCTGAACATTATATAATTATATGTTTTTCTTTCCTTCTCTCTATGCTTTTCCACGCATAAGTTATGCATTATTCCTTTTGATTTGAAATAAAAGATACTCTTAAATTGTTAAGAATTTAAATTGGAGAAGACATCTGTTCTTTTAAATAGAAATGTCCATAACGTGTATGCAACACATTTATTCAATTTTTTCTTGTTTCTTGGCTTCTTCAATATGTCAAGATATTTTTGGACAAATGGATTTTCTATTGTTTCAAACGTCTTTTTGAAACTTTGCCACCAGAATAAATTGTTCTGAATACATGTCGGTAGTTTTACTTGAAATCACTCAAACCCTTTCTCCGGTGTTTTCATCCAGATTTATTTAAAACTAAATTCATCACAGTACAATCCATATGGACAAGAGTTGTGGCCGAAAACAAGCAGGTGCGTGTACGTATACTTTTACTTTGCTTTCATTAACACTGGAAATATGATGCTATTGCTTATACATCACTTGAAAATCCATTCATGGCTGTATCAACCACCCACATCCATGCTGTGATATACACTTACCTGCAATTATATCTTTTCCTGTACATTTCTTCATACAACTTTCAAATCTTTTGTACTAATACATGTATTTTCTTCAGTACCTTGCATGCAGTTTATTTTCAGCTCTGTGTTTGCTGTTTCTTTACCTTTCAGCTTGAATAATTTTTTAGTCTTTTTTTCCTCATTAAAAAAAGTGAAAAAACATTTAATTTTCATACGTAACTAATTTAAATGCCGATCTCATCTTTATACAAAGCGAACAATTTGTCAGCATATAATAATTGGTGTAAATGCCATATTTTATTTTTCCTTGCTACAACATTGCAAATGTGGTCGCTACTGTTACACGTGTTCTGTTATTCGTACCTTTTAAGCTCTCTCTCTGTAATGCTTTTACTGTTCTAATTTCCTTGATCATGTACTGTAAATCGCAAAGACAACTAGAAATGTACTTGACTGTAAACTGTTTATTTCGTGAAGAACAATCATAAGTGAGTGTTGTAAAACTTAATTAAAATGCAAAAATATTTATACAACAATGGAATATAAATTGAAAAAGCTGCGAAAACAAGACATTTCTGGCATATGACGTAATTAAGGTAAGGTTTGCGGCTTGCATTTTTCAGGAAATGTACCAAAGATACATACAATTTTGTTCATTATACTAAAGTCTCTTTTCTTATGAAATTCATATGATTTTGCTGGACCCGTTTTATAACTACAAAATGTCAAAGTTCATGATTTCAAACTGTCATTTTGATGAAATGTAAATAATTATGTAAATTTTATATATGACTATTATGGGGTTATTTATGCTTAAAATGTTTGAAAATAATGTAACTATTTATCATTCAATTCTATTAATTTATAATGAACTATTTAAAAATAGAAACAAATGCAACAAAAGTCAATATTTTGGACTACTGTAATGTAAACGAAAACATCTTATTTAAAATCTTTTCAAGTCCACCGATTTCAGAGAAAAACTTATCTTAGTCTATGAGTAATCTGGAGTTTCTAAAACACCATTTAAAAAACTATATGTTGCGGACTTCGTTTCTGTGGAAATTGATAAACTGCTTGTGTCCTAGCTTTTACTTTTTCACTGTAAACTACAGAACTCTGCGAAATGAATTAACTGAAATCGATTATTACGTCATATAGTTCTTGACGTCATATCTAGATCTGAAATAAAGGGTAGTTGATGTTACTTTTAAAGCATTGAATCATTATTTTTTGAAATAAATAGTCTCATAACTGCAGCGGTGTGTGCATACAATTGAGTAACTTGTTGCCTTGTCTGCAAATTTGATTTATACCTTAAAAATCCTATTTTATCCTAAGGGTAAGTTTATATTCATGGAAGAGCAACTGTAAAAGCCACAAGCGTGAACTTTGATTTTCGCTTGTGACGTTGGATTTTACAGCGTTTAACGTTTATGACGTCATAATAAAACTCGGCATTTTAACCTTTCGGTACCCTGTGTGTGTTACAGTGTTATAACTGCAGTAGCTCTCCACACACTTTACGTACAAAAAATATGTGGAGTGTAAATATATCACAATGAAATTCTGTAACAACAAACCTAACATTAACATGTAAAGATAATTTTTAAAAAAATTTTTATACATGCACAAACTAGATTGGTTTCAATAATATAAGAGATAAACAACGGCATATTATGCAAAAATCTTATACTTTCATCAAAGTCCATTATATAATGGCATAAATGCTGATACATCCCGCAGTGTGGAGGTAGCGGAGTCTATAGTGTGTATAACCACACTGAAATGTTTCTTTACAATCTGCCATCGTCTCTCTTCATCCGTGCTCCCTTCAATTTCAAACATTCCATCTACAAGACCGGGAAAAGTGGCACTGCTGTATGTATCTGTACTGCTCTTAGCAAATACGATGTGTCTGAAAAAAAAACCAAACAACACAGCCAAAATGAATGGACAGAAAAGTGTCAGGACAAGACAGAGAAATGATAGATTTAAAAAGCCGTTCAATGCGCGACAATCTAATGATTCATAGATTCAAGGAGCTAACCAATGACGACAAGGTGATCCCATTTCACCCTATTTATTTAATATATGTGTAGAAATAATGGGTATTATGATAAGACAAAATAGAAATATTAGAGGTATACATATACAAAAAGAATACTGTTTGTTTCAATATGCGGATGATACAATAATGTTTTTAGATGAAACAGAGAAAAGTTTTAAAGCAGCTTTGGATCTTCTCTTCCAATTTTCAAAATGTTCAGGATTAAAACCTAACTTTGGAAAAACAAAAGCAATTTGGATAGGATCAAAATCTGGAAGTAGTGAAATTTTATGTCCAAACTTTAAAATACAATGGACAAACGAAGACTTCAATGTATTAGGATTTAAATTTAACTCAAGTCTTACTTATATTACAGAAATAAACTTTGAACCAAAACTTGCATCAATTATCAAAGAAATAAATAACTGGAATAAAAGACAGTTGACTCCTTTAGGAAAAATGACGGTCATTAAATCACTTTTATTACCCAAATTGACCCATCTGTTTATAACTTTGCCTACACCCTCTAAACAGTGGATAACAAAACTTGAAAAACTATTTTTTCAATTAATTTGGAATGGAAAAAATGATAAGGTGTCAAGAGCATTATTAATTCAGAAATATACTGATCGGGGACTCCAAGTGGTACACTAAGAATCATATATCAAATCACTCAAATTATCATGGTTCAGAAGAATTTTACAGTCTACAGATGATCTAATGAATACTCTTTTTGGTGTAATTACAAAAAGTAAAGTCTCAAAATTTTTGCAGATGGGACCTGATTACCCAAGAAATATTAAAAGAATATTCATAACTTTTTTTGGAAAGAAACATTACTGGCATTTAGTGAATACATTGAAATAGTACAAAAATTTATTCTGTTTGAAAGCAATATATAATGCACTTTCTAAATGCACAAAGACAGTAAGCTGCTATGGCTGGAATATAGAATACTTCACCGAATTCTAGGAACAAATATGTATTTATTCAATTATAAAATAACTAACACCATCAAATGTAATTTTGGCACCACTGAGTCTGAGTCAATTGAACATTTGTTTTTTTTTTACTGTAATAAGAGTAAACAACTGTGGATGCAGTTGGAATACTTAATATCAGTCTATTGTCACTTCAATGTCCATTTTTCATTATGTGAAATCATGTTTGGTTAAACAAAAGAAAAAATGATATTCTTAATTTATTGATTTTGTTAACAAAGAAATACATATTTTACAAATCAAGAAAACGCTCAAGCCTTTTCATCAGTGAACTTAAAAATTCAACATATTCATATTATTTGATAGAGAAAAAAGTATATGCTACTAAAATGATGTTAGATAAATTCACTATAAGATGGAGTATGCTTGATAACTTTATTACATCACTTGAATAATGTATTGGTCTTTGTTTAGTTTCTATTTCTTGTTCAAATTTTCTCCTAAATTCATCATCCAAACACAACTAAAATGTATGCATAGCCAAGAATGGAAATATTTTCAAAATGATAGTTACTAGTGTATGTTTTTCTAGACTCTGTACATTGTGAATGTGTATGTGAATGAATGAATGTGATTATGTTTGTCTTTGTCTCTTCATGTTTTTTTTTCAATAATTAATAAAATGTGAAAAAAATATGAATGGACAATACATAAGGTAAGATTTGCGGCTTGCGTTTTTAAGGAATTTTACCAAAGTTACATACCATTTTGTTTACTATACTAAAGTCTTTTTTTCTCATAAAATTCAAATGATTTTGATGGTCCCGTTTTATAAATACAAAAGGTCAAACTTTCTGATTTCAAATTTTCATGTTGATGAAATGTAAATAATTTCGTGAAAATATGTACATTTCATATGTGACTGTAATGGGAGTTAATTGTACTTAAACTGTTCGAAAATAAAGTCACTATTTATATCATGATTCATTTTTATAAATTTATAATGAACTATCTTAAAATAGAATAAAATGCAACAAGTCTTAATTTTGGACCACTATTATATAAACGAAAATATCTTATTTGAAAGATTTCCACCGATTTCAGGAAAACGTATCTCAGTGCAAGTGTAATCTGATGTTTCTAAAACGCTATTCAAAACCATATGATGCAGACTTCGTTTTTGAGGAAATTGATAAAATGCTTGTGTCCTGTTATTTTTCAATGAAACTATTAAAATTTTGACATCCTAGCTGAAATAAAGGGTAGTTTGTGTTACGTCACAATGAAAAATCTGTGAGTTATCTCCCTGTAACCGCAAAACCTTACCTTAATGAGAGGATTGAAAGCCATTTATAATTTTACATTAATCGAGTAATTTATACTCAGATTATAACGTCAATTATCAAAAACATATTGAAATATCTTGAATATCTAGGCAATTAATCAACGAAAAGTCTCTTTAAACCAGTATCCATAAATGTCTTTTTTCAAAAATATATTATATCATTAAACACATGGATGGACCTGAGCGGGTTCTAATAAAAAGTGTATACCTTGCCAGTGGTCGGCCCGGTAGGCCTTCGGGATCAATGAACGCTCGCTCCATTAACATAATTTGGTCATTTATGCCTCGAATGGCGAACGGACTGAAATAAGATAAGTAATCCATCGATAACTTAATGCTTTCACATGAAGAAAACGATACTTTGAAAAAGTTTTCGCCTTTGATTAGGTGATTTCTCATAACATGGTGTATATATTTAGGTCTTACTTCTTTCTATCCACAGTTTTTACTCTTTTTTGAAAGGAGGCAACCTCTACGGCAAAGAGATCTGTGGCTTGATACAGCAAATCTGTGGAATAAAATAAAATAGTCGTAAACTGCTTGACACTCGCACAAAATTTTTAAAATCAACTTCTTTTTCTTATCACTTGTTCACTTTTCGTGGTCATTGAAGAGTTTCGAATCTTCACCGAATGATTACAGGAATACCTGGTATATCAGTAGGTCTTTCAGAGTAATGTTTTATTTCGAAAGAGGGGTTGTTACCAGTTTGAATGCCATTTCTCCTCATCAAACTTCCTAAATCTTGATCAAGTTTCTTTACGCCATTTTTTAGTTTATTTGCATAATCCTGGATATTAAATGGGATTATAAGAGAGTCTGCCAGGTTCCTTGCCACTTCCGCCCAAACTTGTCCTGATGCGCGATGACACTGAAACATACAGATTTCATGTTGCAATTCATTGAATTTATTGTGTTGAGTTAATTTCATCTGTTCGTGTACTCCCCCCCCCCCCCCCCCCCAAAAAAAAAAATAGATTTAGAAACCTTGAACCCTCGGTCCATGAACTCATCAACAGCCTTGAAAGTTTCGTACTTTGAATGATAGAGTGGGTAAGATGCTAACTTGAATTTATCCTGAAAAAAGATGTGTACCTAATTGTGTACATCATATCAAATACTAATATTAATATTCAACAATCACCAATGTACATGTATTTTCAAAGTATATAGTATATTCTGTGTAGAATAGTCAGTGTTTTTTCCACTTACCCAATTAAATGTATAAAGGAAATCAATGCTAGGTAGACCTGCACGTTCAATAAAGGAGCCATAGTCACTACCAGAACCCATACCTAAAATTCTAGAGACAGAAAAATAACGGCTTTAAGATACTGAATTGCACTTGTGCAGTCCAAACAAAAGTATGTGTAAAAAAGGTCTTTCTATTAAAAAATATTTTTACTTAGGTGACAAAATTCCCACTAATAAAAATGAAATACTTGTCTCAATACTCATAGACCTATCAAGAACTGAATTTATTTACTTTTAAATAACTTAGTTTTATTACCTACGTAAACTCACTCAAAATAGAACAATATATCCAATATATTCTTCATTATGAAAATATAATAAATGCAGTAACATAAGAATAGTGTTACTATAAAAAATATTGATTTTGAAAAACAAATTTTAATATTCAACTCTAATTTCCTCAACTCATTTATGTACATGTATCTATAGTGTAATATGAATAATTTCTGCTTGAGTAAAAATTTTATGAGGTTAATAATCCATTTTGATATGCAATGTCTGAAATTCATTTCGTTCATTATTAAATATTTCTTATGTTTTGTCAAAAAATCGTCTGAACTAAAAATGAAAGTACAGAAAACCACAATATTGGTATCTTTTTTATTCCAAATTAATTTCTTTTGGTAAATATTTACCATTGTCTTCGCAGATTTTCTTCAAAAAGTAAAACAAAAAAATTACTCTTTTTTACACCATCTTTGTTATAAGTTATAAACATCTTTTTAAATTAAAATCAATGACCTTTACAGTTAATCATTTCTGTCAACCCCCAACCCTGAATAATCAAAATCTTAATGGGCCTAGATATCCTTCGGGACCGGCGTGACCCTAAATAAATCTTAGATATTTTGATAGGTTTTGTTCAAAGGAATAATTTAAGATAGAATTTTCTTAGGGGCACCCCGGCCCTGGGGTCGAATTTTGCACCAAAAACCGACAAAAATTTCGAAACACGATTTCTATCATAGTGGTCTATATTAACATCTAAGAGTGTAAGTCCTGGATATCTCAGGTTAAAGCGCTGGCTATGTCACACATGATGTTTTTTGTGCCCTGGTTCGATTCCATCTGTGGGCATACTTTTTCTTTTTAAAATTAACGGCATTTATAAACACCGACGTATTTTTTTTTATGCAGAATTGTGCATTTTGTATATTAAACTTCGATCTTCCTTAAATGCACATTTGCTCTATGAATTAAAGATATGGATGGAAAAAGTATTTCACTACATGTAAAAGCAATCAACCGGAACCATACCCTAGTGTAAACACGCTTTGTTTGAGGACAAGAATAATTCACTCTGTGTTAATCGAGACAGGTGTCACGTAAAAAATCATGCCGAGCAAAAACTGTTGCGTTTGCCTTTCCAGAACATCTATAGGAAATGGTACAATTGTGGGAGAAGTATTGCAAAGTAGATGCAGTTCGTTCTTTACAAAGAACGTGTGCATTGGTGACATTTGTCAAATATGTCAAATATGCTGGAGGAAGGTTTATAGATTAGAAAGAAATGTGGATAGGTCTGTTAGAGTTTTCAGTCCCCTTGCCATTCCGGCTACAGTTACGACATCTTAATATACAAAGGATGCACTGTTAATACGGACAAGAGTTCAGTTGAATGTACAGTGAATGATGATAGTGTTCGAACGCCTCGTAAAAATCCATCTACATCTACAAACATCACACTTCCTGTTATTTCTGTTGGAAAAACTAAGGCGACGTGCATTATTTGTCGCAAAGAATTAAAGAGTTTGCGACCTTTGAAATCGCGTCACGCGAGACTTTCGATAGTTGCTAATATGTCCTTGGTTGTAAATAAACGCATACAAAGAACATGAATCGTATTATAGAATGTAAACTGAAAACAAAATTAAAAAAAAACGTATATAACTCATACTGCTCGGACAACGACTGTGAAACTTTTTTTCAATCACTATACATTATGAAACTAGAACCTAAGAGTTTCAAGAAGTGGAACGGAAATCGATATGCTTTTTATGAAGACAGAAACAAATACCGGCCCTATAAGTCATTTGTTATATAGCAGTGTTCTTTTACGACAATGACTTCTTATTCTGAAAAGGCGTAGTTGAAACACTTTACTTGATTTTTATATTCTTTGAATTATATGTTTAATGAAAATTGATATTTTAATAAAGTCTGTAATTGTCTTGTATTAGCTATAAATAATAAACAATATACCTTGGCTCTGTTTTGTCAGAGTTTGGAAATGCGTGCAGCCATTTGTCGTAAACAGTTTTAAAATGTGTATCGGTCTTGTCCGGGTTTAGAACCTTTTTGGTGGCGTCATACACAACTGATTGCATTAAAGGTGTCGCCATAATTCGCAAGGAATAGTTTCCTGTTGGAAGGGGAAATACAGCATTGACATACAAGAATATTTACTGTATATAAGACTGGTAGTTTCTCTCTCGGTTAATATAGTTCAATCAATAATGCTACCTTTCTTCAAAAATAATTTTACTAACAATAAACTGACTTTAACAAAATACCGACTTTTATGAATTAACAACGAAAGCCTACTATGAACAGACCTTCGATTGCCATATCCATATTCAGGTAACCCACTGCTCGATTACCAAGGTTTTTTACGTATTGCTAAGAAAAAAAGAAAGATATTTTTAACCTTTAAGTTCTTTAAAAAGGCCTTTATCAACCTTTTTGATAAATGTTAGGAATTAAAGTCATTATATGTGCAATTTTAGATATTTGATATACATGTATAAAGAACTTGGTTCACTTGTGACTAATTTTAGCCCTCGGATAGAGTACAATTTCAAAAATGTCAGAACAAATATTTGTGCATATATAAATACTTTCTGGTTCTACCTGTTGTCAAAACTTTATAAGTACTTGCGATTCCTCAAGTGAATATGCTAAATAAATTGCGATGAAATGTCGTGGGAATGGGAATTAATAAAATTTGGAACAAGTCTTTTACGCAAATAAAACTAATTATAAATCTCTCAAATTATAAATCTCTAACAGTTGCATGATATCCAATTGAGCTGAATGAAGTATTCTGTTTATTGCTAATTAATCAAAAAACAGTTCTTTGAATACAAAAATGACTAAAATTGTTGAAGATCTATCACAATGCTGTTATATAATACCTCAACCCATTCTGTAGATCCCATGAGCATATATTCTTCTGCACCCCATCCACAAAATATTATTGTCCTTCGTGGACGCCATTTCTCTGTAAATTACATGTAAAATAAGCATTATTTTTTAAGGATAAAAATAATTTTAACATATTTTCAGAAAGCGGTTGATATATTCACGTTTTATTAGAATGATTGTTCACTTGCTTGATCGAACAAGATTTCCCATCACTCGGGACACCTCTTTCATTACTGCTGTTCCACTAGAAGGATCGATAGCTCCGAACACCCAGGCGTCTAAATGGTTTCCAAGCAACACATACCTATCTAATTACAGAATCTCAAGTTCATTATACTATATTTCTTATATAAATCATTTTTTTTCGACCATTCCTGGTTAAATTTCCATAATATTATGATTGCTTCCAGAAGTTGATTTGTACTTAGCGCTTACTATTTCCATATTTTTCAGAAGTTATTCTATATACCTAAGTATATTTATAAAACTGTTAAGCTTTTATTTTTCTTAAAATTAAGTTTCATGAATTAACAAGTGCTTATAACTTTAAACAAAAGAGTACATCAAAATCGGATATCTGACAATATCAGTAACAGTACACAAGAGTGAAAAGGACAACGTTGAATATTTTTGTACACAATTATATCAAATTACCGAAATAGAGACTTTCTTAACCAAAGTGATGTAATAGGTTCTGGCCGAAAGTATCTCAATATCTGCTTTCAAAACCAAAGTTTTCAAATATATATATATATATATATATATATATATATATATATATATATATATATATATATATATATAGTCATGCAGTTAGATTAAAAAAAAAAATTAACATACATTAATGAGGCCTAATGATTTTGAAACGAAGAGATCATCTTAGACACCTTATGTCAAAAATAGAGGGTCATTTTATGTTGTGTTATTGCATAAAATTAAGAAGTGATAATTTGTTTATGCGCAGGTATGTTAAGGCAAGTCCATAACCAATCCAGATATGACTTTTGCTGCATTGAATTGCAGGGTTTTGTTTCGGTTGAATTGTAAAATCTTATTTTCTGTTTAAAATTGCGGATAGGAGTTGGTCGATTTTTACAAAGTAATTAAGTTATCGTTCTTCCAGATTTCTTATGGACTGATTCAGATTCCTAAAGATTGGTGCATTTAAAAAAAGATACAATAAAATGAACATGATAATAGCTATAAAATATCTTTTTGTAATACACCTGGCTCAATGCTGCCCCTGATCACCCCGAACACATTGTATGTCTTCTTCCGGGTACTTTTGGTGGAGATTCTCATTCTTATTTTCCTGAAAATTAAAAGGGTGATTCTTATATACCGAACATTTGTATATAAAACCTATGGCAATGGTGAAAAGAACGAGTTCTTTTCAACAGTTTTGTTCATTCTAAGCATTAAAAAAATTGTAACAATCACATTAAAGATGAGTTTTGTCCTTTAAAAAACACCAAGTATATTTTGTTTCATTAAATAAGGAAGCGTTTCAAATTAATATCATTCGATTAATACCATCCAGACTGCTTCAACGGTCCCCCGTATCTGTACGTTATATTCAGTCCCCCTCTCCAACTATCTGGTACTTGGTCACCACTCATATAGCTGTAATCAATAACACTCCAAATGACTACATTGGTCGTTACTAGCTATAGAAAACAACATGTACAGTTCAATGGCTTACGTTTTGTGAAATATATATAACAACTGGCTTCGCCGTCACCTCAGTCAATCACTCAACTCAGTCCTCAGCTCAATCCTTAAGGAGGAGTGCATAAACGTACTGTAAAAACTGAGACTTGAGGCTGAGTATTGACCTGAGGACTTCAGGCTGAGTATTGACCTGAGGAACGCTGGTGACCGAGGGCCTGCTTACTTTTTTAGAATATATCATGTACAATCACTTAAAAATACACGACCGGTAAATTATAATAAACAATGCACATGTATGTTACATGTTTTAAACCATATGTATATGTAATGTTAAACCTGTGGCATACATCAACTCCATACCTCATCAGAGTTTTAGCAACTCCATATCCGATAGGATGACATGGAATCTTTGGGAGCATAGTGTTTGGGTCACTTTCATTTAGTCTGTACGCAGTTTCTACAATAATGCACACGATTTTAAGCTACACGGTGATTCCCTGAACAGGAATACTCCCAATAGCATGACTAGTATTAATTTTATTTGAAACGTTTTTTTCTATCTCATAAATATATGAACACATCAATAATTGATGTAACTAACCGATCAATGCATACATATACTATGATATACGAATACATATATGACTTTCTTGAAAATATCATATCCGGGAATTGTGCATCCACTGTCTTTTATAGTGATTAGTTTTATATATTTGTAAATTGACCTGTGGCTGGGTAACCAGGAGTGAGGGGGTCCCCCATTCCTAGATATATGCTTCCCCTTTGAGTTCCGGATTCAGGGAGGAACCAGTCGTTCGGATACACATTCGTATTCTCGCTATCGTCGGCATACTCCTCGGGATCGGAATACAGAATGATTCCTTTGGCACCACGAATTTCTGCTTGATTGGCCTTTTAAACAATAATATAACAAAAAATTCAAAACAATGACAGCTTTGTGCATATGTTATCTGTTGATGGAGTTTGTATATCGGTATTTTGTCTCTTGAATCTCGAACCATAATGCGGTAACATATGATCAATTATAGTTTTTCACTATGGTCAAGAACAAAGGTTTTAATGTAAACTTTCAGCTAATACATATGCTGTCAATATTTTTAATGAAATAGAGGTGTTAATTCAATCATAACATTGATTGGTAACGAATCAAACATCCGTAATAGGTACAGGAAAAAATCGAGAATTTTTGAACACGTTTTAAACGTTCTGCAATCTGCATGTACTATATAGTATTCTATTGGGAATAAATATTGTACTATGGCTCGGAAAAATTAAGATTTATTTACAAGTTTTTCTGGTTTATCAAAGTGTCTCTGCACTAACCTTGTCTCCTCTGAAGATTATGCCGTAACGAGCCAGGACGATTTTTCCAGAGATGTTAATGTTTGTGTTTTGAGCCAGCCATCTGTAATCCTCCACACGCCCGTAATTAACATACACCAAGTCTGTCTGTAAAGTAATTTCATAACCATTTGTTCATTTTTTTTTGGGGGGGGGAGGGGTTGGTGGGGTTCTTTTGCAAAAATATACTTAATATGCCAAAAACAAATTGCCCTTGCATGTCTTTTCTAAACTATGCACATTGCACTTAATTTTATCTTTTTTTCAAATGTTGAGACATTTCCAATACGATATAAATTTCGAAATATGTTATTTAACTCGAAATGTTCCTATCTAAGTTTTTTCATTTAATTCCAAAATAATCCATTCTAAATAATTCGTGTTTTCAATTCGTCATTTCTTTTTCTGTATTTGAGTTGTTAATTTGATGATTACTTTATTTATCTTTAATTTATCTTTGAAGTACAGTTGACTTAAATTGCGAAAAAAATGCAAAACCACAATGCTCATTAATTCGTACAGAGTTGACATCCCCCGGCGCAGAGTAAGCATTGAATGGTGGCACCACGTTTGATTTGTTCTCACTGGGGTCCAAGATAGATTCATACAGCGCGGACTTCCATACCACTTGTCCAACAGAATCGTAGACAAAGATTCGATTCATCTTGCTTTCATCTTGGGTTTCGGGGTAAGACAACAGTACATCATATGGCGTGATAAAGGTTTCATCCAGACCCACTGATTTCCAGAACTCCCGGAGCTCATTGGCTTGTTTGTAGTCTGCATCTGTCCCGGCAAGATGTGGGTATTCGGTCAATTCCCTGTCGTAAAAAAATAATCATTAATTGATAATTCACAATTTATTTTCACTATACACACATATTTGGCGTGTCAAATCTTCATTTGATTTACTACTACATGTAGATGACGTTAAAGCCTTCTCCGAGCAATGATGCGCATAAGGCCGGTGCTTTTCCCCGGTTTCTTTGGTGCTAAGCAGATGAGAGTCATTGACTCCCCCTGCATGGGACACCAGTCCATTGCAGGTTAACTCCCAGCGTAAGCCACTAAACCGGTACCCAATATCAGCCGGATGGACTGAGACAACGTAGATAAAGTGCCTTGTCTAAGTACACAACATTAAGTGACCACGCAGGGTTTGAACCAGCGACCTTTGGGTTATTGGCCTAAAGCCTATGACTACTTAGCCATGTGCCCCACTACATGTAAGTAACGTTACTATTTTTAAAAATACATTCATTGTAACATGTATAATTATAAATTTTTATGTAAATTCTTTTTAATGCTTTAGTGTTTTCAAATTTAATATGAATATGTCGTATTGGCTAGTCATTTTCAGTATTAGACAAAAAAAAATGATTAAACCAGAGCATAATATGTTTCATATCTGCAGTAATCATGGGTGATAATGATCGCGGCGCCATTCCTATCGTATGTCATTTGCCGAGAAACAACATCTTCATTAACTTGGAAACAGAGGTTACAAGCGATTTTAATTTAATAAGACAGCGTTCAGATTTTAGCAGTATACCAACACGGTAGCCATAACAGTGCTCTGCATAATTTTAACTTGTTCCAATTTCCCTGATATAGCATTTAAATAATTATGTCCTTGCAGAACTATAACTTTGTTTAACTTTGTTTCACATGTAAATTATTATAAAAATATAACTTTGTTTAACTTTCCCTGGATTCAATTAAATAAAATAGCATTCTAGTA
Organism: Magallana nippona; assembly: GCA_033439105.1. NCBI lineage: Eukaryota > Metazoa > Mollusca > Bivalvia > Ostreida > Ostreidae > Magallana > Magallana nippona. The sequence continues at coordinate 44,320,062 of CM065923.1, read as the reverse complement.
AAAAAAAAATGTAAGACATGATATGTAGCTTCTTACGAAATTATTCTACTTGTACATGCTACTTATAGATGTCATTTTTTGTGGTAAACAAGGTTTCTAATTATCCGTACATCGTGCCTTCAGATTACAGCGCGAAAATGCTTCTTACCCTGCTGAAATCGTATGTTTTTCCAGCCAAATGTCGAACGAAACAACGACAGATACATGTAGTAACAAGATATTTTTAAACATTCATTATCTGTTGACATTGATGATATACAAAACAAAACTTACCTAAGATATTGTCGAATGTTTTCGCTACTGATGTGATCCATGATCTCTGTGGAAATCGTGGTGTCTGCATCTTGTACGAATGCTTCTGATATTCCCGTTATACTGTAATCCTCGTTGTCCGAGCGTAAACCAAACCTACCAATAAGCAGACCAATGACCAGGCCCACAATCACCGCCACCACGGCCAACAACAGAAACTTCCTCGTGTTTTGAGCACGTGGACTCATCTTCTCACTGGGACTTCTGCTGGTGATTTATGATGGCAAGAGGAGTGAATGTAACTCTCATCGGAGAGTCATCAACTTAAACCTTTGCTTTGTTATTTGTTTACTCGTTCGTGTCCCTTACTCCTAACATACTTTTTAAAAGTAGGATGAAATATAAATAGTTATAATTATCCGTCTTATTTACATTGTGTGTAGCTTCCAATGTTTTTCCTATTACATGACCTTGATAAGAGCTGCCTGTTTTTAGCTGGGTAAACAACAATTTACGCGGGTGTGATACATGTAAGGTTACACACGGATGTTTTCATGCATATTGTATGATGTTAAAATGCATAAACAGGATTTGGAATTTTAGAGAGATTCTGAACTACAATCCCCCTATATTATGATAGATAGAATATCACATTAAAAAAGTAAATGTTCACTATTGGGTAATTGAATGTCTACTGACAGTATGTATTTTTAACACGGAGAACTAAACGTCATCCGATAAACATCTTTGGCACAAGGTTCAATTTCACTTCGTATAAAATAATTTGGACACCATTAGATATTATTTCTTCATATTTAAAAAAGGAAAGAGTACATGACGGTCGAGTTTCTATTCAGAATATTTGCGGTAATTACATTTAATTATATATATCTCATCTTGCTATTTTACATTACCTCATTTACATTTTGGTCACGTGTCTTGCGCGCGTCGATTCCTTGTCTACATTTGTATCCATTGGACCTTATCTTGTTGTATATAACATTTTAATTATTTTATGTAACACTCGAACATGCATGTAAATGTTAAACAAAGTGAAATGCAGAATTTTCAAGATCATTTGCTTCATATTTTATGTGCATTTAAAGCTTCTTTGTCCGATTTTATATCAATTTTTTTATGTACACTTTTAAACGATATGGTTTTGCGTAGTATGTGTATTATAATAGGCATTGCAGTAGTTGTCCCGGTCAAATAAACCTTATTTTAAAAGGAAAATGATAAACAAATTTTGTTTTCTAAACAATCTATACATACAAGGGTACCGCATTAAATTATTCGCCCCTCATTACAATTCGCCCCCGACGCCGAGGCAGGTATGATTGACATTCGCAAATAAAATATTCCGAAATAAGATTTCAAAAATGTTTTGGCAAATCAAAAATTAAACCACTAATCTTTCTGGTGTGTTTGTTTACAATCGATGTATAATATGCGGTTTAAATAAACCCAATCAATCAGGGACGAAACCAAACGATTCAAATTTCTAAACACACCCTTGATGCATTTATTGTGTTTCCATACTGATTTTTTTTCTTCTTTACTTTGAACATTTCTATCTTGGAAAGGAGACAGATTCTACTGGTGTAACTAGGTGAAAATCTAAAATAATTGGTTTGTATGGAAAACTATTTGATACTGTAATGACCAAAACATCGGACCAAGCAGCTTTTATGAACGTTGCCTTAACCCACCTGCTAAGTTCCTGGCCTTTCTACTTCTTGGGAAGCACAATGCTTATCTATATGCATTGTTCAGAATTATTCGTCTCACATTTTTTATGATTTCGCATCTTAGTGAATGGTACGCTTGCTTCACGTGCGAATGTTTAGTCGTGTTTTTTTTTTTTTAAATAAACTCCTGCTGCGAAATCACAACAGAGTTTTGAACGGCCAAAGAAAATGATTTAACCCTGTGAATGATCCTTTGAATGGTATTTGAATAATTATATAACGGCACAACAAACGAAGGCAATTTCATTTAAAGGCGATTAAGAATAGAAAAAAACAATAAGTTTGGGATATTTGATATTCTTCAGAATTTTTATTTTAATCAAGATAAGGATTTATATGAACTACAGTGTACTCTCGAATGCAGCATTTAATTGGTTATGGATAATATAAACCAGTTTAAAAAGGTACGTAATTACGTGGGCAACTTTTAAAAAAGTGATTAATGGGGAAGGAATAAAGAGGGCAGCAAGTATTTTGTTTAAAGAAAGAAGAGCCTGAAAACTGATTTAATACGTATATATTTTTAATAAACTGCATATTTAATGTTTAAACAAGTAGCATTTGGCTTTATCCTTAAAGCTTAAACAAGCAGACATGCATTCTAGCGTTTGACTGGAAATAATATGATTACAGTGTTGTTATTTAAAACATTCTACTATGTTTTTTGTTGTTAATTAAAGTCTTATTTATCTTTATCATATTTGGTTTTTGAAAAGTTTGTGTTACTTATTTCTTTTAAAACAATGACTTTTCAAGATGTTATAGTTTAAAGATAAAATGCATAGCCACTGCTTATCATAATATTATAAAATTTCATTTCATATTTCTTTTTGGTCTTTTTCTTTCATTTACTTTTATCATTTGATCTCTCATACATGTGATTTTTTGTTGTTGAAAATCTGAAAAACACGAGTATTCATAAATATATGAGGTTAAAGAAGGGCTTGAAATTAAAAAAAATATATATTTAATTGTTAATAATATTATTGTTATCTCTTTGGATGCAAATGTGATGATTTAGTGTATTTGTATGGTTTTTAATTTAAGGGGGGGGGGGGGGGCATTTTTAATTTCATTTGGTATGATAGTCTATCATTACAATGGTTAAACAATTCACATTCCACATTTGTTATTCATCTTATCCCTTCAAAGCTAAAAAGCAAGATGTAGTTCTAAATATGATTATGTTTGTAATTGGCAGCTAATTTCCAGCCATGAGTGACTGGTGATTTTTAAGGGGCTAGTTTTAAAAACAACGAGTTCAAGCAGGAGGACAGGTCCTACATGCACTTATATTTCTCTTTAAAAAAAACAGTGCTTATAAAGACACTACAATTAACAAAACACTTAATTTTTACTTTCCAATTCACGATTTCTAGATCTTTAATTTGAACGCGACTTTGTTTGCTCGTCTATCTTTTTAAATATAAAACTTTATTCAGTGAGACAAAATAGTATGACAGTATATGCAATATCTGTTTTGGGATTATTTAATAATATATGGTATACTTTTATTTATTAGTATATCGATTATTATATAACAGGAATTTTTCCCTTATCCTGACTATAGGAACAGCAATTATTTTGTTATTTTAATCCTAATCCACAATCAGGCATTCAATATTTTGTTTCTTACGGTGTATAAAATAGTATTATGCATGAAGATTTTTTTTAAATTTTACACAATATATAACAATATTTGCATTGATTTTGCTTCGATTAAATAATTGTTCATATAAGTATGATAACTCTTATTATTTTAAACATCGTGTATTTTTTATCTATAGGTATTTTATAACGTTCACATTTCATTGTGTATTTAAGAGTCCCTTTTATTTTATAAATTACGATAATCTTTGTATTGATTGGTACAACGCCTATTTCTAATTTTTGCTAATTTCTGGAGCTATTTTTCTAAAGATGTATTTGGGGCAGGTTTTCTACATTTTTTAGGATCGTTGTGTAATTGTGATAGTTATCTCTAATCACACTCTCTGCACAGTTAAAAAAGCTGTAATTGTCTGAAAAGCTCCACATCTAATGCATAGCCTACATGCTGAAATATCTTGGTAGGCCTTTAAGATAATTTGAATATGCTAACGCTTTTCTAGACAGCAACTATACCGCAATTTTGGAAAACCATCCTGCAATGTGAGATCATACGGTTTATTATTTTTTTTTCACGTGGTACACATTAATATTTTGGGAAAATGAAGCTAATATGTGAACTTTGTTCATTTGCGTATTTTTTCGCTTACTAGGTTTTTATAATAAACAAGAAAAATATAACCAACATAATTCCTGTGGTTTTTTTTCGATAATTTTTTGAAATCACAAAAATACAGCAGGAAAATATATGTGTGAAAATTTCCATAAACACATGATATTTCATAAATCATAATGGCATAAATGCTGATACATCCCGTAGAGTGGAGGCCGCGGAGTCTACAGTGTGTATAACCACGCTTAAATGTTTCTTTACAATATCCCATCTTCTCTCTTCATCCGCGCTCCCCTCAATTTCAAACATTCCATCAATAAGACCCGGAAAGATGGCATCGGCGTATGCATTTGTGCTGCTATCTGCGAATACGATGTGTCTGAAAGAAAACACCAAAAATATCATCAAGGCGCCTACACAGTGAGAATTCTATAGATTGTTTATCTGCCTTTATTCTCTCTTTTGAAGGTGGCTAGATGGTCAACAAATTCCCCACTAAATCTACCTTAAAATGGTGAAGATAATCTTTTTAGCCATAATTATCATATAGTAAAGAAAAGCTCAAATATTAAAGCTTTAAAATTTAAAATTTTTCTTTATCTTTATTCGGAGTTCTTCGACTTAAAGAGATTGAAATCGTCTAAACATGGCCAAGACCATCCAGTCCTCTTAACATATGTGTAATATACTTGAATATTTTAAATTAGACAATGTGCATGTCTTTTTAAAAAATGTATTATATCATTAAACACATAGATGGACCTGAGCGGGTTCTAATAAAAAGTGTATACCTTGCCAGTGGTCGGCCCGGTAGACCTTCAGGATCAATGAACGCTCGCTCCATTAACATAAGTTGGTCATTAAGGCTTCTAATGGCAAATGGACTAGAATTAATAAAGATAAATGAGGAATTATTTTAATTGCAATAAAAATAATGTTTTTATTCTTATCTATCTTTAATAACCAAAAACAATCAATGAATATATTTGCCATACTTCTTTTTATCTACGTATTTTGCTCTATCCTGAAAGTCAGCAGCTTCTGCGGCAAAGAGGCTTACGGCTTTATACAGCAATTCTGTGGGGTAAAAAGTGCTCAACATCAGGCCCTAGGATCATGAAGTAATCTTAGACTTAAGTCAAAAATGGTACACTGCTTTAAAGGGTCTTCATTGAATATACTGACACAAATTAAACGCTATTAAAAGTTTCTTAACATAACGATGTATAAGACAAAATTTAATCATCATTTTATCAGAAACAACCATTTTATGACCGACTGAAATTTTGACTTAAGTCTGAAATTACTTCATGATCCTGAGGCCTTTTTCAGTACTAGTATTTGACATTAGATGAGCGATTTTGTCAAATTTAGGCCTTTGAAATAAAAAAAAATCATTCATTTCTGCAGTAAAGTCGAGCAAAGAATCCTTATTCTACCGATGTGAGAACTCCAAAGAATCACATGCGTCCTCGTCACAAAATTGATATTGCATGGCATTTGTTAAAATCACTTAAAATAAATCATTACTTTTAAAAATTTATTTCCACTCAAAAAGTAGATTTTCTTTACATAATTCAAGAACATACGACAGTCTGACTCATTTGAAAGATCGATGATCTACTTAATATTATTAAACGTTTGTTATAAAACTTCAAGACTTAGTCAAATTTGATTTTTAAATTATAAAGTTACCCAATTGAATGCTATTTTTCTCCATCAAAAATCCAAAATTGTTCTCAAGTTTATCTACGCCATCTTTAAGTTTTTTGGCATAATCCTCGACTTTGAAAGGAATTATAAGAGAATCTGCTAAATTTCTTGCCACTTCCGCCCAAACCTGTCCGGATGCGCGATGACACTAAAAACGATACAGTACAATCTGATATATATACATTTATCAATAAGTTAATTGTTGAGTTCGTTTTAGTGAATGGGACATTCTAAAAAGTATTCACAAAAATAAACTTAAGACACCTTGAACCCCCTGTCCATAAACTCATCTACAGCTTTGAAAGTTTCGTACTTGGAATGATAGAGTGGGTAAGATGGTAACTTTAATTCATTCTGAAAAGAAATGCTCATTTTCTAAAACTTTTAAAAATGTTTATAACATCAAATTTTAAATGATCCCAATCAATTTCAGTCATGATATTTTAAGTAAAATAAATGTTCATGTACTTCTATCACTTACCCTGTTATAGGTGTAACGAAAGTCCGCACTAGGTATACCTGCTCGTTGAATAAACGGGGCGTAGTCACTCAAAATGCCCAAACGGAAATCTCTAACGGCATCGAAAAAGAACATGTTTTATTCATATCACGTGGTTCTAAATTGAAATACATATTCTTATCTTAAATCACAAGACACCTCGATTTTCGATGTAGCATTTAATAATAATTTCATCTAAATTTCTTTTGACAGTTCGTTAAACTACTTTGTGTATATAAATATAATTTGGAGATTAAAAATATTTAGTTCTATAGGTTTATTATTCAATAGCATTTTTAAAAAATAGTTTATGGGTATTTTTAAAATATCCTATCAACCATGCATACCATGCATACAATGATTGTTCATAAAAACTGTACATCCTCGATAACAACATTTTATTTCCCAAATATAAGACCTGGGCAAAATTCAAAATAAAGTTCAGTGATTCTTTAACATTGATATTCATTTCTACTAATATTCTTTTTAACAATTTACGATGGAATATAAAAATTGCGTTGATATAAAATATATTCAAGAAAATTACTTATGTTGTGATATTTTCTTAAGAATGGATGATATATGTTCGCATCTTTTAGATTATCTCGAACGAAATGTACCTTGGTCGGGATTTGTCAACATTTGGAAAAGCGTACATCCATTTGTCATAAACAGTTTTAAATCTTGTATCAGTCTCGTCGGGGTTTGGTACTTTTTTGGCAGCAGCATATGCAACTGATTGCATTAAAGGTGTTGCCCTCATCCGCAAGGAATAATTTCCTGTAAACAAAAAACACCCCAGAAGATATCACACCTTTGAATATCGTTGATTGTATCATTCGTAAATGTTTTCAACTTGAGATACAGGCATACTCATCATTAATAGTTTGTATGGTGATAATTTAATATTTCCATTAATTGCAAGTTAATGAAAGAAACAAATTCTCAAACATTTTTCAAAAAAAAAACTTAGGTAATATAAAGCCAAGATTTTTCTAGCGGTCACCTTTGCCTACAGACTTTAAATTCGTTCATAATATAAAAAAATATCATCTCATTATTTCACAAGGGGAGTGAAATTATAAGCAAGAAAAAGCAGCAAAATACCAATAGTCTTTTATTAACTGAAATGGTTCTTAAAGGAATACAAAATGAGTAAATGTAAATGATCCCGACCTTCGATTGCCATATCCATATTAAGGTAAGCTACTGTTCGACTTCCAAGATTTTTAATGTATTGCTGTAATGAAAGTTTTTGCAGTGAAATTATTATGCATAATAGAATACAAAATAAGTCACATAGCAGAATATTACAATTTTTTAGAAACAATGGACAGGATAATGGTCTCGACTTAATCGATCATGATATAATATTAAAATATACTTTTAAAACATGGTTTCAATTTGATTAATCATGAATATAAAACTGTGTACATGTTCCCGCCATTTTAACATGAAGTGCGATTGTATTTCAGGGATTTTTTCCTGAGTTAAACAAATTATGACTCAATAACATACTCAACATAAACTTTGATATTCATTTAAGATATATCATCTGAAAGTATTTTTACTTAACAGTCACTGTAAATGTATCTAATATACAAGCATGTATAGTATTCAACACTTTGAACAGTCATTTGATTCCAATTGTAAATATCACATATTATAATAAAATTCTTTTTGTTTAAAGATTGGAGAAGTATACCTCAACCCATTCTGTAGACCCTATGAGTTTGTATTCTTCTGCACTCCATCCACAAAATATAATTGTTCTACGTGGACGCCATATCTCTGCAAATTAATGTTTTGAAATAGTGTCCCAATTTTTAGGACAAAAATTCTAATCAATATGTATACGGTATTTCAGAAAAAAGTAAATATAGTTTATTACAAAAATAAATTTTCCTTTACTTTTTCGAACAAGAGTTCCCATCACTCGGGACACCTCTTTCATTACTGCTGTTCCACTAGACGGGTCAATAGCTCCGAACACCCACGCGTCTAAATGGTTTCCCAACAACACATACCTGTCTAATGACAACCTTCTCAAATAAGTAAGATAAAAAGAATGTCAATTAATTACTAGTCACCAATTAACTATCAAACCAGTTAAAGGTATTATTTTGACAGAATATCTTCCTAATAGAAACCTGGCTCAATGCTGCCCCTGATCACCCCGAACACATTGTATGTCTTCTTCCGGGTATTTTTGGTGGAGACTCTCATTCTCATTTTCCTGAAATATATTACGAATATAAACAAGCTATGAAATACTCTTCTATGATACTTGTATGTTACGTTAAAATGTCTAAGTATTTAATTTCAATCGCGTTCATGTATTATATTTAAAAATGTTTGAATTATATATTTAAAGTGTATAAAATGTAACCGATTCGTTAAACACCCGATATAAATTCTTCATCGTTTCTGTCGAGTGTGAGCAGATCAAGATGATGTACAGAGGTAAATGAATAGCAAACATTCTAGTGCATTGAATTGTTAGCCTGTGATCTTTTGTATCCCTTACTTGGGATAATTGAACAAACAAACATCAGTATTTTCTACAAAATGTTTACACTGTCATATTTCACAGTGGCAGATATATGTGTATAAAAAGAGTACGCAGTTACAGCTTTTTGCATTTTATAATTTATTTTAGGTTGACACTGAAATTCAATGATAGATTTCAGGACACAAGGAGAAGACAGATGTTTTCTTGTTTTGGAAGGTAACAAATGATATGTTACATTGTAATTGATTTGTTTCATAAGCATCATGATAGTTGCAATATTGATTAAGTATTCTTAAAACACATTTAGAGAAGCTGACTGCTAAGCTAATGATAGTTTAGATCTTTCTTTTTTTTTTTATCTCAGTAAGTTATGAAGATAGAGATTGACAGTTTTAAAGTCAAATACGTCGGCTATTAACCACAGTTTAAGGAATTATTAAGAAGGAGTAAAAGCCTATCCATTTGTAAGTATACTAGTAAATCGTTTGTGCCAAATGATATTAGATCTTCGTGTTTAAGGTATGACAATGTGAAACATTAACTTTCCCATCCTTTTATCCGTCTGTTGGAGAATTCAGGGCGAAGTGGGAAGATGGCTTCTTCATAAAGGGGAAATTAATAGTGTTGGAGAGAAATGCAATTTTAGACCAGGGTCATGTATTTCACTATTTTAGCACAAAGTTTAACAAAGCAAATTGTCTATACTATAATACTATACATGTAGTTCATTTCATTTTTACATATGTTTTATTCTTAATGTTTTTTTAATAAACAAAACCAACATACATGTGCATTTATTTGACTGACGATGTCTTTATTAGCAAGTCTTCACCTCAATGAATGTAAACACATGAGAAGGGCATAAGATAAATCAAAATAAGATACTAGAGACTTAATGACCAGTTTCTTACAAGAATTACCAATAGTGTTTGAGAAATTATTTAAAGCAGCTTTATATTTTTACGTTTTTTTTTACTTTAGGTGTAACTGTGTTGTTTAAAGCGGGATCATCGCAAAGGCTACATGTTTGAAATTATGCGGAAGAGGTGAGTAAAATATTACATGATCCACAATATGCTTAGTTATTTACAAACTAGAGTTACAGTATTTCACATTAATTTATGAATTCTTTCAATTTTGTATGTAAACCCAGAATATTTTTTTTTATGGAAAGTTAATCACATTTTTATTAGCCTCTTCCATTCAGTCACAAATTTTGCCATAGTATCAAAATATATTGATTGTTATTAACAAAAGATGAACTGATGAATAAATGAAACAATATAATAGATAGTGGCTAGTTGGTCCGAATAATATTTTTTCTTAAACGGGATAACAATTATAAACTATGATACATTTTCAAGGCCCCAGACTAGTTGTCTCAATATCCAAATTGCTGCTTGTTATACTAAATTGAATTTAGCAAGGGGTGTAAATGTCTTCTTACGGAGCCTTGACCAACCCCCTTCCAGAATTGTCATATAAAACAGTTATTAATAACGTTATTGACTCCCCATTCCAAACAAAGGGACAAACAATATCCCTATTTCTCGTTAAATGATGTACTATGTAAACAATACGATATAAATATTTAAGTTTTATTATTTCTAGTTTATTATTTTATACTTTTCATAGGTAATTTTGAATAAATTAAATGCGGCCAATTTGTAAGAAAACAAATTATTGTGCATGTTGATGTTGACATAGGGATGCCATTGCAAATAGTCCCACCAAAATTGTGGGAAAAGTTTAACCCAAGTCTTGCTGAAAGGTTAGTTGAAAGTCCGGACTTTTTCGTGTCCAAACTTAATGTCGCACTGTTAACTACAAAACGGGTATTATTTCGTTACTTTTACTACAATTTTCTTTAAGATATATCCCTTGTTAACAAATAGATTAAATATGTCATGCTACCATCCTGACTGCTTCAATGGTCCCCCGTATCTGTACGTTATATTCAGTCCCCCTCTCCAGCTCTCCGGTACTTGGTCACCACTCATATAGCTGTAATTATATATAAGAAAGTTTTGAATTGCAAAATCTGAAAATTAATATTGTAATACTTGAAATACATGAAATTTACAGTTTTCTACTCTTTTGAATAATTGGGTTTTTTTATTCATAATAAAATGAGAGTCATTAATCGGATATATTGGTTGATATACATTATCAATAAAGAAAATAAACGTTAAGCCAATGCAATACATTTGTGACAGCTACATGTTTATTACCTGCATACCTCATAAGAATTTTAGCAGCTGCATATCCGATAGGATGGCACGGGATTTTCGGCAGCACAGAGTTTGTGCCATTTTCTTTCAGTCTGTATGCACTTTCTACGATAATACAACTATCTTTCATTATTTCACTGTATGTTGTTATGTTAATCGTTGCATTTATGTTGTATAGAAACAGATATTTCCTTGCAATAGATTACGTTAATTTATAAATGTCTATCAAAATATGTACATATATAGAAATGTTTTGTTTCTGTACAATTATCACATAAGTTTATAGTTTGATTTTGCCATACCATCCATTAATTTGGACAAAATAAAGAATATCTTATCTTATCTTATCATTGTAATTGTTAAGTAGATTTTTAATTAAGCAATATTTATTTTGTCAAAATGTCTAACTCAAAATGTAAAGCTGTATAAATGATCAATGGTTACGAATACAACTGTCATAGATAAGTTTTATAATTCATCGATCGACGTATCAATTTTGTACATCAGATCCCATAAAGTTTTGAAAATAATAACTTTGGAGAGAGAAAATATATTCCAAAACTTCAACTCATATTGTTTTATCCATTGATCTTTTTATAGTTTACCTGTGGCTGGATACCCAGGTGTTAGGGGATCCCCTATATATCCTCGAAATATGGTGCCCCTTTGTGTTCCAGAAGCAGGGAGAAACCAATCGTGTGGGTAAACTTTCGTCTTGTCGCTAATGTTTGAATAATCCTCAGGATCGGAATACAAAATGATTCCTTTTGCACCACGAATTTCTGCTTGGTATGCCTTGTTAAAAAGTTATTTCTTTATCATAATTATTAAATGCATTCATACAAGATCAAATTTACGTTGCTTTCGAAAAACAAATAGTGGGTCACGTACAAACATACAACGTTTGTATCCAAACAAAAAATTATGAGCTTATGCGTCAATTTTTATTTTGAAAACTGGATGACTGACATTTAAACTTATGTATACAGCTAGAAGTTTTATTTCTTAGATAACCCGTATGAACATTAATAATTAAAAAATGGATAATATTTGGAGATATCCATCTACAGTCAGATACAAACATGTTATAAAGGGCATATGATAAATCATTACTTTTTGTTCAAACTTAATAGCTTGATAATAAAATTGTTCGAAATTCTATATAATTCCATCGCTTTTCTTAATCACAATTTCATGCATGGCAACTATAAAGTTTAAGTGATAAAATAATTATTTCTTTATACAAACCAGGACTCTCGTTATAAATAATATCCGACAAAGAACTGTTTTGTACTTTTATGTGTTTTAGATATAGTATTTTAAATAATAGTTTAGCAGATTAGCTAAGATTAACATTATAGAAGCTGTGTAGCATTATGGATGCTAAGTATTATGGATTACATTATGGTAGCTTTGTATTTTTTCCAAACTGTACAATATTTAGCTTTATCATTTTTATGACAATGCTCAGTATTTTTACATTTGGGAAAACAACATATTACGAAAACGCATCTTATAAGTGAAATGAACGCACTGTTAAAATTTCGCTTAGGTCACGATTAAATGAAAAGCCGTCATCAATATTGTAATTTCATTGATAAAATGTTAATATTATCTTGAGTTCATAATTATATAGTATAAAATATTTCAGTTACATTTCAGTACAATAAAAAGTATCAATATTCAAAAAGCAAATTTCTTAAATTCGCAAAATTTAGGAAGTTTGATTTATAGCACAGTTTTCCTCACCATTGGATCGTGGTATAAACTTAGATCTCTTACATGTTTCATCAATCTTCTGTAACTCTCATTTTTATGTTCCTCATAAGCTCTGAAAACCTTAAAGGGTTCTCATTTGTTGCTTTTTCGTCTGCTTTTTTAAAGGGCATTGTCATGATTTTGTCAAAATTTATTTTTCCGTTTTTAATATTTACAATGCTTTATCAAAACATTTCTAATAGTCAACCAAAAGTTGAGTGTCAAATAGTCGAGTTATAAGCGAGATACAGAATTCATAATTCTTTGCTATTTTAACAAATCAGGTAATGTTTTTGTAAAAATGACATGTGGTGATAACGAACAGTGTTCAAATTAAGTCCAAAGGAAATTACAAAACAGAAGCAGAGCAAATACGGACCTCTTAAAAATAAAATAGAGGTAGGATCAGGTGCCATGGAGGAGTGAGCATCCTCTGCTGTCCGGTCACACCCGCCGTGTGCTCTTTGTCGTAATCGGGAAAAAACGGAAACATTTTGATTGTTTGAAAGACAATTCCAGGTTTAGACATAACTCGAATGAATGTGACAAACGCTAGAAACTTTTTATTTGTGTTCTAAACGAATTAACAGATAAAAAAGCTTCAAGAAGAACTTTGCCGGTATATTATTAATTTTCATTGCAAATTTCATTGTTTGTATACAGTTTTTGATAAATTGTTATTGTGTTTAATTGTATACACTTCTTAACGCATTTTACAATGTGTTTAATGATAAACATTGCCTTGTACCATAATGTATTTTTTTTCTTTTTTTGTGTCGGGTAAAGTGTTATAGTATACATTACTGCGAACGCAGAAGCAACAGTAATCTCACATGTTACCAATTAGCTTTGCTATGTGCTCCCATTGTACAATCGCTGTTGTTGATAAAGTACAATCATCCTCAGCACTAACCTTGTCCCCTCTAAAGTTCTTGCCGTAACGAGCCAGAACGATTTTGCCAGAGATGTTAATGTTTGTGTTTTGAGCCAGCCATCTAAAATCCTCCACACGCCCGTAATTAACATACACCAACTCTGTCTGTAAAGTTAAATCTTAAAAATGTAATAAAGAAAACGTTTTATTGTGAGACGATATAAATTGATCGTAGCTGTCGTTGAATTCATAAAACCAGTTCTCTGTAGATTTCTATTTATAATTTTGCTACATGACCAAGCCACCAGCCTCAAAAAGAGATATTTTCATAAACTCGAACCGAGTCATGAGTATCAATATTTAACACAAATCGCTGGTTGATTATTCAAAATCCCATTCACTCGGAGTTTTATAAGGTTTATCTTCAACTCGTGTTATAGCATTTATTATCAAAATTACCATCATTTGATGATACAGTATATATTACATTTGTAATGTCTTTTCAATTATCCTTTACTTATTGTGTTTTGAACATCTTCTTAATTCAAAGAGAATCAAACTACTAACTTACCTAATTTTATTTAGCACAAAAAAGTAATGAAAAATGAATGTGATTTTTTTTTTTTTACAAATGTGTTCAACTTATGGGACCATGCTATTTCTTGTTGATACATAGATTTCTACAAAAAAATTATCTCACGGTCAAATTTACATGTTTCCCCATTCCCCGACATTATTAAATTAAGTAATTTTAAGATATGAAGAAAAATTTATCTGTTTTTTTTTCATCCCATATAAAACAAAATGTGTTCATTCTTACAGAGTTGACATCCCCCGGCGCAGAGTAAGCATTGAATGGTGGCACCACGTTTGATTTGTTCTCACTGGGGTCCAAGATAGATTCATACAGCGCGGACTTCCACACCACTTGTCCAGCAGAATCGTAGACAAAGATTCGATTCATCTTGCTTTCATCTTGGGTTTCGGGGTAAGACAACAGTACATCATATGGCGTAATGAACGTTTCATCCAGTCCCACTGATTTCCAGAACTCCTGAAGATCTTTGGCTTGTTTGTAGTCTGCATCTGTTCCAGCAAGATGGGGGTATTCCGACAACTCCCTGTTTTAAAATTTGGAGATATTAAAAAACTTCTTTTCTGTTTTTCGTTCAAGGTCAGCGTGGTTCAAGTATTTTCTTTAATCATGCCCCGGGTCCATATTATTAAGACGAGCTCATTTTTTACTTAGTCTAAGATTTTCTAAGTAGATATATAGTGGAATGTAAAACTCATCCAAATTGTTTGGCTTTATGTCCAGTAATATTTACAGTGAAAACAAATGATTTATTTTACTAATACAATAATAACAATAATCGTAACAAATAACTCAAATACAACTTAAAAAATTAATTTCTTTTCATTTACTGCTAAGGGAATGTTCATGTACATTTGTAATTCATTTACACATAAATATTGTCTTGTCTAGAAAACCAGAATCATATATAAATTTGTGGCAAATGTTCATCAAATGACCTCATGCCTTGCTTAGTTTGTCCTATCAAGAATAAAATCTGCTTTAATATCTGCTTAGTGCTAAACTCGATGAGTATACCAATTAAATCAAGGTTAGAGAAGGGAAGACGGGAATTCATCTTGAATACAACTGTACCATATTCGACCAGGCTGACCGAGAGCAGACCCAGAGCGGACATAAAAAGCAGAACCCGATTTCAGAAGCAGACCATTAAATTGACACTGAAAAATGAACAAATGTCTTTACATGTGTATTTGTAATGTACAACGGGCAGACCTACAGGCGGGTAGAAAAATGCGGGTCTACTTCACACTTCACTGCGTAAAACGAACCCCATGAGCTGACCCTGAGTAAACCCATAGCAGACTCAAGCAGACCAAGAGCAGACCCAAATTTAAACAAAAAAGCAGATTCCAACCAGACCCAATACAGAACATTTCATGAAGCCAAAAACTGGTAACAGCTTTTGGGGTCTGCTTTGGTGTTAGATTATGTCTGGTCGCTACTATAAATGATGCTTATTATAGGTCATCACCGTCCAAATGTCATAGTTAATAAATTTAACCCATGTCTCAAATGATTAAGAAGGCGCATTTTAAAATATTGGGACATATTTATAACATACCCGATCTGCAGAGATTTGTTCAAATCAGAACCAATTATCGCTTACAGATAGTAGCATTAAAACATTGGCGACTTGATTATCAAATCACAATTTCAATGATTTTATTGTTTTGATATTCTATGCACCCCTGATGAGGCGGACATCTCAAATTCAAAAAATCGCCGAAACACTTTACTACTACCATTATTCCTATTGTTTCTATCATCACAACAATCAAAGAAATATTTAGAATGTAGTTTAGAGTGGCGATTCCTAGTTAATTTATTACAAATTTGTTTGATTGATGTCGCCAATATTACAAATTGATCATACAGTTTGATTATTTTGTACTTTTTATCAACAAGTTATCTAAATTTATTTATATATTTAAACAAACGGCTCTTACATTTTATAATATGATGTGGTTCAATGTTCAAATATTTAAATCGAAATGGCAAAACATCCTTTAAACTAGGGGGGGGGGGGGGGGGGGGGGGGGGGGGGGACATGTGTTGTCTTGTGCACTACTCTCTGAGAACGCTTGTTATTTACAACAGATGCAATATATCAAGGTCGCCGTACAAGGAATTCCATAATAATGCATCTTTATAGCACGGAGAATCTATGTACGACCTAAAAATGTACGACGTTCTATGTAGTAAACAAGATCTAGAATCTATTGTATGCATGATCGTACTGTGTATAAAGAGTAATTAACATGTACATTGTACATGCATGAATAAATCTTATAAGAGAGAATTAATAAATAAACCAGAGCAAGATAAAACACTCTAATAGTAACCGTTGTCTTTATATAACAAATCATTCAACACTTACCTGAGGTACTGTCGGATATTTTCGCTGTTGATATTGTCCATGATCTCAGCGGATATATATGTGTCTGCATCTTGTAAAAATGCTTCGGATATTCCCGTTATCCTGTAATCCTCGTTGTCCGAGCGTAAACCAAACCTACCAATAAGCAGACCAATGACCAGGCCCACAATCACCGCCACCACGGCCAACAACAGAAACTTCCTCGTGTTTTGAGCACGCGGACTCATCTTATCACTACAAACTCCTATAGATGATTGATGCAGCTAATGTTGTGAGAAATGATAATAATGTATGTTCGTAGAAGAGGCGCAATTTATGACATATGAGCCGGATTTCGGAATGCAATTCATAGAATTTATGTTCGTTGTAGATTTTAGGAAAAATTCCCTTAATTTTTTGTTTCAAATTGAATTTATCGCTTTGAATTTTATTTTCCCTTTTGAATTCCCCTTTAACCAAGTCAAATACCTCTATGTATAGCTGGAAATGGCTGGAAATCCCCTACTGTGACAAATTGCCGTAGTTTAAGTTTTATATTGCATCGAATTGAGTTTTTGTTCTTGTTTACATGCATTTTATTTACTTTTTTCAGTAATTTATCATTTATAAGTACGTTAATTAGACCATTTGAGCTACTTAATTTTTTTTTCAATTTTGAATAACCCTATATCCACTACCTCTGACCATAATTTGCAGAATAAATTATTCTCTAAGTATTGGACAAATGATATTCATCATGTTTCAAGTACAATACCAAATTTGGGATCATTTAGCTCGCAAGTTTAAATTCGTAAACAAATCTTTAATACATCTTTACCGCTTCTCAGCTTCAGTGTAAGAGTTACAAGTGCATTGCTAATGCAGTCAATATTTTAATCTTGGAATTAACGCAAATTTCAACAAGCCTATTCTTTGCCTATCTGCAGAACTGTAGCTCTGTTGGAAATTCGGTTTGACGGACCGTGGGCTTGCAAAAATCTGTGCGGTTAGGGTGTAGAATAAACAAGATATCTGTGAGCAAATGCTCAATAGTAATACTCCCGTTCTAGTGTGAATATACAATATAAGCAAAGTCGACATTTGACAGGAAGTTGACTTCCGATTGGTACAAAAATAGATCCCACTAAATGATATACCTAAACACAGAGTTTGTTAAAATTTCAAAGATCTGCGATGAATAGTTGCTAAAATTATTTAGCGAAAATTTGATTGAAAATTTAGGCTAAAAATAAACAAACTCGTCATGTAAAAGGAAGTTGACGACCGATTAGTACAAAAATTGATCCCATCATATGGCATGCCTACACAGAGTGTGTTAAAATTTCAAGCTCCTACGATGAATAGTTGCTGAGAAATGTTTGAAGAAAATTTGTTTGAAAATTTAGGCTTAAAAAAACAAACAAATTCGTCATTTAACAGGAAGTTGACGTCTGATTGTAACAAAAATAGATCCCGCCATATGCCATGCCTAAACAAAGAGTGTGCTAAAATTTCAAGCACCTGCGATGAATGGTTGCTGAGAAAAATGCGACAGAAATTTTGTTACGGACAAACAGACACACAGACAGACACGCACAAAAGGAAAAAACAATATACCCTCTTCTCTTTCGGAGCTGGGGTATAATTAACATTCCATCAAACTCAGCTTGTGTTATTTTCTATCCACTTGTTATAAATAATTAATTTTTGAAAATCTCTCGTATGATTCATCGTGTTACCACTGCTATGTCAGTGCGTCTATTTAAACAAATGGGCCTTAATGAATTCTAAGTTGACCAAGACCTTAAATTTAAACGACTTATTTTCCTTACTTATTTAAAAAAAAAATTACCGAATTTTCTCCACGCCTATTTACCGCGGAAAATGACAATCGTTTCAAAATGGTGGTTTGGGGGGGGGGGGGTGCCGCTAGGGGATATCTATTGCTTATGAAACACCCTCATAGTGTTTGTTTTAATTTAATTTACGCCGATGAACTCGAATGTTAATGAAATTCATTCATATTATATCCAAACTCTCGTGAATTGGGTACAGATAAAAGCGAGGAAAAAGTTTCTTCTTAATCCAAGTGAGTGAGAAAATCTACCTAGATATTAAACAATTAAACAAGAGTGTCCCGTCTCCACCCCTACTCCCAGTGATAGTTTACAAGTACCAACAACTCTTGAATCAGTAGATAAGACTGGAACACGGCCATCAGTTGTCTCTAAACTATCATGTTTTTCAGCTACCTACTCGACTCTCTACTCTGCTGCTATCTCCTCTTTGATAAGACCCTTTAGATAACTATCGGGGCATCGGTTACTTGATCTTCTCTTAATTAATATATCATGTTACTTATATGTAGCACAAACATTTTCTGTTGTGGTATACAAATATATATTCGGTAATATATTGTGATTTATAATTTAAAGTTTATAGTATGAAATGAAAATATTCCATCAGATATTTGAGGAAAAAAATACAAAGTAATTAAAATTTCTATGATAACCCCAAATTTGAAATAGACAGTGTCTTATTGGTTTTTTTAAATCAATTAAAATGAATATTTATTTAAAACATGTTATTTATTCATACTTATAATTTCACGTAGAATATAGAGCCGAATCGCAAAGAAGGGGTTTAAGTCCATGCAACGTCCAAAACTCAATATATGGATATTGTTAATAAAAAAACCCACGAAAAAATCTGAAAAGAACAGATAATGGGTTTTTCCTCACATAAAACAAGATATGTTTGTGAAACACTCTACTTACCTCCCTTGGACATACATTATAGTAACAATGCAAGACAAAAATTTTCAAAAATTAAATTAAATTTTTTTGGCTGTGGGTGTTTTTTCAAGCGTATTGAAAGGTCAAAACAAAACAAATTAACTTGATATAGCAATATTTAACGAAATGACAGACATTTTAGTACAGCACCCGTGTGGAATATGAAAACAGAGGACTTACAAATACCGACAAAATTCGACCCCACTCCAATTGACGTACTGAAAAATTAAAATTCTACAATTTATGACTTCTTGTATGTCAACACTAGTAATTTAAACAAAAAATAAAACGTAATCACCAATTATGGGACAGACATTACCATGATAAAATGTCGATTCAGTAAACTATAAAACAAAAAGAAACCAATTTTTAGCATAAAAATAAAATTTAAAATTTCAGCTACAATTCACAGTAATAATAAGTTCTGTGTTATATTTCAAAATGATCAATGTATAAACTATCCATGAAATACTTGTTTTTTACTTAAATCCTACTTAATTATATTATGACATGAGCATGACACAGATAAGTTGGAGGAAGATGTATTATATCATGTGTATTAAGGTGATTTATAGGGTTTTTTTCTCTTCTCAATTAAAAGGTAATAAAACTGAGAAAACTTTTGAATTAATAAATGTTACAGCTAGTCAACATATGAATAACAAGGAACAGAAACAAATGTTAGTCAAAAACACCATTCAAGAACTCTAAAGTTGAAACTACATTAGATTTTTAACAAAAAATGAACATGAACCAAGTTTTAAGGAATTCTGAACAGGAATTTCGATAGAAGACTTACAAAAAGCTATCTTGACATCTTTTAAAGCAAAGTTTTTGTCTGAAAAATCTTGTACAATATTATTAATGATTTATTGATTATTGATTATTTAAGTGCATATATATATATATATATATATATATATATATATATATATATATATATATAAACCGATGCATACTGTGCACATACTGGTACTCATATCACTAATATCTAGTAAATGTCTAATCTTTATGCATGAGAATTTTTAGATCACCTCTTTTAAAGTCTCCGAAAAGATTATATGCATATATTGCCTCATCATTGAATATATATATACATTGTACCAATGAGGGAATCCTTGTACCACCGATATCACTTTTCCGTTGTATATGACGTCTTTGAATTTCTGTTCAATGTGCTTGTTGACCAATAATGGCATTCCTTCATTTGTAATCTCATGCGTCGGGGAACGTAACGTGTTTTCCACCAATTCCACCAAGTTTGACTTAAAATCACTGATTGAGAGTTTCTCTTATTTCCCTGTAGGAAGCCGCTTTGATGAATTATATACATGTATGTCCTTTTCTAGATGGTTTTGTTTCAAATGCTTTTTCTAAATTTTAACTGTGCCTCTAATGCTTTTCTTCTTTCGCCATCACTTTGCAGTCTGTCTAAACCCTCATCAATTTCAGCAGTTGACTGCCAGAGCCCATAGTAACAAATTAGATTTGTAAGTGACTCACTTTTCAGTAACCTTACCCGCTCTAAGCGTTCCAGTGCTTCTTCTATAAAAATGAAATGTGGTGATAATGAACAGTGTTCAAATTCAAAAGTCTAAAGGGAAATTACAAAACAGGAGCAAAGCAAACACGGACCTCTAAAAAAAAAATGAGTTAGGATTAGGTGCCATGGAGGAGTGAGCATCCTCTGCTGACCGGTCACCGATTAAACATGGTATAACAATTAGTATGAAAAACGTCAGTCAGCATGCGACCAAGTGGAAGATTTTATTTGCTGACAAGGTCGTTGTATCGACCATAGAACTTACGAAAGTATGACTTCAAACTGATCTTGACGTTTAATCTTTATTTCTGAAATACGTTGTTGAAACAGATGACGTGTGGTTCTACCCTCTTCTTTGAGGCAGTTAAAAGTTTGCTCAGCTCTTCTGTACTTAAACTGTCCAACCATGATTTTGTTATTATTGGAATACATAGAACCATTTTAAAAAGACCTTGGACATTCGATTTTACGTAACTATTTCTTGAATCAAAACAGGTTAAAAATGACGCTGGTTTCGGGTGAAATATGCATAGATTGCGTACTCTAAGTTCAAAAGCCAGACAAATCTTTTTGATTTCAAAGGGCAATGGCTGAGAGACCAACCGCTAAATAGACAAGCCTACGTGTGCTGTTTGACATAACTACCCAAAGTCCAAGCTCCTGTTAAAATGGTTCATTGGTCAACAAAGTTGCATTCGTTCTGTATCTCATCAATTGATCAAGTTGACCGAACACAATTCTGGCAATTGGTTATGCTTCATCACAGATTTTGTCATCCTAACTAACTCGTGTGAGGGTTTGTCAAAGACTCCACCGGGTAAATGCTCAAGTATGAGTCTACACAGTAGTGAGTAATCCATGGAAGATGCACTGTAGAACTGGAATAAGATGGTCACTGCTTGCATCGTCATCAGCAGTCTTTTCATCATGTCATCTTCTACCATGCCCGATATATCAAATGGAGTTGTTTCCTCATGGATAAACTCTAATGTAAAGGTGCTATCTTCTGTTGCAGATATAAGGAATCATCTCATAAGGGTTTGGAAATGAAGATATGTCCTGCCGATTCCAGAAGTCGTCATAATGGTTTAGTAAGGAATTTTGATATCAAACCTAGAGCTGTGGCACCTACAGCATACAGGTCTTCCTTAATATCCAGATCGACACTTTAATAAGAGTGTTTCTGGTTCCTTCAACTTTCTCCAGGCAGTGGATCACTGTGGTGATAAAACACTGCTTGATCGAGAGGAAAAATCAAGTTAAAACGATTATGTTTGAAGCGCAATATTAAATTCTTCACTTTTTTCTCTCTGAGGTACATGTAAGTTTTCCACGACAAGCTTACACCGCTTCTCATCCTCTCGGAGAGCAAATGCTTTAGATGAGGTTCTCAATAATCTTAAAGTTCCGGTAATGCACCAGAACCTATTAACTTACCATCTAAGAAATTCCTATCAAACTCCTTCAGTGACTCCTCTGCAACATCAGCCATCTTGACAAGTAGATGCAGTCCAAAGAAGAAGTTGTTCATGGAGGTAGCAACTTTTTGTTGATCTTCATTAAGTTTGTTCCAATTGCCAATGACTTGTGGTAAAACATCACTTCGGTACTCATCTAGTAAGTTTTTCTCTGTGCTGGCTCTATTCGTCATGTTATTTTAATGTTTTTAAGAATTTGGAGCCCAGCATTACTTTTCTCAATATTTTCACATAGAGAGTTGATGTCCTGAAGAATTTCACGAAATTTATCCAATGTACATGTGCCACTCTTATTAAACACGTCCCTGAGACCAACAACATATGAATTTTGCTCCTCATCTGTAATGATGCAAGATTTCATTGTCTTGCCATAAATACTTGTTTTATCAGTATAAAGTGTAGTGTTCAATTTTTCTTTTTATTCACATGCAAGTTGTTGTGCAATTGATAATTTTCTGTCTACTATTGCTTCTACTGTAGAACGAGATGGTAGTTTATTTGGTTCTTTTCCACACAATGTTGCTACTTCATGGATTACTGGTCCAACCTTTTTTACTTGCAACCTTCAACTCAGTCAGATTCATGATGCATTCTACTGCTTCATCTGTATATTCCTCTCTTTTTTTCATCATAAAGAAGTAAAGTCCTACTACTACTATCAGCTAATACATCTTCTAGGTATTGCACACTAAATTTCAATTTATCATTACTGTCTTTCAATTGTTTGTTGATTGTCACTATGTGATCTATCTAATGTTTGATGGTTCCTTTTCCAAAGTCTTCCTTTAAAGCCTTCACTTTTCCCTGCAGGATTTTGTTTTGTTTCAAACTTTCTTGATACTTCTTATTGTAAGAAATTTTTAATTGATTTGATTCTTTTAATTTTTCAAGCCTTCGTTTCAAAGTTTTGCTCACTTTTGTAATATTTTTAGTTTGTTTTGGGGGATTCTCCAATGTCAACTTTAAATCTCTTCACTTTTTCTTTAGTAGTCATTGCTCTATCCAACTCGCGCTTTAATCAAAAAATAAGAAAAAGATTAAAGTAAGATTAAAAATTGATTTGAAAACTGAAAAAAGACCTTAAACCTGTGCTGGTGAAAGAAAATTGGTTGTGATTTCGCCAAAAGTACACATTCAACTGCTATTATGGTGACGCACAAACCCATGATTTAGCAAATATCGAATGTTTACACGATTTCCACAGTTTTTATCTATCATATGAAAAGGTGAACTTTTGAAAAATTACGGTGTTCAAAAGAGAAAAATAGAATTAAGCGTTGGGCCAACACAAAAATATTGAGTTTCCCTTCCGTTTATAGCCACGCAAGCGCAGGGGAATGTAAATATTGCAGCGTGGCATATATCATGAGCCCGTGGCCTCTCATTGAAACCTGATGTCTTCAAGAACTATATATTTATAAAGTTGCACTCTCTATGAATGCACATTTCTTACCACAGACATCGAATACTTCACATTCAAATTCTTTTTTAGTGTGCCAATCCCACTGTTACTATTTTTAAACAGCAATCGCAATCACGTGACACTAAAATCATTGTCCAAAACAAGTCGGTTTGTTTACATGCGCATTTTCCGGATGAGTTTTGATGACTTGTAAACTGACAGATGATAACTTATTATGCGTAAAACCTTCCATATGATGAAATTTAGTATAATTCTTGTCTACATTAGTGTATTAGTTGTCAAGATATTTTGATTTTGATACTGTAATGCTGATTATATCAGAGTTATGGCTATTGTTGCTCAGGTGAGCGATGTGGCCCCTGGGCCTCTTGTTTTTAATTTTTTAAAAATCTTTTTTTATTTTGGAGTTTTATAAATATTTTTTTAGACAATAGGTTCTCATAGAAGGATTTATATTTCTTGTCTTTAATGCAACTAAGACCATTGATAAAAAGAAAATCACGTTTTGTTATATATATATATATATATATATATATATATATATATATATATATATGGACAGCATGTCATATTAAATCTTTGTGATTTTATGAAATATAGCAGTTTTCACTATTTTATATTCATATATCCAGTTAGATTTCTCCTCCACAGATGAGGATAATTCTTGAAGAGTTTTGAATTGTCCCTTGCTATTAAAAAGGTCCTTAACATGTAATATACCGCCAAGAATCCAGTTTTAAAAACAAATTGTTTTATTATCATATTTAAACATATTATTCCAAATAGGTTGTTGAGCAAAAATAGTGTTAGATATTTTTGTCTCGTCAATAGTTCTTTTACATTCATTAAAGCTACTTCTCTATAAAAAGTCGGAAGTTCAAAAATAATTTTAAAGTTAGATTGATCCGTTTCTTATCAAGATAAAATGTAATTTGTGTCGACATTTTTTTTTAAATTACAAAAATAACTATCAACTATTTCTCTTATAATGCACTTTTTATCTGTCAGGAGTTTTGTCCACGCAGCTTTTAGGGCCTTGAGTTTTGATTCAATATCAATTATCCCTACGCCCCCTTCGAGTTGTTTTCCAATTACAGTATCCCGTTTTATTCTATCTTGGTTATTCCATATGAAGTTAAATATGCTACTTTTAATTTGCCTAATATGTTCGGGATCGTATTTTGCTTTGATTTCTTCATTGAGAATTAGTTGAAAAATCGGGGATCTTTGAACTGAATTTTTCATACTTCTGCGTTTAGCTCTTGTTCTTCCTCCTTTTTCTGTTGACCAGTTTTGGAGCAGTTTTTTGGTTGTAGTGTATCAGGGCTTCCCTCACTTTTTTGTTCTTCCCGTCTTGCTTTCATTCTTAACTTTAAAACCATACGGTTCTGCTTTCGCAACTCCTCTCTCAGCTTTAATTGCATTGTCTCGATAGCACTTTGCAAAAGCTCTTTCCTCTCTCTGAGTACTAAGCTGCTTTTTTGTGAAATGTCAACTGGATATGAAGGAGGGATCAGTGACAGTAGTTTGTTTTCCTCCTTTCTCTTTCTTCTTTCATTCTGCTTAATTTTACGCCATTCTTTGTTCATTTGGGATCATATCTGCAATTTCCCTACGTTTTCCAACTTGCAGATCGTTTTCATATTTTCAAATGTTTTCCCATCTTGAGGGAAACATATTTCTTCTTTCTCTATAGCGCCGCTGTTTTTCGGCATTAGTTAACGCCATACTGATCTAAAATACACAAATTACTGTGGTGATTCACATTCCTTTGAGGTCCGCTAAACTTCCTTTGTGTTACTATTTTTTACCTTCTTATACCAGGTATATAAATATTTCAAGCAAGTCATTATTTTTTTTACTTAAATTGTACCATCCACCATATAAACTGAGCATACCATGCACTGAACACTACGACTCCATTTGTGTTATTTTCTTTCAATTTTCTACCTTTTATGTTTGTGTGTCCCTTGAGTAACTTCATTTGTCCGTTGTGTTACCACAGATAAGTATCGACTAGTTAACCATTCATTAAAACTGTATTTAATAAATAAGTTTAATAATTCAACAACTCAAGATGAGTATTTTATAAAATATAAATGTTTCATCGTATTTATGTCATAAGAGTTACTTATCTTATCCTTTGTGTTACTTATATTGTTTATTTAATCAATTTGTAATATGTATAAACATGAATATTAAAAATAAACAACACTCAACGATACACATTGCACCGCTATATTATTTTACAATAAACTTGACATACATGTAAAACATTTTATTTTCAAATTGATAATTTTGAAGTTTGTTTTAATTTGTCAGTGGAGTTACTCATTCTGTTCATTTTGCATAACCAAAACATCTAAAATATAGCATTAGCAAATTTTGAAGAGCATTTTAAATTAAATTTTGCTTGTTAGACATTCACAGTTACCAGTTACAACTTAAAATAAATAATAATTATGAAACAGATCACTCAAAATTGTATTCTGTTCAATATAGTTTCTATATATGCCCATGGAATAATTGCAGTAATACAATGGACAGTAACGCCAGGGAATTATTCTATAAATAGTGGGAATTAAAGATAAAATGGCCGACTTGTGGGTAAAGAACACAGTTCTTTGGTTGATGGGTATTTTGCTACAAAGTTGCTCAAGTTCAAATTCAAGTTCATTTATTGCACTCAAAACATATAATGTTACATGAGGTGCAGAACAATTATATACAAAAGTATAAGAAAAGCAGGATTTACAAAAGATTAACAGAAAAAAAAATTAAACAATCATTTTATATAGTTGTTATAGGATGACCCACCAAATCAAATATTTTACTAATTAAAGTACACATTTTCATAAGAATTACATGGTTTGAAGATGGCATAAGTGTTCTAAATTTTAACGTGTTCTAACAGGCTCAATGCATCAAAGAAACCATGTAATTATGATTAATCGTCACTAACATGGTAACTCTTACGACTTCAAAATAATTTACTTGTGCAATCAAACTTACCTCAAACCATATATTTTGTCAGCGGTGAGAAGCACATGTTTTCAGTGCCTGTTTATGTTTTGGCGGGAACAAGAAGTAAAGAAGGAGGCTGGTTCTGAAGAGTTCTACGAGGAAAGATAACTGTTACATACAACTTCTATGCCTTGGTTACTCCAAGGACACGGGGAAAGTAACTAAAATTTATTATCATAAATAATCATATTTCATGCTTTTTTTCAGATACACTTTAGCATGGTTTAAAACAGTATTAAACACAAACAAAACATCAAATGTGTTTTTTAAACTGCTAAATTATATTAACTGCATCAATAATAGCAGTTGAATGTATACTTTTGACGAAATCACAACCAATTTTCTTTCACCAACACATGTTTAAGGTCTTTTTTCAGTTTTCAAATCAATTCTTAATCAAGTTTTAATAAATTTCTCAGTTTTTGATTGTAGTTCAATTCATCAGTTAAAATAATTGTGATTTTACTGCAATATTTAGTAGATATCTAGAGTTACTAAACTTTGGACAATTTTTGAAAATGATCCATATGCTATATTATGATTTACTCTCAAAGAAGATGGGGATGGGGGTATAAGGCGTGTAAAATGCCTATCTTAGGAGGGATAAGATACTGTAAAATAAAAGTGTCAGCCAATCTAATAACTCATTTTTAAAAATCGTTCAAAACTAAGGCTTATGAAAAAGGAACCAATTTCAATCAACAAAAACGTGGAGTGATGACCCATTATAGATTGAAAATAACATTTTGTATCCCAATAATTGAACATTTTAGAAAAATAATACAAGTCCGTAAATTCGCGGCCAAAGTCGCAAATAGCATTAAGATAAAATTGTGCTTTTGCAAACTTGTATAATAAAATCATCAATTAGATTTTAATGAAAAAAAAATTAAATTTGAAATTGTATTATACGATTAAACCAATGGGCATTTGTGCTATCTTATTCCCCCATCTTCTTTTTCAAAATGCTAAGATTTGTCATTTTTTCTCTATTACCGTGGTATGCAATCCCTCCTCAACAAAACCACGACGTTTTGATACCTTTTATACATCAATAAAAATATAGTAGAATCAATTTAAGAATAAATGTGACAATGCGTGACGGAACCCATCTCGGGTTTTTTTGTTTGTTTTTTTTTTATGTAGAAATGGTCATAAAATCGAAAAATACAAAATGCAGAACAGAAAGGAATATTTCCACTGAGACCTGATGCAAGATACCTGTGGTGACACCTTTCCCAGGTTTTGAAGTCTCTTAAAGTATCAATTTTTAATTTGGTCAAGTAGTCCCAAATACAGAGAAGTGATTTATACGAAAATTGATAACGAAAAACGATGAAACTATCGCAACATGCAAACGTTATTTTTTTCTTTATATCAGAAGAGCTAGAAGTGATTTTTGTAATTCATTTACATTAGCAAAACCTTGGATGCAAGATTGATTTAAAATTCATCATTTTAGATTTTTTTATTCATCTACATACTATATGTTTAATTCATGTTAATCGTTATTCAAGCTGTTGTACTCTGGCAAACAATTTAAAAAAAAAAACACCTAATATGACGTCCTAAACTTTATTCAGAACGAAGTAGTGATCTATAAACACACTAACCTCGACCTAGATTTCGTGGTGACGCATTTCTGTCTCGGTGATCAAGTTTCACAGCGACCTTCTCTTCCCAACTCGTGTGACATCTGAACAAAGCCCGCCAATCGTGACTATTGCAAGGCCCGGTTCCTGCGAGTTCTAATTATATTCTGACGCTTACATAAATTTAGGGATCAAAGTTCTATTTCATAAGACCAAAGAATTACTTTCAGTCAAATATTTAAGGTTATTTTTTCGACCAGAAAATGGAAACCATACTTGTGTACAATTCTTCATGTCACATGTTTTTTAAAAGATTTTTCTTTGAACTTGAGAACATTTTTTTTTTCAATATATAACACATAAATTCACTGGATTTACGGTTCAATAATTCGTTCTAAAGTATTTTTTTTTTAATTTTGTTCATTCACCTAAACAACTTGTCCTTGAGGCGGTTTTTCAGACGGAAATAGAAATTACTGACACTGGCAGACTAATCGACCTTGGAAGCGCGCCACAAAAACTCAGACAATTTGGGATTTCTTTCATTCGTTGACAAATCATAAACTTAAATGAGTTTATAATTCATTTCTAACATAACTTTTACCTTCGTTCATGGTTCCGTGTCAAATACAATTCTCTGTTATTGCTTGAGGATATTGTCCTTTTCATCTTTAATATCGAGTACTAATGATTCCCCCCCCCCCCCATTTTTCTCAATCAATTAGATGATGTGCACTTTAAAATCGAAGAAAAGTGCGATATCTGATTTAATATATATCTTCATACTGCTCAAGGAAAATCATGGCTTGATGCAAAAAACCGAGAGGAAAAAACTTTCTTTTACTGTCCCTGTACTCGATACCTTTTTTTCTTTCCAAATGTTTCACGATTTAATCTCATGGTATAACGCGAAATCTTTCTACTATTAACATAATTTCCTAATCAGTCATTGTCCAAAAATCTAAATAATGAGGTTTAAACAGCTAAGCTCTCCTCCTCGACAAGAATTGAAAATGATTTTTAAAAGAATATCAAATATCGCACTGTCCTTGCTCGATACAAAGAAATTTAAATTTTTTAAACATTAAGTGGCGCAATTAGAATTCTAATAGAATCCGTCTTTATACCAAGTATGAATATATAGAGTACATGTGCAATATATGGAACATCGCTTACACTATATCGAAATTCTTATCATCTGGTCTAATAACGTTTATATTTCTAAAAGTCTAAGCCATCTTTTTGGTCAAATAAATAAAAGTAACCTTCTATTGTTAAACCTCACTTGTTTCTAAAATAGAAATATTGGTTTTCTGTATTTTGAAGACATGTCAGTCCGTAAAATTCAACAATTATTTGTAAGATTTTGCTTTTAAGAACATGAGGATATTTAAATAATTCATTATCACCCTCCTCTCTTTTTAAAGGAGGCTTGGTGATCAAACACCATTACTTAGCAATTTGAGTCATATAAAAGTTGTAAAAAAAAATTCTGATTTGTACATATTTTATTATGCAAATAAATTACATGATTGGATTAGGCAGCAGGCAATACCTATGTACCTATGACCTATGACCTTCTCCATTTTTTCTTGCCATTTATTAAATCTAAATAAACAAAAACCCTGTTATGTGGAAACATATTCAATACTGGTTTTTACGTAATTTTGGAATATTATAATATTACTTTAGTATATTTTTTTTATTACCCTAAAACATATTTTAAAATACTGCAGAATTGCGAGAGCGACCATGACTGATTTTGTACATATTTTAAAAATTGTGTTTGAAACAGTATTTAAAAAATAATAATCATAACTGTTTACAAAATCAATGAACCATTCGGCCTAAAATAATTTAAAAGGCATATTGGGTTTTTTTTCGCATTTCTCGCTATTACACAATATAAAATAACAAATCTTATTATCGCGATTTTCACGTGCTAGTAGCTCTAAAAGTACATAAGAAATATAAAGACGCAGACATGCATATAAAATAAGGGAAAGACTTAAAAGTGTCGAATAGGACGAATAACAAAGAGGTCAGAACAGTCCTTTTGCGTAATACATGTATTCAATTCAGAGTAACTTCCTTAGCGTTTAAATCGGTTTGTAAAGAAAACCCTTGACTTTACTACTTCAAAGAGTAGTTCGGTAAACGATATTTATCATAAGATTGTTTTTTTTAAAAACGTTGATCATTTACTTATTAATCATCTTTCTTTTTCACCGCAGCCAAATCTAATACTTCAGCAATACAAATCCCTACATTAAGTTTTAATATGAAGCGAGTCTATAGTAGATTTTTTGGTAAAGATTCATATGCCTTATAGGTCAGTCTTCGAATAATGTCACAAAACAAAACAATTGAGTTTTTAAAATACATTTTACTCATAATGTACACATATAAAACCATTGTTTCGGTATAATAAATAAACAAAAACAGAGTATAAGATTCAGTCCCCGATCTTACTGTCCTCGATCTGACGAGACGCCGGGAAGTAGACCTTAAAGCTGAAGTCTGTCCTCGGAAAGGAACCCTATAAATGATAAAATAATACATATTTTAGATTAAAGCCGTTTTAAATGCAGTAAATTTAAAGAAATGTGCAATTAAAAACTTACTTCTGACAGCATCACGTACAAGAAATCAAAATTTGAAACTGTCATGTACATATTTTATTAATTAAAGAATCAATTTTTTTAAAAAGACAACAGAACCGGAATTGGTAAGAACAAGGATGCCCACAATGAGTGTCGCAGATTGCAACACAAGATTCCTTCAACGCAAGCATCTTGTTTTCTGTGTATTTGGATATTACTGTATGTAAATGTACATGTAGCAATGGACGTCTGTATTGGTAAAAACACACACGTTATTATTGCGAATATTTACATTTTCCAGTGTATCTGTCTGTGATAACACTACGAATCGATTTTGTACAATATAACCTAATAATTTCAAAAGACGTATTGTTGGGGGCGCAAGCGGATTTGCATTATTAATATTATAATATTTAATCGTACAACTGCTGAAAATTATATAAATATAAGTAATAAGGAATCATTCTTTGAATATTATGAAGTGATAATTTCGGTCGGGGCGTGATCAAATATATCATAAAGCCCTTCGGGCTTTATTGGATTTGATCACGCCCCGACCGAAATTATCACCTCATAATACTCAAAGAATGATTCCTTATTCCTTAATTAAGTACAAAACTGACATATAGTTGAATTTATCTGCAATCCATTTCAGCTTGTACGTTGATAACAAAGTATGATAGTACCAATCATAAACAAACGTGTACTTAAAAAGATATGCCAATATTAGGGTTTTGTCTAAAATTTTATGTAAACGTGATCAATATTTTATTATTGACCTGTTTTAATCTAACCTCTGATCTTTGCCTCGTGACTCTTTAGATCATGCATAATAAGCACGTGAATGAAATTTGATTTCATTATTTGATTTTTTTACCATGCAAAAGTTATACTGCTATACTAGTACTGCAAGACGAAAACTAAATGAAATACAACCTTGCTTATTATCATCCCTTTACAAAACCAAAGTATTTTGAAACCATGGTTTAAACATATAAATACACGAAAGCAAATGTGAACAAAGAAGACTCGTTGATCCCATAATATAGTTTATACTACATGTAAAAAGTATATTTGTATAATGCTGCGGATAGTATGTCGTCAAATTTACCCCCCCCCCCCCAAAAAAAAAAAATGTCTACGATGAAAAAGATGTCAGTAGGATTATGTTGTAATAATTTAATTAATCAATGCTTTTTTGAAACGAATAAAAAACCCAAAAGTTTCCTACCAAATATCGAAGTCATAAACAGACACAAGAGATTACAATGAAGCTTGCTGTGGGGTAGACAAAATAGGAATAGGGCATGCGAGTTTAACTCATAGATGTAACACTGGATGAAGATTACATGTATACATAATAAGTCAAGACTGGAAATATAAGTAAAACAAATATCGAGAGTAAAATCAAGGAGAGGTCTTTGGGTATAGATGTATACGGTATTAGAACTGTTTTAGCAATTTCTAACAACACCCCCCCCCCCCCCAAATCACAGCTTGAAATAATACCTTACCTGAAATACTAGTGGTTAGAATAAGAATATTGGGGATAATATGGATTCCGTGAGTAGCAACAAGTATAGTCATGATAGCTCTCGGGTTTCATTGGGCGGTTCACGTACAAGCAATCATTTTTGTACCCCTTCCCCATCAAAATCTGATGCAGGAATGTCTCCTGAACCGGCAGTCGATTGCACGTGCAACTCGCAGACGACACACTGTGACTGACGTAATCGGGCAGGACGGGGTGGTGGGTAAATCCCGAGGGGTAACGATAATAGTTTTCAGGGTGAAAATTCTGTCTCGGATCTCTCAGCAGACGAGGGTCGTAGTAGTAATTTGGTGGTTGCTGCATATTCCCGGAAGATGTCAACATTTTAAGAGTTTTTCAAAATTCAACAAACTGGAACAATGATGTCAACCGCACGAACAATTCACCATCACAAATTAGTACAAAAAACAAAGGTTCCGTCTTCACTAAGAATATAGGCGAAAGAGTAAACAAATTTCACATTTCTCAGCAGCGCTTTTTTTTCAACTGACAAATTAAGGGAAAGGTTTTCTATACCGACTGTACTGATATCATCATTTAAAGGTTGGGCAATCCCAACGTGGTCTTAGAACTGTTCCCTTTCCTTCTCTCTCTTTCTACCTTTTTGAAAGTCACATTTATAGAATTCTTAGAATTCAGTCAAGGATGTTTACAGTGTGTCGAAATCAATAAGGAGCCCACGTGGGCCTCTGTATTTTTCCGGGTCAGGGTTGACAACGCGCGATGCCATCTGATAAAAGGCTCTATTTAAAAATAACAAGCGTGACGGGAGTTTGTAATGATTGCTAGGGAACATTCCATAAATAACATTTTTTTTTTAAATTTATCAAAAGGTCGATGGATACTATTGTGCGTTCTTACTTTGTCGTATGAACTTCAAACGAATGGAAGGCTGTGTCTTGAAAATTCCAAATGTATCATTATCTTTTTCCGTTATCGTTCACATTAATTACAGGATGTACTTGTAGGCCCGGGCCCCCGACTTATATTTTCTATCTTTTACATCTTCATTCCCCTTTGTGATCATAATCTAGCGGAATACAGCATTGGTAATAATCAAAATTACGGAAAATACCAAAGTACAACGAACTCGACAGATACCTTAACGCGTCAAAAATCGAACTGAATGAACTGACTGTGTGAATACAAATTGCGCGTATTCTATACGCGCATGGAATGGACTATAACGGCATCACGCAGAAATGCAAATATCCTTTTCTTTCACCGACGACAGTTTTTGAATAGTTGGGTCCGTAACTATAATTGTATCGCCATAAAATACTAGTATATGATCCCAAACTTATGCACTTGACCATGAATTACAAAGTATCTTAAGAGCTTTGAAAAGAAATGGGTTTATAAAAGCAGAATCTTATTTCAATCATTCCCCTTGTTTAAAGGCCATAAATATCAAATAAGAGAGGTCATTTTCTCCAAGATCTTCTACACGTGATTAAATAATATTTAATGGATATTTTTAAATGATAATCATGTACAATATAAATATGGCCTATTCCACTACTGAAAAGCACATTATGCATATGTCAGTTAACCGTGCACAACAAAAACTCGTCAGAGTTTTCTACTTGAAGGATGATTCTTAATTTCTACTTTTTTTGCAAACTCCATCATCCAAGAAAATCATTTTTCTGCCTGAGGCACAACCAGCATGTTATTTTTTTTTCCTTAACTGTTCAGAGAAAGTCTCGAAAAAAAAATTCCAAGAAATTTCAAATTAATTCAATTTTCCCTCAACAATGGAGACCAGACATTGATCTTTTTGGCTGAACTTCCTGCTTATGGAATACTTTTGGTATTCATTTCCGATGTAAAATAAAATAAAATTGAAATTCATGTGTAAATGGTACAATATCGAACAAATTTTTTTTTCTAATTTTCCTTTTTTTTCTTTCTTTTTTTTTTTTTTTTTTTTTACAAACAGTCTTCGTCTTTAAATACAAAAACTTGATCTTTCAGTCCTAAAAACTGTGCAAAATGTTTAGCAAATAAGAATATATTCAGTAATATTCATTACAAGGGAACTGAAATATCTGGGGAATAAGATGATATTCAGCAGTAGTCATTTCCAGTGAACTGAATTTTCTCCAAGGAAGTGACAAAAGCAGTTCTCTATAATCCGCTATCCTTAACTACTTTTTAATTTCAAAGAGAAAATCAAAATAAAACAACCTTTCAATAATGCTGTTTTCCTACTTATTCCTTCACTCTTTTTACTAATTTTCTGTTACAACCTTTCAGTGTTCCAATCTGGGAATCCAAAGCTTCGGTTCTATATAAGGGTCTTTTTTAATTTGTTTTTTTTTCTTCAAATTTATGATAATAGTTTAAAGTACATACATTTGTGTAAGCAACAAAAATCACATAAACACAAGTGTTGGCTTACAAGTTCAGAAAAGGATTTAAAGGGATGGGAAATAAGGTTTTAAGAAGTGGTACGTTTATTCATGATCGGGGTCTAAATAGAGTAGTATCATTAGGCACACATATTGTGGTGAACCTAATATGGTTTAAATACATATTATAGTTAAGTTAATTTTAGTAAATATATTTCATTTAGGTAAAACCCCAAATGAGAAATTTACATACCATATATAAAACATGTCTGTCAATCAACATGCAATTAGCCTCATCTATCTAGTGACATTGATTTAATTTACAATTAATTATTTTTTAAATATCTAACATGTGTATCCAAACTTTAAGCAATTCAAGGACAATCACTCTGAATTACCTACACATGCACGAGACTTGGTGGTAGTTGCTCTGATTTTCGAGGGTCATCATGTACCATTTCTCTTACAAATTAGCAGAAGGAAAGATCATATATAAATACTGTA
This sequence comes from Magallana nippona, assembly GCA_033439105.1. Classification (NCBI taxonomy): domain Eukaryota; kingdom Metazoa; phylum Mollusca; class Bivalvia; order Ostreida; family Ostreidae; genus Magallana; species Magallana nippona. The sequence continues at coordinate 44,284,429 of CM065923.1, read as the reverse complement.
AACCAACTTTTATTCGCGAGTGAGAAATTTTCGCAAGGTTTGCATCAGCCTTGTTGTCACAAATATTTCTCGACGTGAACCAGTCCTTGTAAATAACAACATGCAGTGGTTAAGATGTGAACGCAAAAATTAGTCGTCGAAACCAGATTATCTTTAGTAAATAGCGAAATACAGTCGAAGCAAATAAAAGTTGGTTTACAGTACACCCTTGCTTTGTTTATACATCTATATGGGAGATGAATTGGCGAATATCTCGTACACCCTAAATCTTGATTTTTACATTTAATTTAATGAATAATAATAATAAAGAAATCACTAAAGAAAAACATTTTTAAAAGCATCCATAAAAGCACTTTGGAAAAATGATTGTGTTTCATCCTGACTTTTTAGCCATTAAGTATCAGCAAAAAAACATGTAAATACAAATAGTATTGTATAACATTATAAAAACTAAAAATATTGATTACTGTACATACTGGGTTCATCACTGTGCAATCAGCAGCCGTTGTGTGGAAGGGGTCAAATTTGTCCGCACACACCACGAGATCTGGGAGGGGGTAGAGTCGCAGCCCATTGTCATAGGGCCAGTACACGGGGCACACATGTAGTGGCAGGGGGCATAGGTGACCCTGACTTATCAGCGTCTTGGCAAACTGTGCAAAGAATGAACATACTATTTTAGACATACTGGGCACTAAAGGGAGTATCGTTTTAAAGAGAAAGCCCCCCTCTTCTTTATATCAGTTAAAAATTGCTTCACATAGGCATGCAGGCATAAACATGATGACTCATCGAGTGGCCTGAAAATCAAAAGGGGTCATGGTTATTTCAAATTACCTGAGGAACCTGTGTAAGACTGAAGATTCAGGATTGTCAATCTTTATGTTAAATAATTAATGCTCTCTTTTAATACCTTTAAATGATGCCAAACATAGGATGGTAGAGAGAAGGAATTTAAATTTCTGAAACAGAGTAAAATTTGCAGGAAATAAATGCATGTATAAAAACATTTTACAACATAAGAGACTTAAAGCAATTGTCAAATAATAGCTCTATCTTACAAAGGTACATGTTTAAACTTTTTTAGATTTAGAACTCAATTTGCAACCTCTTGAAAAAAGAAAATCAACCAATATTATGTACATCATGTATTTTAAGATTCTGTAGAAGGAGGAAAAAGGGAATATATAATGTAACTAGTAGGTCTACTGATAAATGATACCTACTGTTTACAATGCAAAAAATTTTATGATTAAAAATCAAAATTTCCCAAATCATATTCTGCTTAGTACTGGTATATCAGATATTGCACGAGTGGTCTGATATTTTTTGGATTCCCCTTTCATTAAAGGTAGAGACAAAAGTGCCAGACGCAAGTTGTGGAGAGCCTATGGTAGTGGCTAGGGACGTCTTAAAATAGCTATGATTAATGAACTGAAAAAAGATGATTCCAGAGATTAATTAGTAAAACAAATAATACTTCTGAATCTATATTCTTTGAACATTGATTAATAGTTGAAAATGTCATAATGTCATTTAATTTGTTAATATGATAGAAAATTCTTGTTCCGTTTTATTTTTCCTTATAGAATGGGTACCAGTAAAATTCCCTATCGCATGTCATGATAGAAAGTTACCCATCTGTAATACAGTGTGTAATTAACACAGTTCTGGCTGAGTTCCCAGGTAGCATGTGTTAGAACATATGACATGACAACCACTGATGTCAAACTACAACTACATGATTAATTAAATCTAACTAAAATAACGAAATTAATTAATTCTAAGTAAATTATCAATATTGTAGCCTCCAGAGAAAGGAGGTTCATAAAAAATAAATAGATAAGGCCATCCTTAAAATAATGTTTCTTTGGAATTGCAGCCTGGAGGTTTCTAGACCCAGAAGGGAGACAAGGAATTTTTTTTTAATTTTTTCAAACTTGGAGTTTAACTAATTAAAAAATGTTAAAAAATAAAAATCTCCGTATAAAAATTTTTTTTTGATTATTTTAGTATCTCAATGAGGCGGGAGGCAATTCCAAACAAACAACAATTTTATTTTGACCTAATAGTCCATTATCTATTCCCTGACACAGTTACAGTAACTGGAATTCATTTAATGTTGAAATCAATGAGGTATGTATAATCATTGAATATATGGTACATCATTCAGTTAAAAAATGAACAAAATCATTCATGTGTCAGAAAATTTAAATATTTCCATGAAAACATTTAAAAGTCAGCTTCTCAAATATTCCTTTCTACAAATGACAGTTGTGTAACAATAACACAACCTGCATACAAATTTGGGAGGGGAACGGGCTGTTTAAATCGCTAGTAAGAACACTCGGTGAATTCAAGTCTCATGTTTTTTCCACATTAAAAAACAAGAGGCCCATGGGGCCACATCGCTCACCTGAGCAACAATGACTTTATATGGTTGTTCAAAGGATTGTGCCATATGGCCCCTCGGTAGTATAACAAAAAATGAATATTGTAAAGTATTCGAATTTACACTTATTTTTGCATACACTTAATCTTTGACATTGTACCCACAGGCACCTGACATTATAAATTTTTTTTAATAATAAAAATAAATACTGTACCCTATACCCAATAATAGACAAGACATTTGCATAAATGTGACAACTTTCATCCACCCTTTAGCCTTTTGTCGCATATCTAAGGCAGTAGATGCACAATGGTGGCGATTTTTATTATTGACAGGTGTGACGCGTCGTTTTGGTTGAATCGGTTTTAAGCTTAGATGTTGAGTGACCAATCGGGAGACGGAGACGATCGCAAAATAATTTTACCAATGAGTTTCAAGTGAAACTTCCACCTGATGTGACAGTTTGAAATAAATTCAAGATGGCGGCGATGGGTACCTTGTCTATTATTAGGTATAGGGTATTTATTTTTATTATGAGAAAAATTTATAATGTCAGGTGCCTGTGATTGTACCTTTATGGAATACTATTTTTACCGAATATAAGAAAATCCTATGCAAGATATAAAATTAAACTTTTGGTAGGGGTACACTGTTAACTTCCAATTCCCTATATTTTCGTTCTCCCCCCCCCCCCCCCCCCCCCCCCTTCCCCCCACTCTATAAAGCGATCAAATTATATGAGAGCATAAAGGTACATTTTCTTCCTCAACTACTTACTAGTTATTGTATTTTTTAAAAAAATATATTGTAATAGTTATTGTTTTTTATTTAAAAAATTCCTATAGATGTGAAGAAGAAAATTGTACCTCAGTGCGCTAAATTCCTCTCATTAAAAACATTCAAAAATTTAATTGGTCTTCCCTATTATAATTAAACGACTGTTGTTTACCTGGCATAAACTCGTGTGACTTTTATAACCTTACTCACTTGATTGATGAATACACTGGAATGAAAAATGTTGTCACATGACATGTTAAAGAGCTATTATAATCAATGTATTGCCAGGCATATCTCTCTATTTCACTAAGGCCAACCCATTATTTTCATCTTTATTCAAAAACAACAAATGGCTACAAACCAGGATGATTTTCCGCTGTAGTGTTTTCTTAGGAATAGCGATAATGCCTTTATCCCCATAACAGTAATGTGTCAGAACTATGGAAACTGTTTTAACGGTGTCGTTTTTATTTACTCATGTCTGAAAAACTATCAAAATTGATGTAGATTTCATATTATTTATTGTATAAAGAGAGGGCCCCAAAGAGTAGTTACAGCATATCATCCTTTAATTTCTTCTACAAGTATTTAACGTTTAGCGAGACATTTCTAATGATCAACCAAAATTTCAGCGTTAATCGTAGAATTATAAGCAAGATACAGAGCTCATAATTCTGCTAGGTTGGAGTCATATTTTGTTCTCATGAGTTTATTACATTCAGCTTAAGATTTTTAACTCAGTACTTCCTATTCAGCATTTACATACACAAAATGCACAAAAATAGAATTGTGAGCAAAGCTCTGTATCTTGCTTATAATTTCAAGCTTAACACTCAAATATGGTTAGAAAATAGAAATTGTAAACAATTAAACAGAAGAAACATGCACTAGCTATAACAAATAAAGAGCACAATTTATTTTTCAAAATGAATCATTTGTATACCTACATATTTCCGTCAGCGATATTAAACTCGGGAAAATGCTGAGCATCTCAACAAAACACATTGCATTAATCAACCATTACACAAAAGATCATACCGAATTACCGATAGAATGAATTGTATTTTGGTACTTTGTTAAGACATCAGATTTTGCTTAATTTGCGCAGGTAAGCAGTCAACTGTCTGATTTACCGAAGTCTCTGTTTGATGTGATACGTAAAAATTACAAATACAGGCGATAGTTCCCCAGGTTACAAAGCATAAATAATGAAAATGAAATGAAAATCAAAACAAGCTAACTCCACCGTCAAATGTGAAAACTGTCAACGCATTGAAATATTTAACCTCAATTTACTTCACAAAATCGGCACCAATGTATTTTTCATGTTTCAAAGATTCCCTTCAAACGCGAACTGTTGCACAACAAACAAATTCATCTTTGTCAGATCGACCTGTTTATCATACGTTCAACATGGCTGTTTTAAACAAAAAACCTCGTTTTAGAAGTATGGAAAACCGAACCCGAAGTTATAAACTGATTGAAACACGCCTTTCCTTTATTATTATTTTCGTAATAACTCAAATTTGAAACAGAATTACCCCATAATTTTTGCAATTTATATTTTCCTTTCCATAAGGATTATTTATGCTAAATTACGTTGAATTTGACTCAGTAGTTCTTGAGAAGATTTTTAAAAATGCACCCCCCTTTTCTACAGTTTCGAGGTTTTCTCCGCTTTGAATAAAGATCGGTCTTTCATTTCTGCAATTTATATTCGCCTTCCCATAAGGATGCTTTGTGCCAAATTTGGTTGAAAATGGGCAAGCGGTTTTAGAGAAGAAGTTCAAAATGTAAAAAGTTTACAGACGGACGGACGGACAGACGGACGACAGACAAAATGTGCTCACTTGACCTTCTGCTCAGGTGAGCTAAAAATGGTGCCTTTAATTTGGCCAATGTTCTATGAATATTATCAAATTTAAAAAAGATTGCAAAAAATAAGACAAAATAGAATAAATGTGAAATTTTTCATTAATCGTTTTAAAAACATGCTGCCCACAATTATATATACAGGCTGCCAACCCGGGCAACCTCTAATGGCCAACAAGAGGAAAATAAAACTTGGGGTTCGCTTAGCTGTGTGAGGAAACTTACATGAGTTGGGACATCGTTGTCGGCGGGAAATTTCACGCAGTTTCGACACATCTTGGTGACAATGTCTTCCCTGAAGACCACTATCTCTTGTGTACAGTACTGGATCCGACAGGGGTTTGAGGTAAAGGTCGAATTTGGCAGCTTTCTTCTGACTTCCTCTGTTATAGAGTTTGGTATGGGAGGTCTGTAGAACAGGAAAACACTATTACTTAATACATGGCTCTAACAAGTTTAAGCTCAAATCACATGTATACAACCTGCAGTTTCATTTTTTTCTACCTTGGTAAAATGGTTGATGGGCCAGGGTCTTGTGACCCAGGAACAAATATAAATCTGCTGTTCTCTGCAATGTTGGGAAACTCCAAAATCAGGTCTATTAATGAGCGAAAGCTCTCTGAAATGAAAAAAAAATCATTAACCAATGTACTGCTGTTAATAACAACTCATGGACGTACGTGCATCTTTACAACTACATAAATTGATTGACTAGCTGGGTGATTCTGGCATTAGAGAGAAGCTGGGAATACGTTATCTCTTCATAAGTGGACTGTTGCATTTGTTAAACTTTTGAGGTCCACCTATCCTCAGATCCCAAAATAAAGGGCAATTTATCAAATTGTGCTTTATTTTTATTCCATAAAACAGATTTTAATAAGTCATATTATTTTATTGTAAAATCCATCGTCGTTTCCTGACACTGTCAATTTTACAGCATGTGATCCATTTTATCACTATTGTATTTCAAACAATCTTACACAGATACAAAAAACAACATGAAACTAGAACTGTGCTAAAATATACATGTACTTACCCTTGAGAACCTTTGCTCTGTGGCTCTCTTGCGGAGCAGATATAAAATTACCACAAAGAATAAAACACGTAGGTGGAAAGTCAGAATATCCTGTGAAAAGCACCCGTAATTTTTCTATCACCTGAAAGATAAAAATAAGAAATGATTTTTTTTAGAGATAAAACAAAGATGCATGTACTCATTTCATATATTTTATTCACTGAATTTTAAATCAAACAGTAAAACTCAGTTGAAACGAATTTCTGGGGACAGTTGAAAACAATTTGCTAAAAGCATACATCATTTTATGTTACAGTTATTCATCAATGTTCCAATACCTTCTCATTTTCAGTCTCTCATTACATGCATTTTAGGAAAACAAGAGATGGAAAAACTTGATTACAAACAAACTGAATTGTAACCAGTTATTAACCTACAGCTCACAGTTCATACAGCTCAAATTTGACCGGTAAGCCATTTCCACACAAATATTGCATCTTTTATAGTAGACGGATTTTAAGTTCAATGTAAACAAGATTAAATAAATATAATGAACAGAACCTTGAAATCTATACAAATACAGTCATATATACACGTAATACTCGATTATTAACTTTACCATATTTTATGCATTAAATGATTTTCTAAAATGATAAAATAATTTTCCCCCCGAAATTAAAACGCACTGAATTAGAAAAGGTTAAATAAGTACATGTATGTTAATTATCCTAGAGAGCTCACAGACACATAAAGTTCTACCTTTGGACATTCCAATATATACATGTACATGTATGTCATTGAAACACGTGCAACTCTTTCACCTGTTCTCTTGACCGAATTTGACTGACCTTGACCTGGTCCAGCCAGACATCAGATAAGAACACAAACATGGCATCTCTATTCTCTTGCTCCACCTGTTTTAACTTGACTGAAGCCTTGGCACAGATGCTCGACAATCCCCCGAAAAAATTAATGTTTCCAAAATATGCCCTGTAATAGAAAGATTACTGGTACAAACACTGTACTTCATCAAAATATTTGGGAACTGAAACTTATTTAATAAGCATCAAGACATTGCAATGACAAGACTGACTATGCATTCACTGGTCTTTGTATAGACAATTTCATAGGAAATTCTAAAATCTAAAAAGCAATATTTTCATGTGAATTTTGTTTATTTTTGATAAAAATATAAATATTGGACTTTTCAACAAGTACTAGTTGATAAAAAAAATACTGTTAAGATTAATTGTTGCAAGCAGATCTAAGAATATTGTATCCACTCAATTCAAAATACCTGTAATCATCGTTATTAATATCAAAACAAATCAAACATTCGCAATACACATTACACATTCTCACATGCACATTAAAGGAAAACAAAGACACTAAGACCTTAATTTGTTTGGAATAATTTCCCTGCAATACACACTTTCCCTACAATACACAATTTCCCCACAATACACAATTTCCCTACAATACACAATTTCCCTACAATATACACCATTTGATCTACAATTCCACTAAATACTTTTATACATAAGCCCTGAATTAACCTTGTGACTTTTGCTGGTTCTGGGGGAGGGAATCCAAATGCATTGACATGAAAGACTTCATCTTCATACCAGCCCTCTGCCAGCACAAAGCAGTTCTCTGTAAACAGTCCTGTGTGGAAATTCTATCATTACGTTAAAGATCAGTTTATTTAAATTCATTTAAAACCTCAATTTAAATGGATATGAGGTAAACATTTGTTCATGTTAATAACAAATACCGGTAAGTAAAAAAAAATTGGAACTTTTATACATAACTTAAATATCTTGAAATACTTCACACCACTTAAATTTGTCTTCTGGCAGAGAAAAAAAGAACAATCATTTTTGAAATTCCCAAATGTCTACAGCTCCAGTGCAATATATAATTTATTAAATTCAGTCCGTTTTAACTTGCCCACCAACATTAAGGATGTAAGGTGGGGCTCAACTGTCAGGGGTGCCAAATAAATCCTGTATACAGTAGAGAATTTTAAATACAATGTGCTAAGATTTAATCCAAAGCAACATGAAGGATACAGCATCACTAAGATCCACTTGTACCGCTCCTGTTGGATCCTCCACATACCACTTCCCCTGAAAACCAAGAGACGGACGGATCAACATAATTTACCATTGAAAATAGACATAGTATAATTGTAAGCATTTACAGTGCTCATAAAAATTTTCCATTTTCAGTGAAGATATCAGAATATTTACTTCTTTTTTAAATGCAATATTCTGCATGCTTCCAAGGGATCAAATCAACTTTCAATTAAATTTTGCATAAATACACATGAATTAGCACAGCATTATCTTCAAAGGGTTCTTATGAATTTTCATTAATACACATGAATTAGTAGAACAATTTCTGTGGTTTATCATTGGTTTTACCTCTTTTAGTTGCGTCAACATTCCAAGGACAATAATTTCTCCCAGTCTGGCCGTACTTCCTAGTAAATATTCAATCGGCTTCAGCTAAAAGCAAAAGATAACAAGATATCTTTGAGCCAATGTTCACTAGTGATACCCCTGCTCTGAAGTGAATATATACAAAATAAGCAAAGTCTCCATTTAACAACAAGTTGACATCAAATTTGTTAAAAATTGAATCTCACCATATGGCATTCCTAAACAAAGAGTATTTTAAAATTTCAAGCATCTGCGAATCATAGTTGAGCAGAGAAAAATGTGACAGAAATTTGTTACGGACAGATAGACACACACACACACACACACACACACACACACACACACACACACACACACACACACACACACACACATGGGTAAAACAGTATACCCCTCTTACCTTCAGAGTAATTCACAAAGCAGAATTCAACTTTTTTGGTCTGATAAATGGACCAAATAAGAAATCTACACTACATAATTGATTTTATTATATCCATATAGCATGGGGACAAGAATTAATCGGTACCTGGAAAAGAGATTTAGCTCCCCCTTTCCATCCGCATCTACATGTATCTTTACCTGGAATTTCTTAGCACTTTCATCTCTCTCTGCACCAATAACAGGGGGAGTAAATAAATCATGTCTTTGGGTTCTCTAATAAAAAAAAACCAAAAGATGTGAAAGAATTTTTCATCAAAAAGCACAATATACTCAAAATACCATAATCCGCCGAATATAATACACACTTTTTTCAAGAAAATTTCTTCATGAGAGAGGGGTGCGTATTATACAACCCAATAGAGTTTTGACACTTTTTCAACAGCTAAAACATTGGCTATCGTAGTTCAGTACATAGCCTTTATACGGAAACGCTACTTCTGTTTGTTTTCTTAAACAGGTGAAATTATAGTTTGGTTGATTTAGTAGAAATGTTTTGCTCTTAATCCATTGATCGATTGTATTAAAATGACCATTTAAAATTAATTTAAACTGTTTATTCAGCAATCCAAGCTATGCATTCGCCATCTCCGTGTACGCCGCCATTACCGATGTTATTAATAGATCTGTGCAATAGATCCTGATTCCTGGCCTGACTGAGTTAGCCTACCACACGTTTTTAGTAGTTAATAAGAATTTTAAGACACATAATTAACTACTATTCATTAAAATAAAACAAAAACAAATTATCTTTAAGATTTGTTTCATCATTATTTTTATAACACCTCTGCTGCCCTATCGAAGCCATTGTTGTACACACATGCGATTGTCACTTATCTCGGACATACCCTTGAGGCAAAGAAATGTAATACCCTGAGTGAATACCTTCTTGTCTATGATCAGTCACTCCTTTGAGCTGTTTGAAGATTACCGCTATGCAAAAAGTCGAAACTTTTTAAAAATCTGTGTAAGAAACATTACATCGTCACATGAATGTAACATTTTCAATACAAGCAATTTCCTTGTACACTTTCCCCATGACGTTTTGCCACTTCTGGTCAAAAGTCTAAGTGTGTATTATACACCCGAACTTCGTTTTTTCACGAAATTTCAGGCCCAAAGTGGAGGTGCGTATTATACACAACTGCGTATCATATTCGGTGGATTAGGGTAATTGCAAAATTTATTTTTAGAAAATACAGGAAACAGATCACAATTTTTTTCTCTTTCAATCTGGTGGCTTATATCTTGTACAATAGCTTTATTTTAATTTTGTTTACACTACATGTACGACATTTACATGTAATACATACAGTTTCATCCATTTCCATATAGGATAATAAGTGCCTTATAGAATTGGGGGATAAAGGAAATAACTATTATATTTTCTATTCCCAAAAATTATCAATACATGTTTACTTTAAGATCCATACAACAATGTTCTAATTACCTGCTGAAGAATGGTGTATCTGTCCAAGAATAGGGTCACTTTGTCTTGGGCGGTTCCATGTAGACACGGGGGAGGTAGTCCTAAAGTAGAATTTCTGAAAACACAAAACAATAGATGTTGGATAAAATGTTATGTATCGGTTAGTTATCTATATTAAGGATGCTGCAGTTTGAACCATTTACCGGTAATATATATTTTAAAAGAAAACACATTCCATGTTCTGTTAACCAACCTTTATTTGTGCTGGAGAAAATTTTTTTTGAGGTTTTGATCATTAATAGGTGCCATGAACGATTTTAACACTGGTAAATCAGGAGATGAAATATCATCCCAAATAAAATCTGGTTAACAGTACATGTATATTCATTTTAAACACACATACAGTCCAAACTTTATTAATTAACTCTTAAGATTATACACAGTAGTACATATACACGTATAATTGCTATGCAAAAATAAATCATCTTAAATAGCTTTTGCTACCTTATGATTCAATCTAATCAATATTAATAGTTGTTTTACATAATATTGGCATTTTCCATTAAAAGTTTTAATACAGACCAGTAAATACAAGTAATATGATATTTCAAGTAGAAACAACATTTTCTCTTTTTCTCTCACTAGAGAGTGAAGAAAATAATTAAGCCATTAATCTCGACTTTCTTTACTAATTTAATAAACTTCCATTAAAATATAACAATTTCCAGCAGAACTAGCAATAACTTACTGTATAAATTTCTTGCGATCAGCACTGTATGTATATCTAGGCACCGAAAAAGCGTCAATAACACAAAATACATTGTCTCTGTAAAAGAACAAAATTGAAATAAAATTTTAACATTCAGAATTTTATTGTCCCATGACTCAAATAATGCTCCTGGTTTCAATGCCTATAAAACACAGAGACAAACCAAAATAAAGTTATGAATTTGATTTACAAGATGTATAAGAATATACATTTGTACATGTATTCTACATATATTTTCCAAATCTTTATTTGACTCTATTTACATTCAGTGTATATTTCCCCTTATGTTTGCATTGGAAATCTGCAACGTTCAATTTTCTATGAATACACTTTGATAATTCATGCGCCATGTGCACAAATATAAATGAATGTCGTCAGTCATGTAACACACCAAGCGGTGCAGACAAATTGAATACCACGCGTTAGTGCGGTATGATAATTTGTCTGCACCGCTTGGTGTTTTACAGGACCGATGACATCCAAAAATAAGCATTCAATGCTTAAATAACTTAAATAACTTCTCCAATTTATGCAAGTTTACCTGCTAAGAAAACTCAATACAATAAAGAATCACAAAATAAAAATCATCATACAATGCAAGCAACTTCCTAATTATCTCTGTGTTACAGAAACTATATTTTCTCTAAAAAAAGAAACACAATTATCTGTTCTACATGACTTCAAAATGACATGTCCGTTGAAAAAGTTGGTATATCTATATTTACAAACCACTTTAAATATCAACAATGTTTAAAGGCGCATGGTCACGATTTGGTCAAAAAATATTTTTTTGTTTTTATTATTTACAATGCTTTAGGAATGCATTTCTAATAATAAGATGAAATTTGAGAGTCAGGCGTAGAGTTATGAGCAACATACAGGGCTCAGAATTCTTTGTAATGTAAACAAGGCTTGTGCCCTGTTTTTGTTTACAAAGGTTCAATATTATACCAGTATAAAATCTTTTTCAAGCTGATTTGTCTATCTTGTTATTCATTTTAAGCATGAATAAACATTTCCTAACGTTTAACACATTCATTTTAGGTCTATAAAACTGGAATTTTCACTTCAACATTCAAAATGTTAACAAAAGCTTTGTTCACATAGCAAAGAATTGAAAGCTCTGTAACTCGCTTATAACTCAACGAATGACACTCAAATTTTGGTTGACTATAAGAAATGCCTTACTGAAACATTGTAAACTTTAAAATCAGAAAAAATAATTTTTGACCAAAATCGTGACCATGCCCCTTTAACATTTTAACTATGTTAGGAATCCTTACCCCTCCTCCTGCTCAGCGTTGCATTCTTGAACAGCGGCCTCACAAGCATCCTTCCCAATTAATGAAGAATGCACTGAAAAAATAATTCTTCACGTCACGTAGCCATGTACAACATTGGACTAAGTCAGGTTTATAAAAGAAATATTCCTCATGGCATAGAATTCTATCAATCACAGATCTTTCATATGTTCGTAATGAAGAATATTTCATCAATATAACTGTTACATTGTCAGCGCAATAATTACTATGTGTATAGCAATATTTTAACAGCCAAATGTGTATTATTTTTATCTTTTAATCTGAAATGTCATATTGTCAGGTCATAACTACTTGTAAATATGTCTAGAGTTGACACTTACGAGGTTGTTTCTGGATGATTTCAATCATTTTATCAAGAATCTCATCTCTTTCTGATTCTTCCACATGAGTGAAAACTTCTATCAGGTATTTACTGGCTTCACTGAAATACATCATAATCATTATACAGCTATCGTTATTTTTTTTCATTAAGTAAAGGCATCTAATATCAAACATATTACATCCAATTTTGTCAGATTTCCTTTTCAAACATACAGGGGGTATTTCATGATGAAAATCACTTGTAAACAAATTAACTCTTCATGAAAAGTTTTTTGCACCTTCAGCAGGAAAGGAGGATACAATTTTAGCATGTTTGAGATCAACTTACCAGTATATTCCATTTGTGATATTTCCTGAATAGGCTATAACTGTTTATCCCATATGGGAAATTAGTGCGTACAGAATTTTTGAAATAACCGGTAAGTATACTGATACTTAATTTTCTTCACATTTATCATAGTGTATTAACACTGACTCTCAGTCTGTCAGATATAGCCAAGCACTGATATCCATTTAAAGATCATATAAATCTTAAAGTACAAGAATTTGAAATAATGATACAATGGCCAGTAGTTATATACCTATAGCAGCCTGGCAAGAACTACCAACAGCCCAACACTGCCCAATCACAATATTTTCACCCTACCCCTTCATTTTAACAGGTCCATAACAATCACTAGATTTAGCTACATCGCTTAATTTACCTACATAGCTTTATTTACCTACCTAATGTAGGTTTATTTAACTACACTAATACTTTTTTCTTAAATGGGCATTCGTACAAAAAGTCGCACTTTGAACTGATCTGATCTGAAAACAATTAATTCATGAAAAAATCTCTCTTCAAAATGTTGCTCTTTCAGTGCAATTGCAGTTAAATTGGGGCTATGTATAACTGATTATGTGTACCAAACAGCTACTTCTTAACCCTTAGAGAAAAGAACTGGCTTTTTTCAATTGAAATTCCATTGAACTTTCATTGATTTTCCAGTTTTCATTGAAATGCCATTGATTGTGCATTTATTTTTCTTGTGTCTTCATCTGACCAGTTTTATACCTACCAGTTAAATAGCTGTTTTCAGATAACTGCATTTTCAATGGTCTGCAACTCTCAGTGAAACACCAGTTTTCTATTTCACTTAAACTTCAATGCTACTGTTTCCCAGTAAAATACCATTTATTTTCAGAAACAATTAAATGGAATTCTTATACACATTTCTAGATTTACATTGTATTTCCAGCTGAGTTGCCAATCTGGGTCACTGGCCACTGCCAGATAAACTGACCACTAAGAATTAAGATCACTGCTTTACAGGAAGTTGAGTTGCAAATTTTGAATGTTCATCTTGGAGCCTAAATGTGATGTACATTGTCAGGAAAATGTGTTATCACTGGGCATCTAGCTCTTTCTTGGCATATTCATAAAGTGAATTTATGGAACTTTTTATGGGGATATATTCTTAGTCACTTGAGGTAATTTTTTTGATATTGAATTCCTACACTAGTATGATTTGATACAAATATTAATATATTTGTGTAAAGACTAATTTTAAAACATTAACACACTATCAAGTGATTTATTAATAAGTGTTGCAAGCAGCTACTGCATGGATGTACCGGTATTGAAAAAAAGAGTTCTATGATATAGCTTCATGCATGTCTAGCATTTTAGATTGTATTTGGAAGTCAATAAACTAGTAAATAATTAATGCATGTAAATATGCATGTGCATGCATGAGAACATTTAAATAATATTTACTTATTATCAAGCACAATTAAGTTGTCCTTATTGATTAATGCTCTTATGAATTTTGTACAGTCACATGTTTAACAAGCAGTATGTATACATATTATAAAGGGAGATTTGAATTCTCAATGGTGTTTCAATGGACTTTCACTGTGTTTTCACTGTGTTTTAACTGGAAACTGGAAATTCAATGGTTTTTCTTGGTAGACAACATTTAATGCCATTTTATGTGAGATCTTGGTAACTGGAAAAGCAATGGGGTTTCAATGTTCAGATATAAACTGCAGAAATAATGGAAATTCAATGCCATTCTTTTCTGTAAGGGAAATAGAATAACGAAGAAATTCAGTTCTGGTTATAACATGATAATTGATAAGTATGTAATAATTCAGCACAATGAGAAGTAATCACACTTATCCATGCCTCATTGCACACAATATGTCATACAGTTACTCAAACAATAGAAATGCATGTTTTGCTTTAAAGATGTTTTAACTATTTTTTAAAACTAAACAGTCAGTGGCGTAGCGCCCTTTACGCAAAAACGCAAATGAATACACAGAATTTTGCAAAGCATGGGTCTTAAGACTTCCCGGGGGCGAAGCCCCCTGCACTCCCTGTAGATTTTGAATAAACTAAAAAAAATTCTAGCTACGCAACTGACAGTACAAATATAGATAGAGAGTTCAATGCGACTTTTTGTCTGTTTAACATATAAAGCAAAATTTCATAACAGTAGCTAAACAAACCTACTTCAGGTAGGTAAATAGAGCTATGTAGGTAAGCTACGTAGCTAAATCTATAGTGATTGTACTGGACCTGTTTAAGTACTAACGTTAACAGTTGATTAAAACTTATATGATGATGACTGAAGTTTTATCTCTCTTTGCTGAATTTATTTCATAAAGATTACACCAGAACCCAAAGACAATGACAAGGAATAAACTATGAGTATGAGGTAGTCTAAATATTTTCCATTAAAAACAGCTGACAAAGTTACAACAGGGTTCTAATCACAAAACTGTTAACAGCTCTTAATTTTCAAGACTAAAACAACAAATGAATCATGTTGTTGCTGATCCATTATCTCTTATAGAAATGCACAACTAACCTCCGTAGTGTGAACCCATGCATTTTAAACGCCGACGTCAACTGGCTCTTCAACTTCGCAGCCATTTTTAATTTCCCGCCAATATTCTATACATCAGCGTGAAATAGTACAATATACCAGGATATACCGTAATGAATAATAATGTAGTGTCATTCATCGTGACTTGATAAGACGGTTATCAGAAAATCATGAATTCTTGCAAGGTTTTCCATGCAATTACCTTATAATTATTTTTTCATTGGCATTTTAATTTAAATCGGGTTCGTAATCTACTTAATCTTTACCTTAAACTAAAAAGATGGCGCAGAACGTTGAGGACGCACAAGCACGTGTGCGAGATGCCTTTAATAACATGATGGAAGGGTTAGACAAAGACATCATTCGTCAGAGACAGGTATTGTTTTGTACTGAATGTACTATCACTGTGTGTGCATTGCTCCCTTTATTGCTGTTCCATAAATAGAGTTTCTTTATGGAAGTTCGAATTATCTCTATACCGTTTCATATTTCATAACATCTGATGTTAATATTCTCCAATTCATCATTTCATCTGTGAATATGTTTTTGTTTTGTACTGATAGGGTCAGTTAATGTTTTACACAAATTGCAGTACATATCAATTACGCGGACATTGAGACAAGCTGATGCAACATCTGCAACTCGGCATTAGAAATAAGAATTTATGATATGCAATTGCTTAATTCAATGCGATAGGAAGCTATAACCATTGAACAGACAATCTTGATTAAAATACAGTTCGCTCAAATCTCCTTTGAAATATAAGTATAATCAATGTATTCTTAATTGAACTATTTGATATTGCCGAAACACAGAAAAATGAATTCATAATATATGATAATGTAATATGTAATTCCAGGCAGATATGCACACTTGTGCTGCCAAGTGTTACAGTGACAGAAAAAGCCCAATAGAAAGTGTAGAGAGGTGTGCAAATAACTGCAATACTAAGCTACAGGAGGCATCAGTTTTTGTTCAGAGAGAAGTAGAAGGTTTCCAGGTAAGTGATCTTTAAGTGCTAAGCTCACAACATTTACACAAAAATCAAATTGCTTCAAAATCATGAAAAAAAATGACCCTAGAGATATTTTGTAACCCCTCTCTCACAAGAGGTTTTGCTTCGCAAGCTTCACTTACACCTCTGTTAAGGCCTGATGTACAAGCTTGATTTTTGTACAAACTGAAAATATGGGCAAAGTGTATTTAAAATTGATGTATTTACATAAATATGATTATTAGTAATTCAGTTTAAATCTTAAATACTTTATTCATTTTTATATCAAAGTTACTGTGAGAACTATTTTGTGTAGGTAAAAATTAAAATCTGATCACATGATCTAGTTTGACAGTTGTTTGAATGCTTTGTAAAAGCAGTTTCTGCACGCCTCTGATTCATCATTGATTTTTACAAATCAACAGCTATTCATCTCCTATGATGTTTTTTTAATTGCCCACAAAGTATTCGCCCATTTATTTCCACACTTCAAGCTGATTGTATGTAAGAAACAAATCAACAAAACCATGTGCTTGCCATGCTTGTTTTGATCATGTGACAGACTATTTTTCTAGGTTTACAGAGGTGTAAGCAAAGCTTGTTTAGCGCGACCTCTGGTGAGAGAATGATTTTCAGGCTTGGGGTAATGCTAATTGTAATGGTAATGCATTGCAATGCATTTCATATATTCAAAGTAATGCTTAATGTCCAGAATTTTAGCATTATAAGTAATGTTAATGTAATTCATTACTTTCCAAAATCTAGTGTAATGCTGACATTACAAGCCATTACTATGCTTATCTATGCATATTCATAATTTTAAAATCGTGATGATACTGAAATTACACCTGATTAAAAATTATTTAAAAAGATAAAGAAATTATTCTTCAATCAGATAAAAAATATTTTAGGTGTTATATTAAAAAAAAAGAAAATCTATTTTTTAAATTGTCAATACAATGTATTACCAACTACAAATATAACAACACAATTGAATAAAATTTTTAAGAGTGTTGTTATTAAGAGTTTGAAATCATTTAAACAATTTACTCCAATTATTAGTGCATTCAACCAATTTTTTTACTGTGAAGAATGTCTCAACAACACAATGCCCTCAGGATAATCTAAGTATCAAAACATTCTATTGTTCTAAGAAGGGCTCAACACTCCAATCCCCTTATCTAATGGCTGTGTTCATGAATAGCATTATTGTATAAATCATTACATTTGAACCTGATAGTGAACACGAACCTGTTGATATGTTAAAGTGCATTGTTTCATATATTAAACATTTGCAAAAACTCTTTATTTATCTTTACTTTTTTTCAACTTATTATTGACTTTTCACAAAGTAATGGTAATGCATTACTTTACTCATGTAATGGTGATGCAATGTAATGTAATTACTTCAAGAAAATTAAGTATTGGTAATTTAATGCCAAAATTCATGAAGTACTGGTAATGTAATGCATTACTTTACAATGTAATTTGCCCCAAACCTGATGATTTTATAACAAAACCAGCATTCATATTTTTTAAATATGGTACCATGTTGTGTTACCCTTCTAGACTCAAGGTTTGCTGATCTGATGAGATTTATGTAATTTTTTGTTAATTCATTTGGAGCATGCTCGATTATAAAACCTTGACTTGGGAAGATGGAGTATAACAATTCTTTGATGACAAATACATATAAGGCATAACGATCCCATTAAGAGGGTGGATGGTCGTGGCAATTTTTAGGCTATATTTACCTCCCTTAGACAAAGAGCTCTGTATAAAGATATAGGAAACTGTTCAAACTTTTTAAGCTAAAATATTTGGATTTTTTTTCAATAATAGTTTAATTATGACAAAAATTTTATGATAGATCTGATTGGTAATTTGTTGACACCCAGCCTCCTCAAAACTGATTATTCTTAGGCAATATTTGCATTTCTTAATGTTTGAATCTGTTATAGTAGAATATGTCTTATCAATAATGGTATGGTACATATTCTCAGAACTGTACTATCACTACATTGTTAAATTTAGATGCAAGTCTGTAACTCCCAGTCCGAAAAAAATTTGGATAGACAACCTGGAAGCTACAGTTCCTTACCTTACGATCTTGAAGAACTATAGAATCTTTTGGATTTTACTTAAAATAAAGGTACCTCATTAAAATGAAGGTACCACATTAAAATTTTCTTTTTGCTTCTATCAGAATCGTATCTCACGGTGTGCAATGGACTGCCAGGATGCAGCGCGGGACAAGATAACACCGGACACCAAGGAAAGCGACATAGCTAGGTTCAAGGAAGACATGGAGAAATGTGTTGTCAATTGTGTGGACACTCATATAGCACAGCTTCCCTCACTAGAAAAGAGGTTAAGGCTGGGACTAACGAAGGGGAAATATGACTGAATCAAAGCTGCTACTTACTAGGACCTAATTAGACCATTTTCTCTTTTTTTCAATTTTTTAAATCAGTTTTAACATTGTAGACATTTTTGTTAAAGATTTGTACATGTATTAAGACTTTAAGTTGTATGAATTTAATAAGAATATATTATTAAATAATGTAGTTCCATGTGGAACTTAGTTTGTTTATGAGTGCAGAGCATTAAAACCAATTTATCTGGTACAAAACCACTACAACTCATGAACAAAAGCTTTTTAAGTTGTATGCATTATATACTAGTATGGGTTTTATGTTGGAATATAATTATACATGTGCTATTGTAAATGTAGTTCATGTACATGAAATCAGGAATTAAAGAAAAGGGCATTCATGTATGTCAGTGCTTTTATCACATGGAAAAACCCTGATATTTCAACAGTTATTTCAATTTTATGTGATGGTTTTGTAGAAGAGATATGGAATTTATTATAAACTTTAAGTTGTATGAATTTAATAAGAATATATTATTAAATAATCTAGTTCCATGTGGAGATATTTCAACAGTTAATTTAATTTGATGTGATGGTTTTGTAGAAGAGATATGGAATTTATTAATACAATCATATTCAAACAAGAATTTTTTATAAGTTCTTTTTTTTTTCATTTTGTAGCTGGCATTTTATTTAAGAATTGAATCCTTTAGTTATTTTTTTAAAGATATAGTCTCATAAATGCAATGGTGTGTACATACAAATTGTAACGCTTGTTAGCGTGTTATGAAAATTTGTTTGCACATACTGTTGCAGTTATGTACAAAAGACGAATAGGGCCAAAGAAAAAAATATTTTTATCTCGTAATAATGAGAAAAGATCTCATAATAATAACGAGATAATTAACTCATAATAATGAGATCTTTTCTCGTAATAACGAGATAATTAACTCGTTATAACGAGATCTTTTCTCGTATTTACTAGATTAAAATATTTTTTATGTGGCCCCATACGTTGTTCGTAGTTATGTGACTATATCTTTCAAAAAATAAGGATTTAAAATGGGTAAGTTTAAATTAATGGAAGAGCCACTGTAACAGCCACAAGCATGATCTTTGATTTACTTTTGTGACGTTGCACTTTAACAGCCGTTCAGCGTTTGTTCTTGAGATTCTTTTCAGACAAAGAGGGTTCATAACTATGAAGAGCAAAGGATAATGAAAATTGTGAAATTTAAGACCCTGGATGATGGATTTTGATGTTCATCAAATATTATGAAAAAATCCCAAGATTTTCCCTTTGAAACGCCCTCTCTAGCTTGTCGGATTTCAATACACGGCTAAAAATAAAAAGTCTACGGGGAGTTTCCGTTGTAAAAGAGATGAAAGTACCCGGATGTTATGGGTAGTAAAATGGGTCTGATTCTAGGGCAAGGTCCTATATAGATCAGTGAGTTCAACATTTATATAAAGTCAGTAAATGTACCTTCAATAATAATTAAAACTTCTGAATGATGTGGAAATTGGATGAAAAACTCTTCTAAACTATAATGCATTCTTTCGTGTGGGAGGTAATTTTGCATTTTTAATTGTAATTGTAGTCTTGATCTCGATTATACGGTGCTATATTATACCCGTGCTAGTGGTTAGTTAGACCGAAATATCTGACGTTTTCTAGGTTTTCCTGGCATGTACAATATCAAAATGGTTAAAAAAGCCAGGAAAACGTCAGATATTTCGGACAAGTGGTTAGTATATGTAGCTATTCTTGGAGCAAGAGTTCACAGACCTAAATGAACACTCGGGTAAGCTATGAAGCACCATCCACACAACACTAAACATTTAAAAAATAAAATGCGTTCGTTAGTGATCCCTGCGGGTAAGGAGGTAGCGAGCATTGGAGAAAAATACATAACCCGCACGAATTATCAAAGAATTTTAGATAGGATTTTATTGTATATATTTACATCTTTGTTTTGAAAAAATATTGATTTAAAGGGGCAAAATATTGATTTAAAGGGGCAAGGTCACGATTTTTGTTAAAAAATCATTTTTCCGATTTTAATATTTACAATGTTTCAGTAAGGCATTTCTAATAAGAAACCAAAATTTGAGTGTCATTCGTTGACAAAATCGTGACCATGTCCCTTTAATAATATTAAAAGAGTAAGTAAAGTAACTAAGAAATAGATAATTTTTCTTGAATGGGAATCTGAGTCTGACATCCATCATGAAAATTTCGTGCAGTCCGTGGTTTTGAAGGTTTCGACCAAATAAACTGGTTTGAACTGGATCATGTAGATTTCAGCCCTGTCAGTTTCTTCAGAGCTATGAATCACAGTCAAGATGCTTAAAAATACTTAGTGGATGTAAATATTCTATGATAATGTGTTCATTGGGTACACATTATTTTCCAATTTCTACACTCTTTTCTTTACGTAATAAATCAAGCTCTGCAATACAATTACAATAATAAAAAAATATATAAATATGGCAATTATCTGTTTTGAAATACACAGTATTGAAATTTGAGATGCAAGGGAGGGGCGCAAGGTCATTCATTCAATACTGAATTCTTCGACAGCATATATATATATATATATCATTGTTTACCGGTATTTTATTTCCAATTACAGTAGATTGAAAAAAATCAATGTCTGAATGTCAAAGATAAATGTTCACGTCAATCTATCATAATTTTTGGGTGGTTAAATGGTACTTATAGGGGCATGGTCACGATTTTTCTCTTCAAAATTCACTTTTCCATTTTTAATGTTAGTAATGTTAGGCCAAAATCAACATCTAAAATTTTAATAGGCTGTTTTGTCTGCTAGTTTATTATTAACATAATGCAGCAGTTTCTAGTTTAAGTTACATGTACTAGTATGTATTTTATATTCATCAACCTACCCGCAGTTGTCAACAAAAACATGGCTAGAGCCACCTGTACTTCAAGGTTCGCTTATTTGTACAATGGATAGACCAGCTCGATCCTTATCTTGGGGAATAATTTCTTGAAAACCAATTTATTACCTGTTTTTCTGTACAAAATTTCGAATGATTAAATGATACCCAGTTCTTTTTCTTCACTCAAAATGTGAAGGCTGGGGATTTGCTTAAAATAGTTATCCCCAGAAAAGGAGGTGTAGAATATTCATGGTAAGATCATAGGCACTTATTTCTGTTATTAAAGTTAACTCTATAGTATAATAATATCGTACTGATACCTGATGTTGTTATTATACTATAGGGTGAACTTTTATTATTTACAGAAACAAGTGCCTGTGGCTGTGCTATAGGTCACTGTGCCATGTTATATCATATACATAGTACTTTATTAACAGAAACTAGGGTATTTGTTAAACACATACATGAGGATTGTATGTAACACATGTATAATGGAAGATTATGCGTCCTACAAACGCCCAATCTTGTTTGCTACATTTCTACATTAAAAAATACATACACATATTCAATATAGGCTCTGCAGGTGTGTATAGCTCCTGGTCCGCAAAAATTTGGATGGACAACCTAGGAGCTAATATTTAATAGTGCATTATTGCCCCAAAACGACAAGAGTTCATTGAAAATAAAAACCTCATCGACCTGCTTCATAAAAAAGCGTCCAATAAAGTTTTTAAAAAGTGGGCGTTGCCATATGAATTTACATCGGACTCGAAGTCTACCCAGTATCTCTAACAACAACAAACTGAACAGTGTGCCGATCTCTGCAGCAAAATACAGTAAATGTCGCAACCCAAAACAGGCATGTGCAGGAACCGGGTAACATTATTTTAACAAGCAGGCAATGTAAAGACATTCACTTCATTTATAGAGTATACTGGTCAGCATTTGTGCATGTGTTCTCGCTAAAGCATTTCAGGTTTTAGTCAAGACCACGCACCTGTACGCCACATGTGTCTGCATGTCTTGTTTCTGAGGGAAAAAAATGTCAATATTTTTTTAACAATTTAATTCCATGTCACATTCATAGTTTCATTTCATATCTGCATTAACCTGATTAATTACGCATTAACAAGATTAAAGCTAAATTAAACTATTAAACAGCATCGTCGATGACCCACGTGTGATTCACATCGATTCTCTCTATCTTGTGGACTCAAAACCGTGGTTTGCGACGATGATTAAAGAGCTGATCGAGGTTTATAAGTAAAAATTTGTTCAGGGCAAAATTAGTTAAAGATTTCAAAAATGGATGTGACAGTTGTAGATTTAACAAATTCATATTTCATAAAATAATTTATTTTAAGTTGCCTTAAATATCTACTCTGAAATAATTTTGCAGTAGTGCAAGATATAAAACAACCCCCTTATACATGGGCTATGTATTTTTTCTGCAATGCTTACTACCTTGATGTACATGCACAAAGCACCAATTTATTTTATTTTGTTATACATGTATTAGATCCGAGTGACTGTGACAGTCAGAAAGTTGATGGTGCCCATACACGATTGGAAAATGCTTTTAACAAAATGATGGACAAAATTGACAAAGATGTTATCAGACAAAACTATGTAAGTTACGAGAGAGAGAGAGAGAGAGAGAGAGAGAGAGAGAGAGAGAGAGAGAGGAGATATCAAAATTTGCAGAATTCCAAAGAACTTTTAAACCAGTGAAAATCTGGCTGGCTTTCAACTAAACTAATTTTTTTAAACACATAAACTATGGATATTATTTACTTTTTTTCCTTTCTTTTTTAAGATTATGTACTGTATATACCAGTAATAAATTTATGAGATATTCAGAGTATAATCATACTCTCAGTATATATTGCTAATAAATTATCACAACTTTTAAATAGAGCATCAGTTGTTCGACTTGTTGTTGATAAAATGTTCAAAGTATGCAATTATCTATTTTTTCCAGGAGGACATGTTTGTGTGTTCTGCTAATTGTTACAAAGACAGAATTAGTCCAATAGAAGATCTCTATAGCTGTACAGAAAGGTGCAACATTAAGCTACAGGAAGACAAAGACTTTTTTCAAAGGGAACTGGATAGTGTTGAAGTAAGTAACATGTAAAAGCAAGGGATGTCATTATCAAAAAACAATTGTTACAACACAGGTTTATTTTCAATTTCCAACAGAACATAAATTATACTGTAGTTTTACATCTTCGCTAGCCAAGGGTTTCTGATCCGCACTCAAGAGGAGCGGCTCGGATCAGAAACCCTTGGCTAGCGAAGATGTAGTTTTTATCAATTTTGGTATTTGTTTTTCATGTCTTCCAACTTGCCATGATATTTGATTTATCACCCATCTTATCATTACAGTTTACTATATAAGTTCAAATATTGTTTGGGATTCAATTTTATTAAAGCTATTTCTTCAATAATGAACAAACTGTATATCATACCTGAATTCCCAAACAAAATCATAAGATGGCTATATCTTTAGAATTGTGTTTTTTAAAACTCCTCCATAAAATCACTTTAAATCAAAAAAAAAAAAATTAAAAATTTGGCCCTCCTCCTACCAAATAAAATAATCTGCTTCAACAGTACTGTGGCATATCAATGTGATCTATTTGTGTACTTTTAACAGCACAGCATAGAACGTTGTGAGAAGGAATGTACAGAACTTATGCAGAACTTAAGTAATGCAGACAGCAAAACACAGAACTTCAAAGACTTGGAGAATTGTCTCAGTAAATGTGTGGACACTCACATAGAGCAGTTCCCTTCACTAATACAGAGATTAAAACAGGGTGTATGACTGGGGAAATAACTGAAGCTTAAACTGTGTGGACATTTTTTCATATCAATAAATTTTATACAGTCAATCAAAATGCTGGATTACGCAATTTTTATTAATTACCGGTAATATATTGTTACCGGTACTTAGTTTCCAGTCTGTGTGCCAAAAAGGAGAACCTCATCTTGGGAAATGCAATCCCTCCATCCAAGATCAAGGAGTCAACATAAATATAAAACCTGCATTCTTGTTAATCTTCTCAGAGGCCATTGTCTTGTCAAAGTGTATTACTATAACCATGTCAAGAAATGTGCAATCAGAACTTTCTGAGAACTTAAGCTTACCAGTCATCACATTTCAGACCTATTGTGTCTTCTTGCCTAAATTACCAGTATCAATTCTTAACAGGATAAACCTTTAATTGGAAGAATTTATGAAAGAGAAAGTCTTTAAGAGAAGTTCCTCCTATAAGTTGTTTCTTCTACTTTACAATCATGGTATTCTAAATTCTGAAATAATATTTATGGGTAAATGTACAAAGAGGTACATGTAATTGAAAACAGAATTGTGAGATATACATGGTGTGAGTGCGTGTGCATGTAATCTGCATAAAAATAATTGAAATAGGTACATTTACTTTATAAATGCCTGGTGTCATATTTTTTTTGAAATTCATATTTTTCTTGATAATATTAATCAAAACGTCTGAATAGTATATTCCTTAAAAAGGTTATTTATTTAACATGTCAGGTTACATGAGATTTCTTGTGTTTTAATATTTCCGTTGTGGTGAATCGGAAGCCTTGATCACACTTATCACAAAAGTAATGTTTCCTGAGTGGGTTCATCTGAGCCTGTTTGACCTCTTCCATCTCCTGAGCCTCCTCCTGCTGAGTGGGCTCGAGATTTTGGCTCTGACACTCGCTCTCGTGCTCGAGTCGCTCCTGGATGGACACAATGAGATTGGCCTTACACCGCGGACAGACCCAGTGTTTTTGCATACTACTGGTGTACTCCCCCCAGATGCTGGCTTCAGAATCATCAAGTAAACTGCACACGCAAAGAAGGAAAAAGGAAAACAGTGATCATTTTTTTGTATTTACAAGACGCATACATGTATATGTAAATTACTGTTTACTAAATAAATTTAAAAGCAAACCAAAGTTTAAATAATAAAAAAAAGTGCAGCAAGCTCTATAAAACCACATATATACAAATTATCAGGCCAGTTTATATCTATTAAATACTGCACTGTGATTGAATTTGTCACCAATCAACATTTTCATTAGTATTAAATTAGTCAAGTTTGTTCTTCTTTAGAAAGAAAGATAATCTTATTGCATTATGACATAACAATCATTCACATGTCATCTAAAATGAGTTCATACGTGTATTTAAAAGTTGAAAGTCAAATTCAAAACTGAATATATTCTATTACAAATGTGATTGTTTGAATATGGGGTCAAGATTGAGACCAAGGGACATAACTTTTGAAAAGTGTAGATTCAACTTTTACTGCATGTGGTTTAGCTGTAACTGATAATGGATGTATGAATGATTAATACTGACTATGAACTTAAACAAAATACAGAACACTGTACCAATTATAGGTGAGATAGTGGTTAATCTGAATCCCGCCTTTCACTGGGTGAACCTTTCCCTCTGAGCTGGACTTCAGTACATCATTCAGGATTTTATTCTCTCCTCCAACTTCTGCAAATCAAACAATTCTTCATATTTAATTTCATACTGTAAATATACTAAAAGTCACAGAAACATTCATTATTGGAATTAAATTTACAGAAACTTATAATCAAAGATATGAAATTCAATTCAAGTTTTATTTATATTTTTTATATGTTTATCCTTAAAGTTATACTTCTGAATCACAAAAAGCAGTGATTTGGACAAAATACTGAAAATCAATGTATAAAATTGGTACACTTACAGTGCATGATATATATATATGCATTTCTATCTAATATATTACAATCGTTTTAGTATTAGCTGGTACATGTACTTGTTTGACTTATCAATTGCTGAGCCCAGATTCAACAGTGAACATAAATAAAATTTAGTGACATAAGGAGCATTCCCATAATGATTCATTGATAATGATTTACCCCGGTCTGGTCCTCTATAAAGATGATTCTGCTCAGCGGCCATTACGCGACGTATTGCGTAGCAAACTTCACATGATAAGTACTCAGAAAGCTTTTTAGCTAGAATTTTCTCCAGCTGCCGAGCTCTGGGATTGACCCTTTTGTCCTCGTCTAGACTCTTTAGAGTGTCTGTATGAAAAAATGTTGAACATTTGTACACGTATAATAAAATGAATTTAATACTATACTCTGATTAGGAAGCAGTACCTTTCAGTCTCAGTTTCAGTAAGTTCTGCCATGTTGCCCTGAGCTGAATTAAACTTGATAAAGTGTTGGATGCTGTCTCCTCATCTACGAATCGGATCTCCAGCCATCCATCACACACAAGTCTGTATAATAAAAGATCACTATGTTGGGTAAATTAAGCCATTACTATGTACATATATAATATTCCATTCAAATATTATTTCTTTAATCGTGTATAATTTAGTTTGTTATGTGAAAACATTTTCTTCCTGTTTTTGCATCCAATTATAAAGGCCAACAAAAAACAGGTAATATCACACCAAGACATTTTATGATTACAGACATACAGATGTACCATAAAACTTACTAGTAATTCATATAAAGGATAAACTGAGAACATGACTTTGAAGTTACTTGTTACCACATTTTTATGTCCTAATACATGTATCCATATTACAAAGTCTTACTTAGGGATATCAATATCAAATGTGTGGATCCATAAAAAATTTTCCCAGGGAGGGAGTCTGAGGCATTATTCCGTAATATTACTACGTAAATTTAAAAAATTTGAATTTTTCATGGGCGGGGGGTCCACCCGGTACCCCCTAATTCATGCATGGATTAAGACACAGTTATTAATTACAGCCAGTATGGTACTTGAGACATTTGCCCATTGTTGGCTCACCTCATGCATGCAGCATCCGTGTCAATGCTGTTGGAGAACATAGTGACCGTCTGTAGTGCGGGGACTCTCATTGTGTTGATGAGGTAGGGTTTGTTGGTTTCCAGAAGGGACCTATCTCCAGACATATACATGTACAACATATAACTCTAATAGATTATCAAATAATACATGAATTCCACCTCTCTCCCTCTCTCTCTCTCTCTCTCTCTCTCTCTCTCTCTCTCTCTCTCTCTCTGTTCTTTAGTAGCTTAAGCCAAAAAATTCAAAATACTTGTACCAGTATAATGCGACAGACATGTATTTTTTATTTTCTTGAAAGAGTTGCAAAGGGGAATAATTCAATTAAAAAACAAACGATTAATTTTTTGGCCCTTCAAGTTATATTTGAGTTTACCAGTACTTTACTCTTTACTGGACTACACTGAACATATCATCAATACATGGTAATTTCAAATTGAATGGTTTGTGATTAAATCTACTGAGAATTAGTCCTCTAGGGACTACAAACAAACTTCATATTCCAGTTAAGTTTGCAATCATTATGGAAGTAATGGCTAAAGGTCAAATGTGTCAAGTCACTTCTCAACTTCTTAACTATCAATGCCTGTCCAGTATTTTTGTCACAAAGGAAAAAAAATATATTTTTTACATTTTGACATTAATGTTTTGGATTGATCAGTAACCGTATACATTAAGAAGAAATTACCTGTATATCATTAAGATACATGTACTAAATGTACTTCATTCCATATTTTTAATTTCTAACTTTATCAAACTGTATTTGATGATTAAATATATTCAGTTATCATAGTAATGTAGTAACCACCTACACATAAGCCAACAGCTGGTGATTGTTGCTGAGTTTCCCGCGCAGGTCTGAAGGACAGGTCTCATCCTCTTTCATTTCTGTCGACCTGAGCAGTTCAGGGCGGAAGGCAAACACACATGTAGGGTGAAGCAGTAGGAAGGGCTTTGTCTAAATATAACAAATATTTACATTTTCGAGTGTATTTGTCTGTGATAGTACTGCAAATCAAATTTGTAACGTATAGTCCAATATATTTCATTAATGACGCAAAATTACATATTTTGGGGTGAAAGCGGGTTTTGCATAATAATATGTAATGAAAATAATATAAAATGTCAATACCGGTAGTTTGATATTCAATTGAACAATTGGTGAAAATTATATAAATAGAAGTAATACAGAATCAGTCTTTGTATATATGTATCATGAGGTGATCAAATATGGTAAGGTGTGATCAAATTTATCATGAATCCTTTGAGCTTTATTGGATTTGATCACACACAACTGTATTTGATCACCTCATAATACTAACAGAATTATTCCTTAAATTAACAATATCATTTTTTGTTTTCAAAAGAAAGCCACT
Organism: Magallana nippona; assembly: GCA_033439105.1. Taxonomy (NCBI): domain Eukaryota; kingdom Metazoa; phylum Mollusca; class Bivalvia; order Ostreida; family Ostreidae; genus Magallana; species Magallana nippona. The sequence continues at coordinate 44,255,263 of CM065923.1, read as the reverse complement.
CTAATAAGATTATGTTACATTATTACATTTATCATTATATTCTCATTCTTTTAGTTTTACTAGAAAATTTCTTTATGAATTTGTATCACTAATAATTCTAATTGTGAGGGTAAGAAGGAAGAGGTTCCATCTTCTGCTCACTTTTTAGGGATATAAAAATGAGATACATGTGCATGAATATCATGATTTTAAGTTTGGCTAGGACAGTATATAGTCTATATGACCTTGACCTCCACAACCTCTGACCTTAGTGTGAAAAGCCTGCTCAGCGTCTGATCTGCCTGAATTATTCTCATCAGCCAGAGCCACTTGTGGATACAGTCCACTACACAAAATAATTTTCAGCAAGTTAATCTCTCCCAGTGTAAAACTCCTGTTCTGAATGGAACTTTTCTGAAAGAAAGGACAAAAATACACTTACATGTATTTTTTTTTTACTGATTGCAAAGAACAGGTGATGGTCAGAAAAGGAATCAACTATTGGTACATGAAATAACTACCATAATCAATATGCATGTACCATAATCACCAAAATTAACCATCCTAACACTGACTATTGATTTCATAAAAATGTACATGTATGAAATAATCTTTGAATTTTTATATTATGCTGACATAACTCATTGCATGGAATATTTATCAACCTGTAGTTTTGAAAGATTATGAGATAGACGGAATTCCAGATCCTTGATATCATCCCCTCTATCTTCTTCCTCTTCCTCATCACTAATGACAAAATCCTAAAATATGCAGTATGTGAAACAATAAACAATATTACTTGTGACATAAATAATTTCATGAAAGGGACATTGGAAATGATTAAAACGATTTATGAATAGTCAGCTTCAATTGCAAAAGAAAAGCAGTTCCATGGACGAAATTAACAAAAAACATAAAATTCCTTTCTCCGCATACTGATTTATGCCTTCAAAAAATGTTGTGCCTTAGAAATTTTACACACGTTGTAAAACCTAAATGTGATATTGAATCATGCTACAACTTGTTGCAAACACTGTGCCTTACTATGGGAAATAAACAATGTCAAGTTCCTAAACAATGACAAATAATGTCTGGGCTGCAATAAAAGCCCAAGGCTTTACAAAACTGTGAAAAAAACTTACATCATCTTCTAATTTTAAGACCTTCCTTTTTTTTGATTCTCGACTTTTCTCTTTCTTCAGTTCACCGAGTCGTTTCCTATCACCATGCTTACGCCGCCTTTCATCACTTGTTGTAAAATTTTCCCTGGGATCATCTTTCAGCAGCATGTTATGATCCTTAGTAATTAGGGAAATTATTACATGTATATCATTGATTTGAACTATAAAATTTCTCAGTAAAGTTTGTACCATCCTTAAAAAAGATGATTTTGGTACATTGTAAATAAGGCAAGGTTTGCGGCTCACATTATTTCATATTTTACCCATAGACATACAGTTCAAATGCTTAACCTGTCTATTATCTGTGCAATTTGGTGTTTCTAAAAGCCATTTAAACCTCATGTTAAGGACTTCATTTTTGTGGAAATTGATAATGTGTTTGTGTCCTGTTTCTCTTTCATGAAAAACTATAAAACCCTGTGTAATTAATAACTGAAGGTAAATTACTACATCATATAAATCTTTACATCATATCTGAAATAAAGGGTAACTGGTGTTAGTCACAATAAAAATCTGAGTTATCTCCCTATAGTCAAAAAACCTTAACTTAAAGCTGAACATCGCTCGTAAATAGGCACTGTCCGCCATATTTCTCTTTCATCATCACTATCCCTACAGCCCCTATATAAGCTGCAGACCTCCTAACAGTACAAAGTATTTCGCTGCAGAGGTCTCACATGTGTGGACGTACATCTTGTCTCACCGTGTTACTCGGTCACGATATGATGAAATCAAATTTTAAGCACTTTTTTAGAGCCAGGAGAATACTAACATCAAATACACAGGTCAATGCATTATTTCCCAACAGAATATACACATAAAATTAGAAATAAATGCATAAAATCTAAAGACCATGAGAGGAATACGTGTACTACATGTCGACCACGAGTTTCAGGTGTGCACTCGGGTGTAACGAAATCCAAGGGTTTATATACCTGTGTGACGGTGCCTATTTACGAGCAGTGTTCAGCTTTAATACAGTAACAAGGAAAATGGTATTCTAAATACCTGTATTAATGAATTGGAATGCAAAAAAAATATTAGTACATGTAGTATTTTTAATACCATCAAAAGGGTCTTAAACTGTTCCTTTAATTTAATCATTTCATAGAATCTCTGTTCCTCTAAACATCGTCTTCTACACCATTTCTTTGTGTCCTGACCTTTGCTTTTCACCTGCCAACAAAATCAAAGAAATTAGTTAGATGTGATGTTAAAAACTCTGTCTTTGTATAACCCTAAAAGGAGAGAGAGAGAGAGAGAGAGAGAGAGAGAGAGAGAGAGAGAGAGAGAGAGAGAGAGAGAGAGTGAGAGAGAGAGAGAGAGAGAGAGAGAGAGAGAGTACTGACCTGTATCCATTCATCAAAGGCATTTAGCAATGTAAATGGGTCCCCATGGTCTGACTCCAAAGGTTTCCTAACAGTCTACAGTCAGCAATAACAAAAACATCAATTTAATAAGTAAAGGGGGACAACTCTTGGAGGGATCTACATGTATATGTGCATAGAGATCATATTAATAACATACTGGTTTTCAAATTCACCATACCAGTATGTCTGTGTCATAACATACTGATTTCTTTTCACTTAAACAACATGAAATTATTAAATCAAATATCAAAAGTTAAACATGATGCTTGTGAAATGTATATCGATGTAAAAGCTTAATTGATATCTACTGAAATAGAATTAGATCAGTTTTATTTTTCTGATCATAGTCTTGTGTAACGAGGTGAAAAGCATTTTTTACAAAATGAAATATTCTACAGAAAAGGTTTTTAAAAACACATACCATCGCATCGTAGTTTGAATGGGCTTTGCTGGTGAATGGGGAATTTACACTCAGTGCGGCTGCTATAGACAACACAGGGTCTATCATCTGGGTAAATGCAAACATTTTAAAATTCTTTTTTATCAGATAAATAATCTTATCGATTAAAATTTTCTATGCTAATAGAGTGACCATGTTCCATGCAAACAAGTAATCACCAATGATACTTGGGTAGAAGATCCATTTTGATTTGTGATGGTAATATATGTGTTTTTTTATACGACAAATTGTGAGTTTTCTATCCCATATTTTGTAGAGAGTCTCTTATCACATTCTTTTAAAACTCATTTGCATCAATCCCCTTTTTAATAGCTGCTTTTTTTTTTAAAAAAGTAGCAAAGGTGGAAAAGATTATAACCTAATTTCAACAGAAATGCAATAAAATCAATTGTGACTTCATTGCAAATTCATATAAAAATTTATTACATTGGTGATATCCACTTTATGTTTAAACAACTGATATAATGTACATGTAGTTTTTTTAAAATTCATTCTTTCATTACTTTCATATTACATAATATGCATATACAAGTCCCCTTTCTTAAAGGAAATAATGGAATATTAAAGTTTTAATGTGATGTAATTGAGTAATACATGCCCCAAATAAAAACTCATACATGAAATATTGAGCCCATGATAAGCATCTTCCCTGTAATGACTTCAACAGGGAGGCGTGAAAGCATTTGACCAACTGGCGTCAACTTCTCATCTTCAGTTACTGCATTCTGTAAAATCACAAAGTTTATGTTAATCATAGGTTGAGAATAAAATTTGATTTTTTTTCATATTCTGAAAAAGATCATACAATTTATTTTTATGAAAAAAGTGTTCATCCTCTTAAATCTTGCAACTTTATCATCCTTCTAATAAATAATTGAAATTTTAAAAAAATCTTCATTCTTACTCTTACATTACGATTCTTCCACAATTTAAAACCAAAACAAGCAACCAAAGTTGGGATTGAATTTTCAGACATGATTATGAAGGACTTTCCAAAGATTCTGAATCAGTCCAAATATCAAGCCGAGCCAAATCTCTACCCAGATTACTCCATGTATAGTGATAAAACACATCCAATCTTGAGTATACATGTATACCAAAGCAGAAAAACATTGGAATCATGGTGAATGATGACTAAAAGAATTAGATTTTTATGAGACTGTATATACTATAATTAGGTTACCTGTTCTGTTAGGAAATATATGAGACTGTATATACTATAATTAGGTTACCTGTTCTGTTAGTAAATATATGAGACTGTATATACTATAATTAGGTTACCTGGCCTCAAGATCATGAAGCAATTTCAGACTTAAGTCAAAATTTCAGTCAGTCATTAAAATGATTGTTTATCATAAAATGACAATTGAAATTTGTAATTAACAACATAATACCAAGACATATTTAATGGCATTTCAATTGTGTCAGTGTTTTCTATTTAGAGCCATTAAGACAATGTACAAATTTCCACTCAAGTCTAAGATTGCTTCATGATCCTGGGGCCTGTTCTGTTAGGAAATATATGAGACTGTATATACTATAATTAGGTTACCTGTTCTGTTAGGAAATATATGAGACTGTATATACTATAATTAGGTTACCTGCTCTTTTAGGAAATATAAGGCATTTTCTATGCTGCTCATTTCAGGCTCCTCAAGAAAAGGAAATCTACAAATCAGTAGAGTAATGAGTGTTTTGTAATATGACAATTTTGATTTAATAAAGAGAGAAAGAAATTCAAATCAGATCCATACTTCCGGACATCAGGGAGCCCCATTGATAACATTTGCAAGATGAGGGAGTCGAGTGACACCCTCTGGATCTCTGGGGTAGCGTACTCCTGGAAGGAATGGAAATCTGACTCCTCGTACAGCCTGTAACATACGCCAGGGCCTGTTCTACCTACAACAGCCGATCCATGTACAGTAAGACTCAGTTACATCGAACACTCTTATAAAGAATTCATACTTATGGTGAAATTGGTTTTATTCCCCTGATCTTAAAAATACATTACAGTATCACATGGTTACAAAGAACACTCTTATAACAAAATCAAGCAAACTAAAATATAGAAGAAAATTATTCTTGGCCCTCAAAGGAAGAAGAAGAAACTGATGAGTTTCCAATGATAAGATACATGTATATACATGTACATTCATTTTACAACAGGTACTACATGAAGGTTTTGAAAAAACAACATGAACCATGTTAAGATGGGGGGTTTTTTTCAACCACAAAATTTAATATAAATGAAAAAATCATGCCAATATATCAGTTCTTGGAGCTTAAATGTTCCATTCACATACCTGCCCTGCCTTTCCTCTGTTCAGCACTAGCCTGACTGATCCAAAACTCTTGTAGCCTCTGCATTTTATATTTGGGGTCAAAGGTCATCTCCTTGACCTGTAGGACAAAATTTGAATAAAGATACCGTATGTTAATTGGGATTGATTTGACCAGTAACTGAAGACTCCTTCTAGGTTAACACTGGTATGCAAAACTGGCCATGTCATTAACAGTTTTGAAAGTCATGTTTTTATTTGTATCAAAAATTATGTCTCAATATTTGCACTTGAATGCAACATATCAGAAAACTGAGAATAAAGTAAAACTAACAACTACAAACTAAGAAGTATAAATTTATACGTATAAAATCATTTTAAATTATACATGTACCTTTCCTGAGTCGATAATGAAGCGAACACCATCAATTGTCACAGAGGTCTCTGCAATGTTTGTAGACACGATACATTTCCTTACTCCTTCTGGTGGAAAATCAAACACCTATAAGAAAACCGTACAGTCAGAAGAGTACATCTGTGTACCTAGTAGATAGTTACACCTGAAAGAAAGTCCTTTACCAGTCATCACCACAGTACCTTGATGGCTTATTCTGACACACTTTATTCATACAAATACTGAAAACAAAGCAGAGTTGTTGTTTTTTTTCAATTTCATGATCATTCAAATCTTATCATTGTCAATTTATTAAATGAAAATCAAATCAAATTTTAAAACTGATATGAAGCCACAGAAACAGGTAGCAAATGATATAATGCCATTATGATCCAAACCTACAGTGTACCTTGTCTTATTAAGAGAAATATGATCCACCCCTATAATTTACCTTGTCTTGTTCATCCACAGAGAGGGTTCCATGTAGTGGAAGTATGATCCACCTCTTGGTTTTCTGTGCATATGCTTTGGCTGCCTCTACAACTGCCATTATCTCAGACATTCCACTCAAGAAAATCAGTAGATCCCCTCTTTCAGTGAGTGGGTACTATAAATATCAAAAAGAAAAAGGTGTCATCCTTAAAGTACCCTGGTAAAAGTTTTCAGTTTCTCTAATTGTTTCAATCAATACATTGTATTTTTCCAAAATGCAATCCAAATTCAAAATATATATATTTATCACATGTTTATCTCAATATGCGGTGGATATCACTCATGTAATAAATTTTTGATATTCCACTGTTTGTTCTTACGCCACATGACGTCATAATTACGTAACTTCAGGTGGATGATTGACGAAGAATGAAAAAGTAATGAAATAATTCAGTTGAAAAGTGTAGAGTTGAAAATGTGAAGCATCTAATGCATCTAAGTATATGTGTTGTGCGGTTCACAATTACGCCTATAATTTTTATCGAAAAGATTGAGGTTTAACAAAATACGTGGTAAATCATGTGATAAAAAGAATCTCTCATGATTTGCGATGGTATATGATTTTTATCCAATGAGGCTCGGGGATAAAAAACACACAACTCGTTGGATAAAAATCATATACCATCGCAAATCATGAGAGATTCTATATATGTACTAGTATATTCATGCACTACCACACTAACCCTAATTTGTTGTGTAGTCATAATGTCAAGCAGACAACTAGATTTGGAACACGGCAAAGCTTATTGTTTAGTAATTCAATTTTTAGTACATTCAGTGAAGAGAGGAAATTCTGTAAATGATTTAAATCTATACCTTTGTATCTATTGTTTGCATTATTCGAAGGTACGGAGATGGATCTAGTCTATCCTGCTTGGATCGGAATTCGTCTTTCCTGTTTGGAACATATTCTAGTTGGATCGGATACAATCTTCCTGGGACCTTTACAAATGTAATATATGTATACACATGTATATATGTAAATGTGTAAATAATCTATTTATGTTCAGTGTAATTTTAGTACATGTACATGTATAAAATAAATTGGCAGTAAAATCTAACTCTAGTTGAATGAAATACATGTACCAGTATGGTATTATGGAAAATAATTCAAGTAAATAAGATAGAGTGTACAATTAACTTCATACAAATAGTTTTGCCTTGGTTCTGGAAAAAAAATCTTACTACAATACTTTTTAATCTTAGGTAACAAAAATGAGTTTATTTCCGGAGCAAAATAATTTTAAAAAGGGTTCGTGTTATGTAAAATTGCCTCTCTTTTCTTTTGGTTTACACATTTTATAGATGAAATGCTGTTTTATTGAATAAAGAACCTCAACAAATTTCATCATGTTTCAATTTTTCAAGTAAAATTCTTCCAAATGTACCTGTAATCAGTACTATATTTTTTAAGAATTGCTTTTATTCTTATTCTCTAAAGCTAAATAACATGTAATAACTATGTTTTTTTTAAAAATTGCATTTGTATTGTATAGGAGAATACTGTAGATTCCTTATTTTACGCGGGTACTTAATTCCGCAATTCCCCCGTTTTGTATCAAATCGCGAGAATATTAAATCGCGATCACGGAACTTTTATACTAATTTCTTATAGTTGTCAGCTCTTAGAAAATAAAAGCAAGATTTTTAAATCCGTGAGGGGTGCTTCTCGTGATTTTACGCGGATGTTAATTCCTCACGTTTAATTAGGAAGCTACAGTAGCTCATTTTTCATGAAAAAGAAAACTGAGTTATTTCTCTTTTCAATATTCAACACAACAAAGTGATTTAATACTTTGATGCCCAAAACACTCAATATTGCCCTAATACCAAGTTTATTAGTGAATGATTTCACCTTCACGACTGGGGCTCCATCAAAGTAGTTGCTGAACAGATTGATATTAATGGTGGCTGACATTAACACCAGCTTCAGGTCTTTCCGATGCTGCAGCAAACATTTCATCACACCAAGCAAGAAGTCTGTGTGGATGTGCCGCTCATGGACCTCGTCAATGACGATGACATTGTACTGGTTTAAGAGAGCATCTGAGGTCATCTGCCTTAGTAAAAGGCCTGGAAACAGAAGCAATACATGTATACATGCAGTGCTCCTAAGTCTGACATACAATTTTATGTACAGACTGGAATAGACATAATACATGTCTTGCAGTGTACTTAAGTCTGACATACTTTACAATGTTATAAAGAATTGAATATCATACATAGTACGCAGGGGTGTTAAGAAAGCATATGGAATTGAAGAGACATGTAATTCCGCGAAATAACAAATCTTAGATATTAAATACCTATTGAAGTACATAAACATCAAAACGAAGACAAAATTCAAATAAAAAGTACCAGAGATAATTTTTTTTTCAGAAATTAGACTGTATTACGTAGATTTACACACTAATGGCGTCATGACTGAAAAGGAATGTCGTGTAAATTTGATCGGAAAGCACTGTAAACAGATTCAAAATAAAAGAAATCTAAGAACTCTAATAAGTATTTTGGTGTGATTTGTTGAGAATTGAATAAGGGAAAACTGGAACATATGTTAGCTTTATCAAATATTCTCTAAAAAGTATGTAATTATGCTTTTATTTCTCTTCCAGGTTTTCCTCTGTCATTGTTTATGATATAAAAATCCAACTAGAACAACACTACCCCATATATTTTGAACTTCAAATTTAACATGTATCAATAGTTTGATCAATGCTTAACTTGAAAAGTGCTGCTAGAATCCCTTGTTATGTGTCGCTTTGATGCAGCATGCTATTTTCTGTGCAAACTGTATAAAAGTTGGGAAGGTTTTTTGAGAACTGGACGAATAACTATTTATTGGAGGAGAATATAGGATTCTAGCAGCAGTTTTTATAAAACTGAGATGTTTTTCATTTATTTGGTATGTTTATTGTTTTGTGGAAACCGCGGGGTAGTGTTGTTCTATCTAATTTTTTATTAAGGAATATATGTAATTTATTTATAGTTATCACGTGACAATGCACCGTGAAGGCAGTAATGTACTACCCAATTTTATTGCAGTGAAATCTATTTTATAGGAAAATAATAAGTTTTTGGCTCGATTCCAAACAGTAAATTAATTTTACGATTTTGTATATTACAGTCAAAATAAGACGCTTAATTGTCCATATGCTTCCTTAACCTACCCATGTAGCCTCTGTTGTTGAAAACAAATGCAAGTAAAGTGTGATTTATCATACCTTCTGTTAAAAACAGTATCCTGGTGAATCTGGTTTTAGTTTTTTCAAACCTAACCTGGATTTAAGCAAGAGTTGAAATGTATTAAAAAAATTTAAGATTATGAATATCAAAGTTAACTGTAACCTACAATGAATTTCCAAACTCAGATTTTTATACTGGACAATAAAGGAAGTTTTCTCTCGTATTTTTTTTCTTTCAATTTTGGAACTCTGTTTGCATAAAATGTGCACACCTGGAATGCCACCTCCGACCCATATTCGTTCAGTGTCTCATATCCCACTCTTTTGGACAATGAGATACAGGCAATACGCCTAGGCTGAGTGCAAGCTATCCCAGTGTACCCTGCTGCTAACAAATACTGAGGAACCTGAAAAAAAGGAATAATCATTTACTTGATTACTTTAATTGTAAATTGCATTTGTAGATACGTCCACTATCTGCCATTAAATCAAGTGGACATGCCAGTTTCGGTCATCCACCACTCTTTCCACATTCTGCTATATTAATGGATAAGACTCGTGGTTTTCACCTACCTGTGTTGAATTTCTGACATTGTATGAAAAGCTACTCCTTTTCCACCTACCTGAGTGGATTTTCCACATCCTGTGTCTCCAGCTACCACCACGATCTGATTGTGTTCCAGTTTGTCCAGAATTATCTGCCTGTACTGAAAAATTGGCAGATTCTCCTGGTCAGATCGAATCTTCTTCAGCTTGTTAAACTGCAGAGTTTGAGTCAGAAACATTATCAAACCATAACTGTGTGTGTAGTAAGTAAGTAATAAAAATCATTGCACTGAATCATAAAAGACATTGACAAAAAAAGATCAGTGATTGTGACTGAAAAGTTTTATTAAAAATTAACATTACAGAATAGAAGTTTTGAGACTCATAAGCTCAAAGAAATATTATTAATGCAAGCGTTGAAGAAAAAGAGGATTCCAAATATAATCAATCCTGATGCATGCATCTACCAGTAAAATCCTCAGTTAAATTATCACGACAACAAAGAGGATCAGTTAACTAATACCACCCCACTATGATACTACATGTACATGTATATATTAGAGGGTCTTCTTTATGTGATACATGTATTCAGCTTGATCTGTCTTGAAGACAATTAACAAATAATTAATCTTTACTTGAAAAAAAGTTATGTATTGCATTATAATCTCATTTGCACATACACAAACATACTTTAATGTTACCTTTTGCTTCTGTAGAAAATCTAGATAGTATAACAGGATATGTTTAAACTGCCTCACTCTCTCAATGGTTAGTTCTCTCTCAACCTCAAAATCTGCAGTAAAGTTTAAAAAAAAAAATAGTTTTCCCTGTTTTTATTACATGATATGGACAAAACCCATAAAGGATATTTAATTACCCAATGTATCAAAGGCAAGACATGAGAAATATAGCAAACATATATACAGTAGCAAAATCTTTTTCACATGAAAAATTTCTCAGTCAAAAGTTTTAATATTTTTCATACAATCAAGTATGTCAAACTGCTTTAAATAAAATGTTCTGCAATTGATAAAAAAAAACCCCATGAATGGTACTTTTCAAGATAACTCTTAAATACCGGTATAAAACATTCCCCTCTATTTAGATTAGAAGTAGATTAATAGAAAAAAAAAACAATCAAAGATCTTAGAATTTTAAACTTGCACAAGTTATACCTTTCTTTGAATTTGTTTCCTTTGCATTTCTATTTGATATTTTTACCTGGCAGTTTCCCTCGTCTCAGAAATTCTTCCACATTCTTGCTCACAATACCAATATTTACTCTGTACCGCTTGTCATAGCGACATGGCAAACCTAATTTCCCCTCATCGTATTCTTCAAAATGTTTTGCTGGAAGTCAACAATATTTATGAAAACATATGTACATGTACAAGAATCTTTTGAGGTTTTTTCCTTAAATAATAATTCTCAGTGAGAGCAAATTCATTTAATAGGCATTTAAAATGCCCAAAACTGTAATTTTTCATTCAAAATTTCAAATGTTTTCAAGTTTATAAATTATATGTATCTGGATGGAAGAAATGACAGACCAGATCCGGATTCAAACCTGAGCCCCCTGAATCTCTAGTCAAGGCTCTACCAACTGAGCTATCTGGCACTGATCAAAACAGTCTGACCATCGCATTACTTCCTCATAAATGATCTTTACCCTCAAAGATCAACATCCCATATTAAGTTCCTTGACAGGAGTCAACCTGTTGATTCCAGTGGTTGGTTGTGCCAATGTGGTTGGTTGTGTTACCAAATATAATGGGATGAGAGAAATAACGATGAACCAGACCAGGATTCAAACCCAGTCTTGTGAATCTCAAGTCAGGTGCTCTACCACACTTTCTAGTTCTAATCCTTGTCTGATCTGTCATTATTTTCCCATCCTATTACATATGCATAACATATAGTACACTTGTTCATGCACTAGCTACTGGCAAATTAATCATTTAAGGGTTTTTTTCAAGAACAAAGAAAATTTCTCTTGTTTTACATGTGTCTTTTCCTGCTTCAATTTTCTTCCTCTGGAAATCTTGATATCTTTTTAAAAAGTTCCAAAAATCATCATAATCTTTAGTTCCTCTGCAAATCAAAAGGAAATTAAAAGAAAATACTTATTTGCAAGCTAGTATATTATAATTTTAAAAGCAACTTTTAACAATTCTTATCATATTACTTTCCCCTTAATGTGACATATAAAAACAAATTGGAAAAATTCATTGTACTAACCTCTTCAAGAAAGTGTCTTCTCTAAAGAATATCTTGTTCAGTGAAGATCTGTAGTCATGAAAATTAAAGTCAAAGTCTGTGTTGTCTCTGGACTCTGTGTATTGGTCTTCTTTCCTGCAGTCTTGAGCTCTGGAATTACTAACGTGAGATGAAGCTGCATTTTCCTCTTCTTTCCATTCATAATCTATTAAATAATTTGAAATATGAAAAGAAAGTCTTGAAATAACAGAATAACAGTTTTAAACTTACATACTTTGAAAATACTCGGTATCATCAGGGATACACGTTTAGAGTATTATTTCCAGAGACATAAATAATAGACAGTTGTTTATGAATTACAGTCAACTCGTAACCAAACTGACTCGTACCCAAACAGACTTGTAATCAAATAGTCCTATTGTACCCAAAACCCTGTTGTCCACTCATACCCAAATATTTGATTACGACTTCACTAGTCCACTCCTACCCACGGAAATTTTATAAGTATAACATTACGAACTTTGTATGTAAGTTTACAGTGTTACTTTTACTGGTATCACTGTGTGTAATGTTATTTTATTTTTTACATTGACTTAGGTTATATTATTGTACCTGCCTTCAAAGAGTGAGAAGAATTTATAAATTTTGCAATATAATTAATCAGTCTTTTAAGATAAGATTGCATGTAAACAGAAATTGTCTATCAAATGTTCATATAGGGAACTCTTTGGCGAACTTGAAGTAGACGACATTAAACTTTGAAGATATCCAAATTTCTACATTCAATTATCTCATAATTTCTAAATTATTTGTACCCAGTAATTATACAAATGTATCAAAACTTAAGCTAATCAGCTCATCTTTTATATTTACAATCAAAATATCATTGTTTACAACCATATTTTCATCACATTTTTAAAAAAGATACAATTATATAGTAGTTCTGATTTTTGATTTTCTCATTATAATAATAACGAAATATTGTTCATGGGTACGAGTCGAATATAGTGAAGTCGTAATCAAATGTTTGGGTACGAGTGACCACAGAGATTTGTGTACGAATGGACCATATGATTACGAGTGTGTTTGTGTATAAGTCAGTTTGGGTACGACTTCACTTGATACCTTATGTACGTCTCTGCATTTACCAATTAATTTAAAAAATAATATCTTAGAAACATTGTTTCTCTAATAGATAAAATACCTGAGGTGTCCTTTCTATGTCTACTGTCTCTCTTATAATCTGTTGAGTCATCACTACCTGACTGTCTTCTGTGCTTGTGCTTCTTATGTTTTTTCTTATGCTTCTGTCGTTTCTCATGCACATTCGACTCCATCTTTGTTTACACCGGAAGTAAAAGTTAACGAATTTAAAGAATCGATAAACTTATAAACTTTCGATATTCAAAGTTTTGAAAAATGAATGTAATAATGCAATATTAAAGAAAATATGACATTAAACTTTATAATTTTTACCAGTTTTTATATTTGAAATATGCATTGGTAACTTTTTATCAAACCGAAAAGATTCATCCGTTTATCGATTAGTTTTAATAAATAGCGGCAATTTTGAACGACAATGTCGACCGCGATGGACGAAACGAGTGCTTCACATCAATCAAATGAAGAAATCCAAAAGTAAACGATATTTAACATTTTATATAGAATGTTTCCACCATTCTGCTCTTATTTAATTTGCTTACTCATAGATAGCCTTGTTAATGGTGTTTCTATTGTTTTTGGTTGTAATTTCGGCGATTTTCGGCTTCTTACTTATTGAAGTTTTAAGTTTTGACGCAGGCACATGAATTTTTATCAATCAGTCGCTCAATAGAGCAAAAGATCGAAAATTCTACAACCTCTATATATAAGAACATGGTGTATTTATATATATAGGGGGTAGAATTTTTACATCTTTGGCTTTATCATTTGTTGATATGGTGTATTTTATATATATACTGTAGAGGAGGTAGAATTTTCGATATTTTGCTTTAATGAGCGACTAATTGATAAAAATTCAAGTGCCTTTGGTTTTGACCACCCCTCTTCTCTAAAGTACATTATTAGTAAGAAGACAGAGATCGTGACGAGCCCCATGTGCTTATAAATAGCCATAAAATTGAACACTGTTAATGTCCAATGCTTAATTGGTGTCAAAAGCTGAATCTGCACTCTTCACTTTGGAGAGTCAGCCCTGGTTGGAGCTTATTAAAAGTGTTAACACCCAACATACAGTATCGTGCCATAAGTTTATGAACAAACGTAAAAATAGCGTTATGATTTTTGAGATTATCGTTAAAATAACGCGTTTTTGCACGTACCTACAAAGTCATACCATACTATTGTCCTTACTCTATGAACAGCTGACAATTTCTACTATCGATCAATGACGTCATTTGTAAAATATAACGTCAATTGAGTTAGAAAAGATCTCGTGAATGTAAACATGGGTAAATGTAAAGAGTTTTCTACTCCTGTGAAACAAATCATCGTTGACAAATATCTGTCAGGGCAAAAATATGTAGATATTGGCCGTGATTTAAAGATTCCGCGGAACAGTATTTATTGATGGGCATTCAGCTTTGAAGCCAAAAGATTTCTGTCTAAATATTTTGATTTTGGATTTAAAATCTTCAAATCATTGGCTTTAGGGGATTGCCTACTTGTTGATGAACATTGATATATTTTATTACTAACATTATTCTTTACTGTAGGTTCATAGATCTTGCAGAAAACCACAGGTTTTTTGAGGATGTAGAAGACATTGATGGGAAAGAGTTGCGTGCCAAGTTATCCCAACTAAACCAGGTTTGTACCACTTTTTATTTATAAATGAAATAATTACATTTATTATAATATCATATTTTTCCCACAAGTATATGATTGGTTGATTGCTGTCACATGACCATGCTGTAATTTCTGTTATAAACTTCACTACTTAAAATAGAAAATTATAAACCTTACTATTAATACTAAAAATAGATTTTCATGACAAAATATGGGTTTCTGGCATCTGCGACATTGATGTTACAATATTGAATTCAAAATTGTGTTCAGTAAAATTTGAGTTGTAAAACTTCAATTTTTACCAGTTAACAAAAGATTATGCTATGATATATAGATGTCCTTTTGATAATATAAGTATCTTAAATTTTCCCAATTTGACAAAAAATGTCTATAATTTTCCCAATGGGAGGGACAGGTCCCTGTACCAAAAAGTGCTGTGACAGCCCTGCATGGTTTTATAGACCTGATGTCAGAGTATATCAACCTCGGACTTCGTCCTCGGTCAATGTACTCCCATCAGGACTATAAAACCATTTGTTTTCCCTCAGACTGAAATGTCACACTTTCTTTGGTTTAAACATGGCACGTGACTGCCTAATATATCTCTATGTAGGTTCAGTGAGAATTAATATTAGGCAATATGGCCGTCATTGGCCGCCGCTTCGCTTACTCATCTTGATATTTCATATTATTTTACACAGAAACCAAGTTCCGTAAGTTCTTAAAATATTAAGAGTGGTTGCCCTTTGGAATTATTTTAAATTTAGAGTAGTTGCCCTTTTGAATTGATGTCACATTGTTGTGTGGAGCAGAACAAAATGGCAGCTTCAAGATTTGCTCAAATCTCTGCAGTGGGAAGGGGGAAAACGTTTAAAATTGAAAAGCAACAAAATATTGTAAGTAAACATGGGTGAAGCGAAGAATTTCAAAGAGTATTTGAAAGGTAAGATTGATAATTTTGAAGAGTTTAAATGAGTTAAATTGGACGAGATGTTAGGCAACTTGTACATGGATTTGCGTAGATCATCGCTTTTTGTGAAAATATGTGTCACTTGATAGTCCTCAGGAAAACAAAGCACTTATTCGGTTTGTTACTGACTGACTACAGAAATATATCGGGTTGATCAATCTCATAGATGACTCAACTTCGCCTCGCCATCTATGAGATTGATCAACCTGATATATTTCTGTAGTCAGTCAGTAACAAACCTAATAAGTAATAGTATTGACCTCATCAAAAAGCTATAATTGTATAGTAATATTTAGTTTTATTGGGATTACCATTTTACACTGTTAATACGAAATGTAAATAACCGATTATGGTGAATTGATATGAAGTTTAATAAAATTGGTGTTTTAAAATGTGGGGGTTTTTTTGTTTAGGGAAAGATACAGATCAAAGAAGCATTTTCAGTGCAAACAATTTCAAAGGATATGTTTTTCAAATACCTGTGTCAGGACATTCAGAGCTGGCCAACCCAGAAAGAATTAGGTAATTTACAATTAATAAAAATTGTTGTTCTATATATTTCCAGATACATGTACATGTACAGTTTGCAATAATTATATGCTAACAAATAAATGTACAGTACTTGGGCTAAGTTGGGCAGTTTATTTAACAATATGTCCCCTGACTCCATTTATGAATTGGTAATTTTTTTAAACATGAGTACCATAACAATTATGAAATAATACATGAACAATTGAACATGTATTATGAAATATGACTTTTCAATCAAACAAGTAAAATATAAAGAAAACTAATTGTTTTTTATATGTGATACCAACCATGTTTAATTGTGCAGAGGACCAACAAATGCAGGAGGTAACCCAGTGCCTAAAGCATTGTAAAGAGTCCATTGACCAAGAGAAGACAACTGCTGAAGAACTCGCAGCTTGTGCAGAGGAGAGTGAGTGAACACTTCTTATAAAATACTTCAAATATTTAATGAATGATGACATATCAGAATGAAATAAATTGAAAATACCTCCATGAACGCACTGGTACATATTGTATAAAACTTACAATTTTTTTCTTTGCTCTGCTACTTTTCATTGTGAATATTTCGAATGTTCAGTGATAATCTTTTGTGATCATATAGGATTATGTCAAAGATGAAATCATTTTTCAAATCATGTACCGGTGTAAGGCATTTGAATACACAGGAGTTATCTTTCTTACTGTGACAAATCTCCAATTTCTTTGATTATACTAGACACTGGACCCTTAAAATAAAACGATTTCAAATCATGTACATGTACAATGCAAATAAAATTTATTACTGTTATGGCATTTGATAAAGCACAATATGGTATATACCTTAACATGCACTGTATGTTAAAGCAACTTAAAGGTGGTGAGTGTATTTATATTATGTCAACATATTGAAGGCTCTAAAGCACATGCATAGCATTTTTATTATATGAACTTTTGGGAGGCTTTTACAATCACTCTAAAATTTTTTTAGGTTTTGAAATGTTAAAGACAAAGATTTCAGAACTAAAGGAGATTGTTTTAAAGAGAGAGCAAAAGGTATTTCAGTTTCCATATCTTAAACTATAGTGATGTTCCTCCCTATTTACGTAGATTTAAAGCAATATTCTAATCTTATATGAAACAAAAACTGTTAAATTTAATGATTCCATCCTTGCTACAGAATTTTCAGCTACAATATTTTCTCCCAATGTCTTGGTACATTTAGGACTGGGGAAAGGAGAAAGAAAATCAGAACTTTTCTGTAACATTTGATCCTCAAGAAAAATCTATGTAAATTTCATTTGATATTTGTTGCCAATTTTGGCACTAAAATTATTTTGGGTGTCCTTGTAAGAAAATATGAATGTCTTATACTAGTATTCCCTATATTCCAAAAGCTTAGCATCAGCTAAATAGAGTTTGCGTTTCAGAAAAAAGAGTTAGAAGAACTTAGGAAAAAAGTCAACATACCCAATGTACATGTATTTATCCCGACAAATCTGAAAGAAGCTATTCAAAGTCAGGTAGAAATCCATCTCTCTCTCTCTCTCTCTCTCTCTCTCTCTCTCTCTCTCTCTCTCTCTCTCTCTCTCTCTCTCACAGATAAAAACATAAATTTTCTAAAATGAACATATTTACTTTTATATTTACCGGTAAATTTTATCATCAAAGAATTCCCTGAAAAAATATGATTTAAAATATTAGTACATCATAATGTTGTAAACCAATCTTGTCCTGCAGAGAGAAGCAACGGAAAGAGTTGAATCAGAAACAGCAAAGCACCAAGTCTCTCTCACAGAGGCCAAAGCTAATCAGCATAGTCTGCAGCAAAAGCTAGCAGCTGTCAAAGACAAGTTGAACAAGCGGGAAGAAAATAAGCAGAAATCTCAAACCATCACAGCAAAAAGAGCTGCGGTTCTTAAGGAAAAAATCAAAGAGTGAGGATACAGTGACATATTTTTTCCCCTGCATTTTTTGACGTACAGTTTTTTGAGCTTAGAAGTTCTAACATAAATGATTTTGTACAATATGTATAGTTGGTCAGATCAGACTTAAAACTCTCTTGGAAATATGATATATGGTTTATGTATATCATAGTTTTGTTATTTTTACCAATAAGTTAGCTTCACTGTTATGTTTCCATAAACCTCTACTTTCCTAGTTGTTGCATTTGTTCATCATACTTTCAATGGATGGCACCAATCTAAAGTAAAAAACATTTTAGGGACGGTATTCATCATGTAAAGAAAGCAAATTACATAAACACAACAAACAAATGTACTGTGTTTTGCAGTCTAATGTGTATTATAAAGAACTTTAAGAAATGTTATGCACTGTAAGGTACAAAGGAATTCAAATGTTATTTTATAAAATCATGTATGGGTTTGTCTTTTTTTATCCATAAAACCAAATTTTACAGGAATACTGAGCTGTTGAATTATATCAAAACATTATCTGGACTCCGTGAGCTTCCTGTTGAGGATCCGGATTCAATCCAACTGGAATTTATACCAGAGGGAGAAGAGGATGCCAGTCTTAATCTCACGATGCATTTTGCTGTTGATCATAATGGCAGAATACATCTTAAAGAAGCTGAGGTACATGGATAGTTATAATTCACTGGTAGAGTCCAAAAATAGAGAGAATGAATAAATGCAAATGTGTCATAGTGTGATACATGTACATTTTTGAAACCAAAGAATTTATTATTAATTTTTATTTTAGGTTCAAACATGTAACACCAATAGGTCTTATGTAAGCAAATAGAATTATTTTCAAAAATTACAAATACATGTATACAAATTTAACAGCCATTGATTATACATGTAAAATGGAAACTTTTCTGAATTGAATCATTATTTACATGTATTAAGCTTTTAAAATGAATACAATTTTTCTTGTTTTTATAAATGCTTAATTTTACATTTGGATTCGATTTGTTCACTGTTGTATGTTTTTTTTAAGTGTTTATTGTTCGTTTGCTATAATACAGTAATTATGATGTTTTTGAGATTTCTATTATTGTGTATCAATATCATGATGCATAAATAAATCCACAGGCACCTGACATTATATATTTTTTCTCATAATGAAAATTTACTAAAAATAAAAATATTTACTTAATAATACAAGGATATATATTTTTTATTTAGAGAAAAATATATAATATCAGGTGCCTGTGAATAAATCCTGTGATGGAGGCTAAAAATCACAATTTAAAAAGTACAGATACACTGAACATCAATTCATATTAGCAAATACACAGTACCAGTTTTGTTTATTTTCATATTGAAGATATTGTACATGTGTAAAAGAAACAGTTATTGGATTATCAAAAATTAATTTATTACCATATCCAATTTTATAAGACATGTACATTTATTAAGAAATATTCTATACATTTTTATCTTTGATGTTACCTACCTTATTATAGGTAAACATTGAGTCACTGCCCACGGATGACCTCATTAGGACAGCTGTGGAGAAGAATGACCCAGTTTTGTTGATCTGCACCCTGAGGGAGAGATGGACCTCGTATCGACCCATCGTATCAGAGATCAAAAGACTCTCAGAAAGGTACCTCATTTATAAATTCAAATGGGCAGAATATTAAATGATAATCGACAAAAAGTTCTGGAATACAAGTTCATTGAGAAAAAATATTTTTAGACTGTAAAATCTATAATAGAATTTTGGGTATACATGTATAATGATTTAATATTTTTTTTAAGGCATGCAGTTGACTGGATTCAAGAAGAAGGTGTTGTGAGGGTCCTTTTGGGGAAACGAGGGACTGTAATTTGTACCCTCTCTGTACCTCACACCTACCCCCAGGAGGGTAGTGTGTCTCTCGTCAGTGTCCACGGGGGTTACGGAGATGATAACACTATGGATGTTGATGTAAGCCAACTAATTTGTATTGAATATAGAAAAGTGAGGAATTGAAAATATTTATCTCAAATTCTTAAGTTCTTTTTTGGTAACAGTTTGAGGAGAAAATGCAATACAACAGATAATTAAATTCAAACGATAAAAAAATATATTAGGATTGGACAGATTATACATAATTTCAATCTTTTGACTCCACTCTGGAAAAATTATGGTAACGTTTATATGTATCTCTGTAAATTCTATCTATTTTAATTCAAAACCAAAGTTACAATATTCTGGATAATTCATAATGGATTCTGCACACAGATCGAAATCAAGATTTATTTCAAATTTTGAGCCTAATATCCTTTATTTTGGTTATATAGGAACCAGCAGAGAAGAAATCACTGCAACAGTGGGTGGCCTATTTAGAGGAAAAGTACGGAAAATCTTGAACTTTTCTAGAAAAATCCTTATTGTGTACATTAATTTCCTGTATTGTGTAATACAAAGTAGTACAATATTATCGAAATAAAATTTGAACAAAAATTGTAGATAGGAAATTATTTCTTATATTTTGATTTATGGAACTGATTCATTAAGTCAGAATGCATGTTAAGGTGTCCTCAACACCTCTTAGATTACGGTAGTTTCTCCAGCAGAAACTGATTTGATCTTTTAGACACTCTTGATTTGGGGATCGGTAGTTTAACATTTTTTTCAACAACAAAATCTGACAGAACAGTTCAATTTCCATGATGCAATACTGTAGTTTCCCCATTATTCATTGAATACCACTTGTTGAGATGATTCTACATGAAATTCAATGTTCATTGATATAAGAAACATCAAAAAGTCTTACTGTTAAGGCTATTGTCCAAGAATTCATGCATCATTGAAATTGTAAATTTTACTTTACTTGTAATTGATGAACCCCCCTAAAATTGATGCACATTCATAAATTCAAACCACAGTAACTATACCATGAATACTTTTGGGATTAAATTGAGTCACATGGTGTAGAATAACATATAAAGATGATAGTAATTTACAATTAACAACAATTTCTAAATGATTTCTTTTAATATGAAAATTGAGTAATCATGTTTATTTATTTAATAACATTCAACACATATACATGTACATGGGGTGTACCATGTGTATAGTTATGGTCATATACTGGATGTGAATGAGGATGTAATTAGATAAAATGTCATAGCAGAAAACTAGCCACTCCACCCTATAACAAATGACCTACCGGTAGTTTATAAAAATTTAAGATTTTTTTTTATTAAAATTTGATATCAAAATCATTAAATACTTGATCATACATGTATCTGCATTTTTATCTTAATAGAGTGCTGTGATACCTGTGTATGTTACGGAATTACTATTGACAGAAGTAAGTCATCCCTACAACATGTACATATAACTTGGCAACTACCATTTCACAGTCATAGTCACTATAGTAGCACCCTCAACATAAAGGTCACATTCTCTCTACAACTAAGTTAACATTAGTCATCCCTAAAATTTTACAATTTCAGTCATATGGTTACTGTAGTAACGACCTATGACATAGTCATATACTGTAAACGTAATATATTTAGCATGTATGAAAATGATTTTGTGTGGATATGATTTAGCGCATTTCTAAATGTAGTACATGTACATATTTATCTTAATTTATCGTTGACATTTGGCAATGTACTTGATTTAGCAAAAGCTGCATTCCGCTCAAAAACACAATGTTATACGTTGACAGTACTCTCTATAACATATAGACAAGAATAGAATTAGTCATCCACTTGGCAACTACTAAAACATGTAGTTATGGTCACTGTAGTGACAACCTGTGACATACATGTTAAGAATGTATCAATTTAATCATGCAGGCACTAATCTTGTAAACATTTTTAAAGATTTTTTTTTCCTTCCTAATAATTATTATAGAGGAAATTATCTACCTATAAAGGAAATGGTCTAAGGTACACTGCTTGTGAATTCAATGTCATTAATATTAGGAAGTATACCAAGTGAACACATTTTCATATTTAATTATTATTTTATAAGTATAAAGACATGGATAACAAAAAAATAAATCACATTAAATATATCATAATTATAATGCATTAATTATCTTGCATGCTTGTTACAAGCAAGGAATATTACATAAAAAAAAACATTATTACATGTCAAAACTTTATTTTTAATTGCAAGTTTGTTTCGCAATAACAGGTTCAATATCTTACTGTTCTTGTATGATAATACGTATATGTTTGACATGTACAGCGAAAATTTGTAAGTTAATCATATCATTGTGATTAAAAATTAATAACAGAAAAAAAGATTCTGGTACATACACTGTACATGTATGTCAACAATCACTTGCCTCTTTATATATTAGCTTCAGCTGTCTATATTGCCATCAAACCATAGCATCAATAATTTATCAATAAATTAGTTCCGTTCTGTAAAACACAGTTCATAATTTATTAATATGTACAATTAGGGCATTTATATTTATAGAAGTTTACAAAGATCTTAAAACCTTTACTTACGAGGGTTGTTCGGAAATTATTAAGACAACATGAATATTTCCCTTTCTAAGTGACGAATTAGGGTGAAAATTAGCATATACATTGAAGAAACCCCAACAAATAATTAAACAAAGTAAAATTTAGAAAATATTTTATATTTTGTATAGAACGGTAGATAAACAATTCGGTGGTCAGGGTACCTAGCTCAGGCATAAGCTCGGAGAATAAAAATCTAAAACATCTTCTTTCTAAGTGTCAGTAGACTTACAGTTTATGATAAAAGAATTCAAATTATATATGTTCATTTTGCTATTTATTGTTATTAACTTTTGATCAAGTTTCATTAGTGTTCGAGTTGAAATACGAATATGGTACAGATATGTTAACCAAACAATAGAAATCTGACAAAGACGGTATATTAAATTTTGATGTTAAGGCTGCGCAGCGAATATACATCAAATTGGTGGAAATCTCGGGAAAAGACCTTTTCAGGTCACCCAATTGCTTAAATAAAAACTATACAATGGCAAGGGATAAAGAGCTGCAGTTTATCGTATTTTTTCATTGATTGATTAACTAGAATTAAGACTAAGGGACTAAATATCAAGTACTTTTTACACACAATCCAATGTCAATAGTTTTAAGATATGTACACAGAATGAGTGTAGGAGACATTTCACAGTAATTTGTCTTTCGGTTAGAAATAATTCGATTTTTTCACAAAAATCAAGAATCGCAAGAGAATATGCAAATGTTGACATCTTGAAATGTAAACAAAGGATGAGAAATGAAGAATAATTTCTAATTTCCATTCGTTTGTAAGATGTTTAAAACATAGGAGCAATAAGAAGCGTTAAAATGACGTTGCTATAAGTTTTCGGTTGCTCCGGGTCACTGGGCGAAGGCAATTTGGTCAGTTTACCAGGAATAATCTAATCATGCCATGGACAAGAAACTTTTTACATTAATAAACTCTATCCTGGTGTACGTTTTGGTGTAATTTTTGGGGGTTATCTTTTTCCTCAAGGAAATAAGGGTAAATGTCTCAATAATTTCCTAACAGCCCTCGTATGTATATAAAAATATTTCCTTCGAACTAAAAAATACTTTATTTATGAAAATCCAGCAGTTTTATTCTACATTCATGTATTTAAGGCAGAGAGAGAGAGAAAGAAATGTAATTTCTCGGTATTGTGGAATCATATAAACTGTATTTTACTAAATGTTTTTAATCAATTCCCGTCTATTGAAAAATCTGATTACAATCATGTTATTTCTTAACATGGCTTAATGAAATTTGCTTAATGTATTCAAAACTCTTATCAAAAATGTATAAAATTTAAAAAACATGAATGTTATACATGTATGCATGTTTTGGAAGATGGGATTTCCCAAACCCTTATGTCAATATATATGGCTAGTATGCATGTATTTCTTAAAAATGCAGAGATTTCCTGAATCATAGTATACTTTACTGCTGTAAACATAGAAACGTTTTATCATCTCACAGGTTGAGGTTTGAACCCATTATGAGCAATTTTTATTAATATTTTCTTACTTTACTGCATGAATAAGACTAAAAATATCCCCATGCACAATACATAATCCTATTACAACAGAAAATAATGAAAAATGCTTATTCATAATGCTTCATATTCTTCTTGTACATATACTATACACAGAAAATGTACTTGAAAAGAACACTGCTATAAAAATTTTATGTACCAGTAACTACTTAAAGTAAACTTTAATGTTTAAGGGATAAAAGTTTGTGTCGTCCATTTTCTGTCGAAACATCTGTGTGTGTTGCCAGGCAACGTCCCCTTTTCCTCCACTCAACATGGCCGTAAGAGTCATTTCATCTTCTCCAGAGAGTTCGCTATAGGTCTTAACTTCTGGATCTCCTAAAACAGAGGTAACCAAAAGGTCATTTACATTTGCACATGTTATCTCCCCTGAAAGCATGCAATCAAGAAATCAGAATATATAGAATATATAATAAGAATATTAAATAATTATGCGTGTTTTCCAGATGAAAATTTTGAAGAAATAAAATGTTTTTTTAATTGTAAGTATTCTAAAGAAAGTAAATGAGTATTGTTATATTGTCTGAAAACTTGCTCATATGAGCTAAACATTGTTTAACCAATACTGTCAGGGGTGATCAAATCCAATAAAAAATTTTAAACCCTTAAAAAGAAGCCAATAGGCCTTAACGGTCACCTGAGTACCATAGCCCATACACAAACTTCTGGAGGAGTCTCATTTTTGCATTTAATTAAGTTTCTTTCTGAGTAGAAATATTATAATATTGTAATGATGACCATCTCTCTGCCTGAAATCTTTCAAAAAGGACTATGAAAGCTATAATTTTAGCAAAAACTTAAAAGATCATAATAGAGTGCATGACCTGATATTGAAAAGGTGCAAGACTCTGATAGAAAATAAATTTTCCCATATTTGTTAACTTTCAAGATGGGTTTTATATATGTTTTCATATATAAACTAAAACAAGGTGGCTAGCTAACCGGTACATGTTTTATTTAAAACAACCTCTCATCCCCAACAGGGATGGGGTAATTGTAAAAAGTATTTGTAATTGAGTGTAATTAATTACATTTATCAACATCATTGGAAGTAATTTGTAATTGAGTCTGTCTTCAATTAGAATTATCATGTATTTTCAATAACTTTTCAGTTACATTTCAATTACTTTTTATCCAAGTATAAAGTTTAAAAAGATGTCTTACGGTGATGTTTAGTTTGTATACCTGTTTGGCATGGGCTTTTGTTTATACAATAATTAAATGTCTCATAATTTATATCATAGTTTAATATGTTTATAGAGCATGATATACTGTCCAGGGCAATAGGTAAAGGTCTAATTTTGTTGTTCAGGTGTGAACCCCTCTCTTATCCAAGCTCCCCTATTTTAGATTCAAGGGAGTCTAAATATCGCATTGTTGTGAATTATGGTCATAATTATTTTATACTAGATGATATCCAGCGCAAGCACGGGCCTGAACTAACACTTTACACATTAATGACACAATGCTAAAATGAACCATATATATTTTGTTTCATTTTCGTATATACTGTGTCCGATTTTTTTCTTAATTGTTTTCTTAACCTATTCTTTAAAATTGAAACAAAAAACTGCATAGCTAGATATTTAGCTGAGGGATGAATAATCTAAGCTGTATTGGATAATATATACATGTACATGGCCTTAATTCTTTTTATTGTAGCTGAGTGGAAAATATAACAATGAATTTTTTTTAAACCATTGAGTGGGTGTTTAGGACGTCATATCACTAAATTGTAAATCTTTGGGTCAAATTTCACTACAATTTTTATCACTGCCCTAAATGAGAATGCATGTCAGATAAAAGACTGATTTGAAAAAGAAATTGGGAAGGGTTGTCTTCCCCCCCCCCCCCCCCCCCCCCCCCCAATTTAACCTCATACATCATTTATTCATATAAAACATTCATTCATAAAAAAAATCTTAAAAAGAAAAACTCAACTTTATTTAGTTGTTTATTTATTTATATTTATTTATCAATCGTTGTAAAATAAATAAGGCCATCGTTAAAAAATTGTTTGTTTGGAATTGCCACCTGGGAGGTTTCTACACCCAGGGAGGAAGGGAATTTTTTTTTTATTTTTCAAACTTGAAGTTTAACTGATTAAAAATTGGTAAAAAATAAAAATCTCCATATAAGGTACAAAAAATCTTTTTCTTTTTTTTTTTTTGCTAATAGAATTTTATCAGCGGGGGTATTTCAATGAGGCGGGAGGCAATTCCAAACAAATATAAATTTTATTTTGGCCTAAAGTGAAGTTTTTTTTTTTAGACTTGGAACACAATCTGTTCCTTGTTTACAAATTAATGTCTAGGGTTTACTACCAATCTGTTGTGGTATAAAAATGTATAAAATTTAAAAAAAACGCTAGTTTATGCATATTAATTTGCATTTTTAAAACCAAAGTTGTCATACCCAAAGCATTTGCCCGATTGTTAACTCGCCCTTCACTTTCCACCATGGTGTAAATTAGTCAAACCGCACTCCTGGGCACACCGTTGTGGACAATAAATTTTTTCAATCAAAACTAAAATCGCATCAAATTGTTCCATTTTATTTATTTGTATTAACCAAAGATACCCAAGGTATGAATATCTGCCCGCGATACATGATGAACCCCTCCTATACAGTAACTATACTTCTCCTGTTCCACTTTTGAATATTCTACCACCATTGACATTTCATCACCATCTGGCATTTATACCAAAATCATTTTACATGTACTGCTTATCTGTGATTTTGGTTAGCCAATTACGTGTATTACTTTACTATTAAAAAAGTCTATTTGTTTATTTTGAAAGTTCAAAAAAAGTTTTTGTTTCAAATGTTAAAAATACTTCCATAACTCTTTTGATTTTACAATTTTTTAATTACATTATATTATTTGATGATTAATTACTAAATATGAACAAGCAAAGGAAGATAACTCCATTATGAAGAAGCAAGGGGAGATAATTCCATTAACTGTTACAACCCTTCCCCCCTGAACTCTTTCCAAATGCTTTCACAATATCATAACTTTGATAAGACAAACATAAACACTCCTCCTTCCCAGCCATAACCCTAATTGCCTTACATGTAGGTGACATGCAATATTATTATAGATGACATCTTAATGCTTTTTTTTCTAAATATGCAGTCAGTTTTTATTATGTGTCAGTAGATGCTTTTTAAACATTATATACATTACCACTAAATGACCATTTTTGCCATATCCTGCATTAAGAACCCCTACTCTATACACTATATGAGTGTTTTGGCCCCGCCCTAGATTCAAATCCCTACATTGTGAGACATGAAATTTAAAATTTTAATAGATGGATTTATTTTCTTTCTTGTCAGTCAGTTTTTTTCAGTATCAGCAGAAGTAAAGAAGATTTTTGACTATTTTGGCCCCACCCTAGAGTCAGAACTCCTACCTCGGGGGACATGAAATTCATAATTTTGGTAGAGCCAGGCTTCCTGGTCTACAAAATTATGAATTCAGTTTTCCTTACAGGTGTGTGGGAGTAGAGAAGATAATTTTTAAACATTATATGCATTTACACTATATATCCATTTTGGCCTTAGAGTCAAAACCCATACTCCAGGGGACATGGAATTTACAATTTTAGTAGAGGACTCCTGATTAACATAATTATGAGTAGAGAAGAATATTTTTAAATATAATATTCATTAACACTATATGGCCAAATTGCCCCCCCCCCCCCCCCCCCCCCCATGGCCTGAACACCTAACCCAGGGGCCATGAATTTCACAATTTAGGTAGAAGAGTTCGTGGAAATCATAACCATGCATTCAGGTTTTTTCCCACATGTGTGGGGGTAAATAGGAAGATTTTCTAAGATTTACATTTTCCCTATATGGCTATATTGGCCCCACCCTAGGGCCTCAACCCTTGTCCCAGGGGTCATGAATTTCACAATGTAAGTAGAAGACTTCATGAACATCATAACCATGCATTTAGTTTTTAACAAATATATATGGGAGTAAAGAAGATTTTCTAAGATCTAATACATTTTTACTTTTACTCATATTGGCCCCACCCTAAAGCCTGAACCCCTGACCCAGGGGCCATCAATTTCACAATTTTGGTAGAGGGCTTCATGGACATCATCACTGCATTCAGTTTTTTCCTCACATGTGTGGAAGTAGAGAAGAAAAGTTTTGAAAACTTGGCTTTTTTAAAAATATTTGGCCCCACCTGTGACGCTCCAGGGGGTGGTAGAGCCATGAATTTCACAATTTAGATTCCTCTTACCATAGAAATGATTCAAATAAAAAATGGTAGCCATTGGCTTTGTAGTTTTCAAGAAAAGGTTAAAAATGTTAACGCACGACACACACTGCATGATGACGGACGAAGACCAATTGCAATAGGTCACCTGAGTGACTCAGGTGACCTTAAAAATTTTAAAAGTTCACCAACCATTAAGAGAATGTGCATTTGTCAAGCTTAAGAACTGCAGCTCATACCATAATTATATTAGAATTGAAATTGAATTAGAAATTCTAATTGTCTTAACATTTCTAGAATGATGGCTGCAATTCTACATCATTGCCTATTGTTTGACTCACCTGTCAACATTGCACACTGGTTTTTGCTGCACAGACGCCAGGATATGACTCCATTCTCAAATGTTTGACTTGATGAACAAATCTCAATTTTGTCAATTTTCATACCTAAATATAATACAATGTATTAATAACCATTACTTATTTTAATTTTAATTATCATATACATGTACTGTATATAAGGAAATATTTGCCCCCGTTTTATTTTCGCCCCTTTCGCCCTTGTTGTCAGCGGGCAAATTTAAGACTGGGCGAATTCAATGTCTCAAATTATCTCTCTTTAAACACAACTGTGTCTGTGCGAATTCAAGATGGGTGAAACTGTTTGCAGGTGTAGAAGGGCGAAAATTACATGAGGTGAAAATTACCCTGTATAAAGTACATGGTAAAGTAAATACATGTACATAAAACAAAACCTTAATACCTCGGGTTCCATACATATTTTGAATGTACATCTACAGGAGTATAATCCCAAGTCAAACACATTTTTGCAAAAACAAATGAAACAAAATGACTCATAAATACTACATCCAAACCTCATTATCTCAAAATTGATGGGACTGAGAAGAAAAAATTGATACTGTAACTCATTTTAATTCGACAGTGTTAAAATTTCACAAGATCTAAAAAAGAACCAATGGCGATATTTTTAATTTCACACTGCAAGAGTTATTCATCTTTGTTTCCACATGAATATAATACGTTATTAAAACTTACGATAATATTCAATATGGTTTAAATTAAAACAATTGTGATTATTTGCCAATCTACAGTAATGTCTTAGGATTTGCCTAACCTGAAAAATCAAACTTCCACGAGATTTCTGCGGAAGTAGAGCCCTCAGTCCTGGCAAGATAAACCATCTTCCAATCCCTCTCCTCCTTCCGAAATACATTTTGCTGCTTGTTCACACAAGAGGAAAATGACTTGGTCACTTCGCTGTTATTGGACACCCTGATGTATTCATCCTTGGCACAGCTGTACTTTACAAGAAAAACTTTCGACTTCCGTTCTTCCGCCGTGAGTTTAAATACAAAGGGTTCGGCATTGGTCGGAGCATTGGATGAACCTATTTCACCTCGAGCCATCCGCCAAGCCAAGGAACCAGTCGTCCTACCTGTGATGGATAAACGAATATAAGAAAATGAAATCATGTACCCAAAGCACTGGCGCACTTATCATTTTTTTTAAAGATAATTATGACAATGTTCAGAGAGCAATGTTAAAATTTCAAAACTTTAATGTACCAGTATTGTACAAATACCAATGAAATACAATTGATAATTATAAATCCTTTTATAAGCCTGGTTTTCTTCATTGCCAATTTCATATTAGGCATTTCCATATAATAGGTGATATAGTTCTTAAAGTTCATAGGAAATATTACTACAATAATGTAATACAGTAAGTTTTAAAACATTATCTTGTACATGTATTTTACAGTGTAACAGCTGGTATTCTTTTCACAAAAATTATCAAAAATAAAAATACAAGTATTATGCACATCTTTGATATATGTACAATTGATCTGCAGAACAAAAACTTCCTATCTTGAAAACTATAGGAGGAGTTATCCGTACATTTCTACACTAACCTATGTGGTATTTACATTAATACAATTGTTAGATGTATACGTGTATTTGGAAATTCTATACTTTAACAATAACATAAGCATACCAGGCTTAAAGCTGAACACCGCTAGTAAATAGGCCCCAACACACAGATACCTGGTATATAAACCCTTCGATCGCACAACTAAACCTCGTGGCCGACGTGTATTATTCCTTTCGTGGTCTTTGGATTTTATGCATTTAATTCTTATTTTATGCGCATTTTCTGTTTGTAAATAATATTTTGCAAAAAAATGACTCAGTGTAACAGCTGGTATTTTTCGCAAAAATTATCAAAAATAAAAATCCAAGTATTATGCACATCTTTGATATATGTACAATTGATCTGCAGAACAACAAGAGGCCCATGGGGCCACATCGCTCACCTGAGCAACAATGGCTTTATACATGTATGGGCGTTCAAAGGATATTGTGCCATATGGCCCCTCGGTAGAATAACAAAAAATAAATACTGTAAAGTATCCGAATTTTACACTTATTTTTGCATACACTTAATCTTTGACATTGTACCTTTATGAAATACCATTTTTACTGCAAGAAGATCCTATGCAAGATATTAAACTAAATTTTTGGTAGGGGTACACTGTGAATTTCCAATTCCCTTCATTTTAATTCTGCCCCCCCCCCCCCCACCCCCACACACACACTTTATAAAGTGATCAAAATATATGAGCATATAGGTACATTTTCTTCTTCAACTACTTACTAGTTATTGTATTTTATTTAAAAAATTCCTATATGTGAAAGAAGAAAATTGTACCTCAATGCGCTCAAATTAAAAACATTTAAAAATTTAATTGGTCTTCCCCATTATAAACGATTGTTGTTTACCTGGCGTGAACTGGTGTGACGTTTTATAACCTTACTCACTTCATCGATGAATGCACTCGAATTAAAACTGTTGTCATGTGATATGTTAAAGAGCTATTATAATCAATGTATTGACAGGCATATCACTTTATTTTACTATTAAGGCCCACCCATTATTTTCATCTTTATTCAAAAACAACAAATGGCTACAAACCAAGATGATTTTCCGCTGTAATATTTTCTTAAGAATAGCGATAATGAATTTATCCCAATAACAGTAATGTGTCAGAACTATGGAAACTGTTTTAAAAATGTCGGTTTTATTTACTTGTGTCTGAACTATCAAAATTGCTGTAGATTCCATATAATTAATCGAATAAGGAGGGGCCCCAGAAAGTAGTTACAGCATAACATCCTTTCAGCAAGACATTTCTAATGATCAACCAAAATTTCAGCGTCAATTGTAGAATTATAAACAAGATACATAGCTTGGTTTGAGTCATGTTTTTGTTCACATGAGTTTATTACATCCAACTTAAGATTTTTAAACTTGGTATTTCCTATTCAGCATAGCTGCATTTAAAATATATAAAATATAAACAAACTAAAGCATGACCTCAGCTCTGTGTACAAACATAGCATTGTGCGCAAAGCTTTTATATTTTGCTAAAAACTCGAAGCTTGACTCTCAGATCGACTAGTAAATATAAAATTGAAAACAATTAAAACAAAAGAAAAATGCACTAAAACAAAGAAAGAACACAATTTATTTTTCATCATATATATACTTATATATTTCTAGCAGTGAAATTAATCTCCGTTTAGACTGAAAATGATGAGCATTTTAACAAAACATGTTGCATTAATCAACCATTACGTAGAGATCGTACCGAATTAAATGTACCAATAGTAGTGCATCAGATTTTGCTCATTTTGCGCAGGTACATGTAAACAATTAGCTGTCTGATTTACCGAAGTCTATATTTGATTCGATACGTAAAAATACAGGCGATAGTCCCCCTCAAGTTAAAAAGAAACGAAACAAAAATCAAAGCAAGCTAAAACCACCGTCAGAAGTGAAAATGTCAACGCATTGAAATATTTAACCTCAATTTACTTCACAAAAACGGCACAAATATATTTTGGATGTTTCAAATATTCCCTTCGCACGTAAACTGTTGCTTAATTACAAGCAAATTCATCTTTGTCAGTTTGACCCATTTTTCACGCGTCCAACATGGCTGCTTCTAACAAACTAGACTGGTCCTCTGTCTCTAACCTGGTTTTCGATATATTAAATATCGAGCCCGAAGTTAAACTGATTGACCCCCATTCTCTCTGTCTTACTATTATTTTCGTAAATTACTCAAATTTGAAACAGAATTAGCCCATAATTTTTGCAATTTATATTTTCCTTTTCATAAGGATTATTTATGCTAAATTACGTTGAATTTGACTCAGTAGTTCTTGAGAAGAAGATTTTTAAAAATGCACCCCCATTTTTCTACAGTTTCGAGGTTTTCTCCGCTTTGAATAAAGATCGGTCTTTCATTTCTGCAATTTATATTCATCTTACCATAAGGAAGCTTTGTGCCAAATTTGGTTGAAATTGGCCTGGTGGTTTTAGAGAAGAAGTTCAAAATGTGAAAGTTTACAGACGGACTGACAGACGGACAACAGACAAAATGTGATCAGAAATGCTCACTTGAGCTTTCAGCTCAGGTGAGCTAAAAACTTCCTATCTTAAAAACTATAGGAGGAGTTATCCGTTCATTCCTTTGGCAGCCACCCATCCGACCACCCACCATTTCAAACACCATTTCAATAACCGGATTTTTCCTTCAGAAAACCTGGTTAAAAAGTAAGCTTACCTGATAAATTTTGTCCATCACTAGATTTAGGGGTCATGAACTCTACCAACTCTATTAACAGCCTCTTTTTCATCTCGTCATTTCTTTCTGGAGAATTACTCGGCTCCTTAGCTTTCCACAGCCTGTGAACCACTTGCACCAACCAAGACTCCCTGCATTCATTTCTTCTACCAAGCATTTCTGCATGTTTTGCGGAATACCTCCAGGAAACATCTTGAACTTCGTCCTTGGAGAAAGCCAGAACATAGGTCAGTTTTTTGCCCCATCCAGCTTCATACAGAAGAGGTTTATCACAGATATTTTCACAAGGATCACAGTGCAGCCACCTTTTTTGAATTTCCGAGTACACCTCAGTCCAAACATGGTCAGTCCAGTCCAACACATATCTGGCCTCGAAGCCCACAGCTCGGCAGCACAGAGTGAAGCAATTCGCCCATTCTCCACAACGGCCGCACCGGGTTTCAAGAAGTTTTTCAGGGTGATTGTATCTGGGAAATCTGACAAACCTTTGGCATCTATTGCATTTATAGTTCTCCACTCTGTTGGCCTGCCATCGAATTTCATCTGGAGTTGGATCTGCCATTCCAACACTTTGAGTCTCTCCACCACAGTTATCACACTTAGGTGCATCCACCCAGCTAAAGAAAGAGTTTTTGAACCATGCTAATAATTCCAACAGCATGAGGTCTCTGAAGTCTATGCTTGTCACTGCTGCACTTTCAGCTTTCTTGATTTCCTCTAACTTTCTATGAGCTTCCTTTTTCAAGGTTTCTACAAGGATAGTAGCTCTTGCTTTCTTTTGAAGTGTTGGATCTTCATACATCAAAACATGGACAAGACTATTCTGTATTTTGCTAAAGAACCTTCTTTCCATTTGCTGAAGAAAAAATATAATGATATTTAGACAAATATGAAGAATATGGGTTTAAGCCACCAATACACCAATCAAAAGTAAAACACATCACTACTTTTATTCCTTTTTTTGGATTTTTTACTTGACTAGGTTAAAATCTCACTTTTATTTCTCTGACAGGTGTGAACAATACAAATCTTAATGAAAATTTTGGCATTTACTATTTTATACACTCATATCATTTTATACAAAATGGCAGAATCTCAGTACATGTACTTGCTTAATTAAAATACTGAATTTCACTGCAGTATCTCACTATATATTTATGAATTTAAAAAACTATATGAAGATTCTTACATTGATTTCCTGCTGAGATTTATCCTGTAAAGGATTAGGTGGTGCCCTGGTGGTAGCAGGTACTTGAGGTGGTGCCCCTGTGATGGCAGGTGCTTGAGGCGGTGCCCTGGTGGTGGCAGGTGCTTGAGGAGGTGCCCTGGTGGTGGCAGGTGTTTGAGGAGGTGCCCTGGTGGTGACTGCTGGAGTTGGAGTCTGTGATGTCTGTTCTCTATTTGCTTTCCCCATTGTCTCTACATAGTCATTTAAATCCTTCCGAATCTGTCTTATGATTTCCAGCGAAGTGTTTGGTGGTAATGTCAAGAATTCCCCATCCTGGAAAGAGCCAAAGTAAAACTTTTTCTGAAACTACTTTGAATAAAGTACCTTCAATCTCAAAGATTCCCATTTATTTGCAACCAATGTAAACTTATTGGACAATTAAAACAGTAAATAGAAAGCTTTATGCTACACACATTATTGTAATTGTGGTTCTTCACCTTTTCATTTTAGGTACATCTTAATATATATTTATTAATTTGCAGTTTGAGACTCCTCTAGCCCCCCCCCCCCCAAAAAAAAAAAATTATAGAAATTTAAATTAAAGAAAATAAATTAAGATTAATTTTATTGTAATCAGGACCAACTTGGAAAGCTAGATTGATATAACTACTGTAATTTTGTACTTCAAATTATTAGATTTACCATAACAATTTAAAATTGCAAGTCCCTGGGTATTTGCTACAGCAATATCATGACTTCAACTGTATACCATGTATACAGAATGAACTTTGTTTCGATCAAATTTTGTCACATCATGTACAAACAAAACTACCGGTATTAAAGATCAGACCTGCTTGCCCCTATTGAACAAATATAGCACAGAAGTATATAACAGTTTTTATTCAAAAATAAAACACAATGTTAAAACTAGTTCTGATTTTTAAATGACACACTTGAACTCTCCTCAAAATTTGTAATATTCTTCCCTGATTTTCTCAATTTAAGTGAAAGCAAACTTGATGCAGAAGTATCTTTTTGAATGCTTCCTTCCTATTATCAAAATTTCTTTCTTAAATATCCATCATGATATATATATATAAATATAATGAGCCTTTTAGCCCTTGGATTTCTAAGAAATCCATCCTCGTGCTAAATGAAGTGACCCGGGGAAGAAAATTCCATGTGTTCTGACTGTGGAATCTTAATAAGTGAAAACAAACCAAAGTAAATATAGAAAGTGATTTTTTTGTTGATACAATCATAAAGTTCTGAAGCTTCCACACTGTATCTAAATGGTACTACGGCTGAGGCCATAAAAATTAAAAAAAAATAATTTTTTTGTTTTAAACTTTGTAAATTATTTAAATAACAGACACACACACAGAGTAATTAAGGTATAATCAAGAAGATTAGGAATATATACTAGAGAGTTCAGAATGCCATTTCAGCATATTAATTCAAAGAACAAAAATTTTTCAAAATGATTTTAAGTTCTAGTTTTTGTAAAGGATTTTAAATGATTGATTGGTTGGTAGTTCATAAAATCAGTGTAACTCCTATTGCATGCTTCAAAATCATTTCAGAGATGTTCAGCTATAATTTATGAAGCATTGCAACTACTGTAAAGTATTGTGTAAAATACGCACTCGTGTATGATACGCACCCCCCAAAGTTGGCCACAAAATGGTGAAAAAACAGCAGGTCCGTTAGTAGTAAGAACACGTTATGCTGTTGTTTCTGATTCACAAACATAATCAAATGCACATTTCAGCAAGTTGAAAAAAATATACGTCAATTTCGGGGTGCATATTTCTGAGAAATTTTCACCCAATACATTATACACAAGTGTGTACAATACATCAGATATTTGGTAATTTTTTAAAAGAAATGTACCGGTAAGTAAAACATATTTTCTATGGGTTTAAGGTCGCTTGCGGGTTTAAAATTTTGCGCCCTCAACTGAGACTTTGACGTAACAATTGACAAAAATAAACGTCTTGCATTTTTTATTGCAGCGTCAATAATTATAATTGAAAACATAATTTGCAAATTAAAAACATATATGCGTGATCCTTTCACGTTCTGTCTGAGTGGAAAGGTATTTTTTTATCTATTACAAATAAAATTAAATTTGATTCATTAACATCCTTTTATTCTATACAATTCTATTGTAAAATGGCTGGCACGACGTTTATAGGACCAAACTATGAGGGAGGATAGCATAAAAACTATCTGCTCAATTTTGTTTTAATTTTGCAAAAAGTTTACAGATACGTTAACCTTCCATCGCTGAAAATTAAAAGAAAATTGTATTTTTGTAACTTTTTACATATGAAATTAATTCCTATATAGTCCTATATGAAATGTTGGGGAAGATTCAGAAATACAACCAAAATTTGAGTGCAGTAAACAGATAAACTCGATCAATTTACTTTATATTTTGCACATAGTTTACTCATGGGTTGACCTTTCACTGTAAAAATTCAAAGGACGTATGTTTGAAACATTCTTCCCCGAGACTCCTTAACCAAAAAAAGCATGTACTATCAACAGTTGTCAAGAAGAAAAAGGACCAATTGAAATGTCAGCGATATCGACAAAGTGAGCCATTTAAGTTTTAAATAGAGTTTAGAGGCAATATACATCTAAAAGTGCCAGTCATTTAATGATTGGGTTAACTTTGTTGAATAGAATGGTGGCCAATATGGTGGAACCCATGAACTTGAAGAAATTATTTTAGCTGTTAGTTCCCCTGATTCAACTTCCAGTTTTCACTGATTTTCTTATTTATATGTGTTACCACTAAGCCTCACTTTGCGAGACGGCCCCGTCCTAACTTTTTATAAAGGTGTGACACTCAGACCAGTTCAAATACTGGTGCCAGATAGCTCAGTTGGTAGAGCACCTAACAAGAGATTCAGGGGCCTGAGTTCAAATTCCGGTCTGGTCTGTCATTATTTCTCCCATCCCATACATTTGGTGACATGACCAACCCTCTGAACAAAGGTTAACTCATACCAGTTGAAAGAACCTTAAAATATATCTTTGAGGGAGATCATTTAAGGGGAAGAATGTGATGGTCAGACTGGTGCAAATACAGGTTCAAATCTGGTCTAGTCCGTTATTATTTCTCCCATGCCATTACAATGCTATGCATTTTCAAAGTAGATGTGTATAGCAGAGGAGTTTGAAAATTTGTTTGTCAAAACAGCTTGGTCATATTTTTCATCATTTGCTAACAAAATATCAATATTCACTTCGAGATATTTCCATAAATTACCCGGACTGATATATCAATTACTTTGGTACTTAAGTTACCTCAACAAATCCCATCTCAAACAAGCACTCCAATGCCCCGACAACCGGGAGTAATTTGGACTCTACTGTGGGATTTCCAAGACGTATCTTTCGATATTTAGGTTCAGTTGGATTGTTGATAACATTATCTGCAAATTTTAGCAGTAGTTTAGCAGCATCCAAGAACTGTTCCTGCGAATTTTCCTCCACAAGTTGTTTGACAGTTGTAAATACAGAAGCCATCGTTTACCGGAAGTGGAGAGTGTTGACGTAGCAATTTTGATAGTTCATTCATTATTTTATCCATTTTCACTTTCGGAGAATAAAGTGAATCTATTCAAATCTATCCATTTTTAAAGAAAATATGTCACGAAATAATCTTGATATCACAATGAAATCAAATGTCTATATTTCTAAGGGTAATTAGCAAAGATATTATCATCCGAATTGTAGATAGTACAACTTAAGTAATCGAAATTTAGTTTGTTTACATCATGGCGGCGAATGTAAAGGAGGTGATTATATTTACTTTTATTTTATATAAATGATTGATATTTGCGTGCTGTACTTGGCATTAAAGTCACAAGCTTTTGAATTTTTGATTTAATAATTAATTTTAATTTAATTTTAATATGAATGTCGAAAACTGATTTAAATAAGTTTGTGATGTCTGTATGTCTGTACTTGAATTCTACATTGAAGCAGGGTTGGTTATTAGGAGTGAAAACTATGTTGCAATATATTTCAATATTCACTTTAAAACATTGTTATATATTGCAATATATTGCAGATACATTAACTCTGAATAAAAACACAGGGGCTCGGTTGTCGGATAGTGGAGTTCTTTATAATTATTTGTTCCCAAAAACAAAAATGATTAAAATTAGTAATCTTAAGTGTATTTCTGTGTATCCGACAACCGAGTCCCTGTGAATAAAAAACAAGGAAATGTTTATATGTAAACGTTGTGACCATTGGACAGAGTGCAGATTATTTCTTTTGTATTAAACAGAGACAATACAGTTTGAGTTTTGTAAAAGGGAAACAAAGTTAAATGTAATGTCATGTGGTGTACTTGGTCTAGATTATGACATCATTTTTCATACATAAAATATTGTCTTCTGAAATATCGGAGTTGAAGAAAAGTGATTCCAAGATCATTTTCATTCTTCTTTTATTGTTGTTTCATGAGACAGCAACTATTTCATGAGGTGAATTAAGAAATGAACTCAATGTCTACCCAATTCATACGAGTATAACCTGTTTACGCTTTATAATAAGCAAAGCGGATTATAAAAAAGCGTAAATTGCTCCAACCCAGATTATACAAGTATAACTTGGGTAGATATTGAGGTCATTCCTTATAATTTAATTTTCTGTAATTAATGGTACAAACTGAGTCCATTTTATTTTTAATTTTTTTTTACATTATTAGGAAAATCTGATTTCATAATGGCTATTGTTGCTCAGGTGAGCGATGTGGCCCATGGGCCTCTTGTTTTCCATTTGATATTTTCATAAGACATACCTTAAACTTGTCGTATCTCCTGATTAAAGCACTGTTGTAACTAATCTGTCATATAGTTAATTATTTTCATTAAATTACTTCAGATCAAAACCTTGTAAATTTTTAAATAGCGTTTAGGGGCAATATACATTGACAACCTCCTGTCATTTCATGATCAAGTTTACTTTGACGAGCAAAATGGCTGCCAATATGGCAGCGCCCAGTAGTTGGAAGAAATTTTTTTAGATGTGGTAACCCTCCATTGAACTTTCATTTTTCTCTGATTTTCGTAATATACATTTACCATTAAGCCTTTCTTCATGAGCCGGGACTTCATCTGTCTCTTGCTGCGCTTAAGTTCAAAGGGTTTTACAGTTTATATATAGTTTTTCCATGACAGAATATGCCAGCAGCTTAAGACAGTGGAATTTTTTTATTAGTGTCACTAATTTATTGAGTTAAAAATGTTGTACAGGAAAAAGTGAGTTCTTGTCACAGTAGACAAGTACTCTTTTTTTTTTTAAATACACATATAGATACTTCTCTTAAAGAAATGTAACATCATTCTGTCCTCTGTCAGAAAGTATGACAGAGGAACAAGACAGCATATTTGGGATTTTTATTTTAGAACGAAGAAAGAGAGAAAAATGTCTTGGCCTGGAGGAACAAAATGGAAAAATCAAAGAAGGGTGAAATTCTCAGAGAACTAAGAAAGTTGAGTGTACAGTAAGTGAATTAATGAATTTCTTACTTGTTTGTCTTAATTTTTCAGTGGATATTATGTAATAAAATTTTGATGTTACAATGTGATATAGTCACAATAATTATAAGCAAAACAATTGAAAAATTATTGATATCGTTTGCATCTCAAAGCCAATCATGTAAGCTAGGATTTATACATATAAAATCTGGATTAAAATGTTAATAAATGAATTTTCAATGAGTTATATATGATTTTTATTAATATTTAACTTTTTGTGTCTTAATATAAGTCATGTTGATTCTGGAAATTTTAACAACTGTCAACTAATTATTAGCATTTGAGCATCTAATCAATTATCAAAACTACAGTGGATATTTATCAAAAATGGATATAAATATATTTAAAAAGTTTCATTAACGAGTATATCATAAACATGTGCAAAGAAGTATCATGTTTTGAAATAGATCAGAAAGAGTTAATGCAGATAAAATGATTTAACTGTGACCAGACTATGCAAAAATTAAAATCTATAAAATACATTCTTAGATAACAGAAGTATATATAAATTTAAAGTTTACCACCACAAATCATGAGAGATCCTTTATAGTTGAATGCTTTTTGTAATGCTATTTGTATTGCTACAAATATTCATATAAATCATGTTTATATAGAAAGTTACTGTAAAAAAAAATGTAGAATTATCTTGATAACTGATCAAAATTATTAACAAATATAACATTCAGAAGATTTACAAAGATTCTTAAAATGGATAGCAATGTTAGAAAATTTGAAACTTTAAACTAATTTCACGGATAAAGTCTGGTACAGACTCTCAGAGTTACCGTCATTTATTACAGATGTTAATATTTCTTGCAGAGTTGTGGCATTGGAAAGGGAGAAAACCACTCACCTGTACAGTAAAAGAAGTGAGTTCCGCCATGACTTCAGTGTACTGGAGGAGTTGGACTCCAAGTTGACGGGAGACATCAAATCAGAACGTGAGAGTTTCAGATTAAAATGAAAACTAAGGACCCCCCCTCCCTCTACCCCACTCGCCAAAAAAAAGAAGTAATATATATAATTGAATGGCAATGAGAGGTTCTGTCACTTCCACAAAGAAGGTACCCTCAACCCCCCCCCCCCCTTCCACACCAAACATTTTTTATTTAAATTAAGAGGGTTGAATAGTCATTTTTGTTTTCAGAATACATTACCGGGGTAGTTTCTTTAAGAAGAAGAACTCTGTATAAAAATATAGGAATATATTCAAAATTTAAAGCTAAAATATTTGGAATATTTCTTCACTGAATACAAGTTAAAAGCTAAAAAATCCATACATAAAATTGTTAAGTAAATTTGTTGACCATCCAGCCGTCTTCAATAGTTACAATGAGGGATTTCTGATAGAAATCTGCAAAGTCTGTTACTTTTTTCCTGTCAATCAGTTCACTTCTTTCCCTTTTCAAACTACCGATATGTTTAGAAAAACTGTCCACCATAATTCTGTATATTGATGTGTCTTTTATTTGTTTGTGAAAAAATGAATTTGATTTTTAAATTTAGATGACTGACATCTGGCTGTCAATTAATCTGACTGGGTTTTTTTTTCTATCTTTTAATAGAAGTGAAAGTGAAACAGCAGCTTGAGAAGATCAGTCACATGGTAAAACGCTTCCATAAAGAACTGAAAGATGTTAAACCAACACCAGAGTGTAAGATACAGGGTTTTAAAGAATGTTCATTTTAATGAGGAAGTTGAAAAAGTTGAGAACGGTAATTAGAAAACAGGAGCATGAACACGTACATTGTGTGGATTACAGTTTCGTTAATAGACTAGCCGAGTATAATAATCTCTATGTCTAGGTAATATAAAACATGAAAAATAAAAACAAATGAATAATAAATGAAATTAAAAGATTGGTGAAAAATGCAGCTTTGCAATACAGGCTGGTACAACATTGATTTTGTCTGCAATGATTATACAATTGTAATCATTTTGTAAATTGCTTATGGAAATGTAATGCTTGCAATTTTTTCTTTGACAGTTGTAGAGAAACTGAAAGTTATTATGGAGGAGATTGAGGGCACCATAACAAGTTTCAAAGAAAATCAAAGAAAACAGTGAGTACATGCATGTAGCAATAAACTAATATAGATTTAATGGCACATGATTTTGACTTGTTCTATAATAACTTTTTTGTTTCCTTTAATATATATTATAATAATTAAATGTGCATCATGTGAATGTTTTTAATTTCATGGAGGGATTATTATGTTTGGCACAAGGGAGGGGGGAGGACATGATGTATAAAAATATTTCATCATTTATTAATCATGCTAGTTTTCCAAAGGAAAAATCCTTTTAATGAAATGGTGAAAATGGCGGTGGGCAGTCGGGAAGGCAGTTGGGCGGCTGCCAAAAGGGTACCCCTATTGTACGAATAACTCCTCCTACAGTTTTCAAGATAGGAATTTTTCATTTTGTAGATCAATTGTAAATATATCAGAGATGTGCATATTACTTGAATTTTGATTTTTGATAATTTTTGCAAAAATACCAGCTGTTGAACTTAGTCAATTTTTTTGCCAATTAAATATTGCATATAGGGTACCCCTATTGTATGGATAAATCCTCGTACAGTTTTCAAGATAGGACATTTTTGTTTTGCAGATCAATTGTATATATTTCAGAGACAATTGTGTATATTTCAGAGATGTGCATATTGCTTGGATTTTGATTTTTGATTATTTTTACGAAAAATACCACCTGTTGAACTTAGTTTTTTTTTTTTTTTTGCAAAATGCTGCATATAGAGTACCCCATTTTTCTGGATAGGTAGTGTTCATCAATTCAGGGTTGACAAATGGAAAGATACATGTATTCTTTTTTTTTAAGATATGAAGAGTTGATCAGAGATGAAAGAA
Organism: Magallana nippona; assembly: GCA_033439105.1. Classification (NCBI taxonomy): domain Eukaryota; kingdom Metazoa; phylum Mollusca; class Bivalvia; order Ostreida; family Ostreidae; genus Magallana; species Magallana nippona. The sequence continues at coordinate 44,212,389 of CM065923.1, read as the reverse complement.
TGACATATCAGGAAATACAGGCCATGGAAAGAAAGTTTGATGCCTGGAGTCAGCTGGCTGAAAAACCGGACAACAAATCCAAGACCCCTGCTGCTCCTTTAGCCAGTGCTAGAGACATCACTAAAGATTTACCCCCACAAGTTGCGGCCTTTGAGGTAATGAGAGAAATATTTGTGAATGTTTCCAAAGTTCTGTTTATATTTACAAGATGTAAAACTAAGAAAACAACAACTACATGTAGTAGACTAATGAAGCTGTAAGGAGGTCTCTCCATGAACAGTTGCTGTTTGGTTAATTTTCGGAAGAAAAGAAGTACACATGTAAATTTCAGAAAAAGATACTTTCCTCTAGCTGGAATTAAAACCACAATCTTCAGCTTTTTAGTTGGTTGCCATTGGAATAATTTTGCTATTAGTGAATCCAAAGAGGGTTGTGGGACTTGATGGTAATCCCTTTAGGCATCCATCTTTGATACACAAATTAGAGCCCCAGAGAACATGCATATACATGTACCGGTAAATTTAATTAAAAAATACAAGTATCATAATGATGGTAGGTAGTTTACAGTTATTATAGAAACGTCACTCTAATGTTAGGGAAAAAACACATGACTATTTAGAAAAAAATTATCTTTTTTTTGTGCCCTAAAACTTTTCCCATTTAATTAATTTGATGCATTTTGTTTTAAGATTTTAATTATGATCATTCTTTCAAACATCAAAGCAATTGTGAATTGATAGTATTTTAAACCCAGGTATGAGATCTCATCTTCTAAAATATCTTTTTTTCTCAGCAGTTATCATAAAGGCATAGCCAAAATGTTGACATTCTTTGATTCAATATGGTAATTGAAATAAAAAATACTAAAGAAACAAATTTGTTCACCAAAAAATGGACATAACAACTTAAATTTTTATGTTACAGATTATATCAAACGGAATATTAAATAAAAATTTTTGTAGTCTGTGTAATAAATTTAAATGTGATTTTGGTATATTTCAGAAATTTCTGGAGGAGACTGGTGGAATAAGAGGTGGGTGGGATGAGTATGACCACGGGACGTTCCTCAAGTTCAGAAACAGATACAAGGTATTTAAAGCTTATATAGAATGTCTCTATATGTTCATACATGAAGTATTTTCTCCACTATTTCTTAAGCAAATCAATTGTGATTTATAATGCTTTAGATATGGACAGGGCTGAAATCTACACAATCCTGTTCTTTAAGGAATAAGGAAACATTCTTTGAGCATTTTGAGGTGATAATTTTGGTCGAGGCGTGATCAAATCCAATAAAACCCAAAGGGCTTTATGATAGATTTGATCACGCCCTGACCAAAATTTTCACCTCATAATATTCAAATATTCTTTATCACTTATATTTTTATAATTTTTAGCAATTGTACGATGAAATATTTGAATATAAATAAGCAAACCCCGCTTGCACCCCAATTATATGTCATTTGAATTTATTGGACTGTATAGAAAAAAATCAATACATAGTGTTATCACAGGCAAAGACACTGAAAAATGTAATTATAACCAGTTAATCGGTTCAACAACCAAAGAAAAAACATGGACTGCAAGAAATAAAAATAATCATGCTGATGTCTGACTTAATTTCCCATATAAGAAGAATAAGCTATTTCTTCTATTTAAGATAACATACTTTTGCGAACCTTTAAAATCATAATCTGTGTTTTGTTAATTTACCGCAAAATTTTTTACGCACTCCCGAAAAAGTGGGGGAAGGCAGCTCCTTCAAAATTCGATTTCTATATGTAAATATAACAAAAATGTCTATTGTGCAAATTAATGCTACCTTAAGTTTGTTTTCACAAAAGTGTGTTCAAATAGCTACAATCCTCATATACAAGTAAAAAGTACAATTAAGGTGAGCTACAAAGTAAGTAGTCTTTGATAAGACTACTTTGTTGTCACTGCAAATAGATAATGTCCACATTTAATAACTGCTGTTTTTAATAGCAAAAAAAAAATCTAACAAGCTCTTATTTGCCCTGCAAAAAAAAAAAAACAGTTTGAATCTGAGTTCAAATACCATTTGAAGCTATTTGCTATAAATGATGAGAAACATTTAACCAAATATATAAAAAAGATTTGTGTTCTGCATGTTTATTGATTTAATTTGTACAATTTTAGGGAAAGATTATTTTTATAAAGCATGCGCTAGTAGCCATACCCACCAAAACAGAGGAAGAAATTAGAGACCATGAAGAATGGTACCAGACATATTTATCCATGAATGAGAAAAAGAAGGAGAGCATTAAGAAATGGAGGGAAAAGAAAGAGGTAACAATCTTGCAATTGTACTTCAAATGAAATAACAGTTTGTGAACAAGCAAATAAACTTATCTTGCCAAGTTAGCTAAATCTGTGGACAAGTATATGTAATTGTGAAGATAGCTATTAATTGGTTTGAATAAGTATTTTTAATCTAAATATTACAGTATTGATTGTTCTGTAAATGAAAAGTGACTAAAGACATGCCACATTGAGAATCATCAGCAGTTTGCTAAATCCATGAATTTGTTACGATTGAGTTTTTATAACTGTAAAATTGTTCAAGAATCGTGAATGACTTTGTAAAGAATTTTGTGAATGACCCCACAAAACTTAATGGCTATATCATATGTGATTTCACTTTATCTGTGTACATACTACAGTAAAACTTGGTCATAGTGAACTCCTAGGGACCATTGGATTTACTTCACTGTATCTGTAATTCGTTATAATAATCATAACGAATTCGCAATGTACCAGGTATATGTTTCCTTCTTCATGACCACCATTTGTGTTTATTTAAGAATTAAATACATTTTTAAAAAACTTAAATGCTCTTAATTGGGAATTGAAAAATATATATCAAAATAAATTCATTTAAACAATTATGTCAGTAAGTATTGCTAACTTTTAACAATTTAGAACAGTTTGTTATAAAATATGTAAATTTCGCTATATTTTACCTCCATGGAGTTAAAAGCCTGTTTGCTATATCCATCAATTTGTTATTATCAAGTTCGTTATAACCGTAAAATTTTACAAGGATTTGTTAGGAATTTCACCAGCAACTTCGCTATATCTTAGATTTCGCTATATCAGTGTTCGTAGTAGTTTTACCATGATAAGTTTTCATGCGTTATTGACTTTTATAAAAATATTTATAATTTGCAACAGTCTTAAATAAATCAAGATGGACAACATGAATTATTTTGCCTTGCAAGTCTATCAGATGTTGACACTTTTATTTGCTTTTAACCTTGCATAAAAAAAATATTAAGGCAAATAATTATCACTGAGCTGCAAATTACAGTATTTTTTAGTATTTTGAGTTTTCTTTAGGGTGAGAAAGAAGAGGTGCTAAGTAAAGTAGAATCAGAATTAGCAGAAGATCAGCAGAAAGAGGAACAAAAACAGCAAAGGTTAAAGGAACAAATCCAAGAGGAGAAAAGACAGAGATTTAGTCAGCTGAATGCTTGGAAGGTAAGAAAAGAAGCAATATATAAACAAAAAGTGATATTCTAAGTTTCTTAAGTGATATTCTAAATTTCTTTGATGAGACCATATTGGATACATGTGCTTGCAAGTTAATATAGTTCTTCCTTGTGTGATTCATATTTTTCAAATATGGGATTCCAGGTCCAGAAGGAATTAGAAAGAGCTCAGGCAGAGGAAAAAAAACTACGGGAAGCGTTAGACAAAGCACAGAAAGAAGAAGAAAGAAAGAAAGAAAAGGTATAAACCTATATGCATGTATTATTCTACCACTGGCTGATATTGATTTGTTGGACAATGGGGGGTTATTTCTTATACAATGACTATTGTACTGTATACAGGGAAATATACATCCCTGTTTTATTTTCGTCTCTTTCACCCTTGTTGTCAGCAGGCAAATTTAAGACAGGGCAAATTGCAATGCCTCAAATTATCTATCTTTAAACACGACTATGTTTGGGCGAATTCAAGACAGTGCAAAACTGTTTGCAAGTTTAGAAGGGTGAAAATTACATGGGTCGAAAATAACCCTGCATACAGTATTCTTTGTGAAATTTTTCAGTTAACATATATTTTGCTGATCGAGATATCAAAATCAGCATATCTTGCTATCAAGTATCCAGTGTGATCCAGGATTTACTGTAACAGTATGGTTCTGACATGTAAACATATGGACAGCTAGTTTTGTTACTCATTTGTCCACTCCATTACTGACATACTTTAGACAACTGCCAAACCTCAAGCTTTGTCCGAAATCCGAACTTTTGAGAGAGAGAGAGAGAGAGAGAGAGAGAGAGAGAGAGAGAGAGAGAAAGCGAACACGTTTTATAAGTTGAGCTTGAAATATTTTGTGAATTTTCATAGAGTTGTTTACTCAATTTGTACATACTCTCTGTATTTGCTATAATAGAAGTTCATTGTTACTGGATAGGAATTTGAAATCAACTGTATGTACATGTATATCTGTTGTTTCATAAAATATACCTATACTAAAACTGTGTATATATGCACTTCCATAGTTCACTAATCATTTAAAGCAAATATGAGGCAATTTAAGTCATTCAAGGCTGTCAATTATTATCCTTAAAGCTGCTTGGTCTGAATTTTTGGTTAAAAACCAAATATCTTAGAAAATTATGGACTTTCGCCTATTTAAACCAGCCGAATTGGTCTCCTTTCAATGTTAATAAGTGAATAAAAATAATTTCTTTATGGGCAAACAGTAAAAAAATCCCAAAATGCATCATGGGAATGTTTAGAAAAGGAAACCGTTTGGTTTCATCCCCCGAATGATTGGGTTTATTCAACCCACATGTTATGCATCGATTGTAAACAAAGCAAACTTCAGAAATATTAGCAAACAAAATGTACACAGGTTTATTTTTAATTTGCCTGAACATTATTACCTTTATTAATATCGATGTCAAAGTTGTTATACAACCATACCCATCTCAACGTCAGGGGCGAATTTTAACATGAGGCGAAATAACGCGATACCCTCTTTTATGTCATTTGTTTTGTTAACAAATTTTGTACATATTTTTTTTCATTGAAATTTGGCTTAATTGACCAGGAAAACTACTGCAATGTCTATTATTATACACATACTTAGCATAACCATCATTTAAAAGAGTACACAAAATTTGATATAAAATTGGACCAAGCAGCTTTAATTTCGGTCAGATGAGGGGACCCTTTCTGATTGGATAATGAAAGAAATTTTCCCAATTTATTAATGGAGTAAATCTCAATTTTGATATTGTACAATGTAAGAAAAAGTTTCATTAAAGCATTATGAATATACATGTATACATAGTTTTATGCTAAAAAGATATGAAATTATTATGATTAATACCTGTAACAGTAAATCGTTATCAAAAATTTACCAATTGGCTAAAAATTTGACAATTTTCCCATTTTTAATGAACCTGAACTAGTTAAAATGAAGTTAACAGTTATGTTTCATTTCTTTAATATGAGTTTTTAAAGAATTTTCAGATCATGCTGTTTTCTAAAATTAGGTCAACTGTTAGAGGAAAGTAAACACCAGATAAGGATTTTTTTCTTTTATAGTGACTTGTTTTAAGGATATATTCTCTGATTTAGAGACTATACTTTCCATGGATTGCTTCTTACAGGCTGAGCTGAAACAGAAAGTAGAAATCTTTAAGAAAGAGAGGGAGGAGGAAGAGAAATTTTTAGAGGTACAAAAGAAGGTTTGGGAAGAAGAGGAAAAGGAAAGGCACAGACAGATTTCTGCTCGTGAGATTCACAGATTTAGGGACAGGGTAAGTTAAAAGGAATTATTGATGTGAAAAGGACAAACAAATCTAAATTTTTGTGTCTCAATCACTAAGTCAATCGCAACAGCATTAAAGCTGCATGAACACGACTCATTTAAATCATGATTCTCTCTTGTTGCCCATATTCCTTCAAACACTCTACAATGGTAAGCCTCTGACTTTTCGTCATCCTGAATAGATGCACAGCGTTCATGAGCATCTTTCCTCAGTCAAACTAGTCAGATGAAACAATTAAATGTATGCACTTATATTTTATTATAAAAAAAAGAACATCAATTATACAGGTCAGACAAAGAATGGATATAAAACAATGAACCAGAAATGCAAACAAAATATGAGGAATATTTTTTACATTTTCCAGTGTTTCTGTGTATGTGATGGAACTACAAACCAAATTGTTTTATTACTACCGGTAATTTCAACGTTGGCACATAGCCTGAAATGGGCATGTTTAACAGCAAGTGGCAATGCTTTGCGCACATGGTACATTTAGTACAGTCTGCATTAATTGAAAAAATCGATACGTGTCAAATGTGGGGGCACAGGCGGGTTTGCATGTTAGAAATTAAGTGAAATATCAATTATTGAAATTGTAAATACAATAATTGAAAATTTTAGTGAATTTAAGTAATAAGGAATCATTCTTTGACTTTTATGAGATTAGTTACAGTCAGATCAAATCTACCATAAAGCCCTTGAGGCTTTATTGGATTCGAGCTCCCACTACCATAATTGATCTCATATCAGTGAATGAATGATTGTTTATCCTTAATTACATGTCGGCCATGAGTTTCAGGTGTTAAATATCAGAAGTTATAAATGCAAAGGGCTTATATATCCACATGCTGATATTGGAGATAGGAAAACTAATACACATATGATGTTATGCCTATGAATGAGTCCTGTTCAGATTTAATAAATTTTATTGTCACATTGCAAAGGGGAAAAAGACAATGAAAAGAGAGACAGACAACTCTTGCTATAGCAATATTAATCATGAGCTGAAAGCACAAGTGAGCTTTCTGAAAACTTTTTTCTTCTCCAGAACCACTTGGCCAATTTCAACCAAACTTGGCACAAAGCATTATTGGGTGAAGGGGATTCAAGTTAGTGAAAATTACGGGCCATGCCCCCTTTTAAGGGGAGATAATTAAGGATTAATGAAAATTTGTTGGTATTTTAAAAAAAATCTTCTTCTCAAAAACCAATTGGACAGAAAAAACGAAAACTTGTATGGAAGCATCCTCAGGTAGCGTAGATTCAAATTTGTTAAAATCATGATCGTCAGTGGTAGGGTTCTTCTTCCATCAATCTGCATTCCACCATCTGGTGTAATGTCACGAATGTATTGGGCCACAATGGGGGTTCAAATTATGTAGAGAAAAATATTCAAAAAATCTTCTCAAATACCAATCAGCCAAACAAGCTGTAATTTGTGTGGAAGCATCCTTAGATAATGTAGATTCAAGATTGTTCAAATCATGATCCCTGGGGATAGGGTTGGGCCACAAAGGGAGACTGAATTTTTACAAAGGAATATAAGAACAAACATTATAATTCTTCTTTTCAAAAACCAATTTGCCAAACCAGCTCCAACTTGTGTGGAAGCATCCGCAGATAGTGTAGATTCAAGTTTGTACAAATCATGATCCGGGGGGTAGGAGTATGGCCACAATGGGGCAGGGGGTGGTGTGTATTTTTACATAGGAAATAAATTTGATTATTCTCAAAAGCTCAAATGTTATAAAACACATGTATATTGTAAATGGTATTACTTATATTGCAAGCATTTGACATTTGTTAATTCTCTGTTTTTGCACATTCTAATTAAAATACAGTGTATTTATACCTTCATGAAATTGTTTCAACATTATTTATTAAACTGAACACAATAAACAAAATAAAGATAAAAATATTTAGATTTTTTAAGGAAAATTTTATTTTTTAAACGATTTTTCCGTTGTTCAGTAGGTGAGCCTTGGCATTGTGTTTTTATGAGGTTATGATAAATGAAGCTTTCTAGGAGTACGTTATAAGAAACAACATAAAAGCAAAAGTAACAAGTGTATGCCTTTGAAATTTTACAGACAGAATAATGCTATCCTTAGGGTTATATTTCTTAATTTTTAAATGAATCCATTGTACCAATCTACATTTGAAATACTCTAAATATATAGCAAATTTGGTGCATTTTGAAATTTTAAGATGACTCCCACTAAAAATCAGACAGTAGAATTTAATAATTCTTACATATAAGGTAGAAAATGATATTACTGATCACATAATTATTACAATTTGAGGAAAAAGGCTATTGTAGTATTTTAAGGTCACTTGAGTCACTCAGGTGACCTATTGCAATTGGTCTTCGTCTGTCGTTGTGCATTGTGCGTTAACAATTTTACATTTTTAACTTTTTCTTGAAAACTACAAGACCAATTGTTACAATATTTGTGTGAAGCATCTCTATGGTAAGAGGAATATAAATTGTGAAATTCATGGCTCTACCACCCCCAGGGCGGCACGAAATATGCCAAAAAAGCAAAATTTTCAAAAATCTTCTTCTCTACTACCATATATATTTGAGAAAAACTAAATGCATGGTTATGATGTCCATGAGGCCCTCTACCAAAATTGTGAAATTCATGACCCCTTGATCAGGGGTTCAAGCCCTAGGGCAGTGCCAATATGGCCATTATAGTAAAAATGTATTAAATCTTAAAAATCTTCTTCTCTACTACCATATATATTTGAGAAAAACTAAATGCATTGTTATGATGTCCATGAGGCCCTCTACCAAAATTGTGAAATTCATGACCCCTTGATCAGGGGTCCAAGCTCTAGGGCGTGGCCATTATAGTAAAAATGTATTAAATCTTTAAAAATATCTTCTCTACTGCCCATTTATATTTGAAAAAAACTAAATGCATGGATATGATGTCCATGAGGCCCTCTAACCAAAATTGTAAAATTCATGACCTCTGGGTCAGGGTTTCAAAGCCCTAGGAAGGAGCCAATATGGCCATATAGTAAAAATGTATTAAATCTTAAAAAATCTTCTTCTCTACTCCCATATTTATTTGAGAAAAACTAAATGCATGGTTATGACGTCCCATAAATCCTCTACTTAAATTGTGAAATTCATGGTCCCTGTGTCAGGGGTTCAGGCCCTAGGCGTGGCCAATATGGCCGAATAGTGAAAATGTATTGATTTAATATTTTTTCTGTACTATCACAGTCATGGGAGATAATGTCATGTTGTTATTATGTTCATAATGTGCTGATGTTAAATTGTGAAATTCACTGCCCAGGCCATGTATCCGATTGGGGGGGGGGGGGGGGGGGATATATGTTCTATTTTAATATCCTGAACATTGTATGCTTTTAGAAATAAACTGTACGCATTTGTGTGCATTATGAATGAAACTGAATATGATAAAAGATTGACCATCAAATACCTGCAGGTCTCTTATTACCAAAAAGTTGGCCCCTGGAGCTATGGTATAGATGATCCAAGATTCCTCCAACTCTTGAACCCTCAACCCCCCCCCCCCCCCCCCCCCCCCCCCCCCCCCTTTTTATGAATGAATATTTTTCAAACATCAAACAATAAAAGCAGGGTAACAGTCAGAGGAGTCTCATATTGGGGTTTAATTAGACTTCAAAATGAAGCTTAAAATGCAAACATGAGACTCTCTGACTTGTCAATCTGAGGGATATGGGACTCAGATGACCTTCAAGGCCTGAGGGCCTCTTGTTTTTAATCTGCTTAGAATTGTGGAAAATGACAATTTCCTATAATTCCTATTATAGTAAATGTACCTGTGTTTTGAGATAGCCCCTTAAAAGAACCAGATTTTCTTGAAACTTTGCAGTCTTCACAAAAACTTTTCAAACTTACTGGCCAGCAGGACCAGTGAACTTTCTAAATTTACTGCCCCCCCCCCCAAAAAAAAAAAAAATTCACTGCCCACCCCCCTTTAATATTAAAAATTGAATACATAATATTCAAAAATATGATTAAGTTGTTAAAAAGACAAAATATGACACTAATAAAAAATCGAAACATTTGTGCAGTTGTAACAAAGTGTACAGTTTATTTACTGACACAAAATGATAATGTTTCGTGTTGACGAATTGCATTTTACTTAAAATTGTCTGTCCATTTTACAAATGCTATGTCAGATAGTTTACTATCCCCTTTAACATTCGTTCAGCATTTCTGCACCATTCACAAAACATACGGTTCTCACAAACATCATATGTTAACCATGGTCTCTCAGACGTTCCATTAATTTGGAATTTTCTTGCGCGTTTTTCTTTATCATTAACTTTCTTTCCTTCTCTGACCTCAACTGCAGTTTTACCATCCTCTCTATACTAAATTTCAAAGAAATTGTAGGTGCGATGTCCTTTTAGATGTAAGAAACGATTAAAACTGAAATAGTGACTCTTACTTAATATGTGCAAATATCATATGAACAACTAACTGGAACATGACAAATGGCGGCGTTCTTTTTATTATTTTCAAGTAATATTTACGCAAGTAAGATAGTTTTAATAATTTTGACAATCAACAAGCCCATCAGACTTCTTGATTTTTTATTTTCACTGACCCGACCTTAAAATTTACTGGCCTCCATCTTCGACCACTGAGTTTTCGTAAAGACTGACTTCGCAAATACACTAGAGTTGGTGTAAATTACATGATTATGTTTAAAAAAACAGAGTTTTGCTATTGTAGTTTTTACTCAAAAAAACCCAAGTCGGCGTCCTTAAGGTGGAATAACACATCATCACAAAATGGCTGACCTCTGATCGAAACAACATTTCATATTTTTAAAAGGATTTTGTCGACAGCAACATGTAACTTACTCCATAGCCGAGTGGATAAAGTGTCGGGCATGTGATCCGAACATCCTGAGTTCGAATCCCGCACGGGCTTTTGTTGTTACTTACTGAATTGAATATTTTTTTTTATTCATTTTTTATCCCCAAACTGCAAAATTTTTGCTTATTTGACATATGTATAGTTTATTTATCATTATATCTTTCATAATCAAATAATTTATTGTTAATTTTAGTGACTTTTTCTAGGTGGTTATTCCACCTTAAGATCTTATTGAGAACTGTAATGCTCAATTTGTGATATGACTATGAAATTCTGTTACAAAATGGGCTCAATGTCTAACATAAGAATATCCAGAGAAAATTTCCAAATCTTTTTACACAGGAATTATTTTGCTATATTGTCCAGATATTTTGTATATGCATGAGTTTTTTTATGACTCCATACAGCTGATTTTATTATAGCTGTTAAAAAAAAGGTTGATAATTGTAACACCAAGTCTTTTTTATCTTTTCAGGTTAATAGGTAGTAAAATAAAAGGATTTTTTGGAACCAAGTTTCCTGATTTTTCATTGATTTTGTAGGACCAAAAGAAAATACAAGAGAAGCTTGCAAAGGAGAAGGAAAAGGAAAATGAGAAAATACAGAAACAGAAACGGCTAGACAGATTAAGAGAGCAGGTAAGGATATGTACTGTGTCATATTATAGGTAGTCAGGGTAAGTCACCTGCATGGTTGTCTTGTTCACTTTTTATTTTATTTTATCCCGATCTAGCATTGTGTATGGATATTACCACTTAACTTGTAAATCACTCTTAGAGAACTTCTCTTACAAGAGCAACTTAGGGAATAAAAGTTTTTACTCCAGTAAGATTTGGTGCTAGAAAACACTAAGTAACACAGATAAAGTAAAAAGTGTGTTATAATTTTATTGTCTGATGTTTGCTGACATTTGTTGATGTTCTTTAGGTTGATATTGAGGTGGATCGTGATCCTAGCAGACTGTTGAAACCCACAGCTGGGTGGACATCCAGACTGAAGGACAAGGGACCATCGGGGTCAGGGCCCGTCATACAAATGCCCCACAGGTATATTCCTCATAGCTCTTATATGAGGTGTGACTTTGCATAAATATGCATTGAGTTTTTAGATCACCTAAACGGAAGGTTCAAGTGAGCTTTTCTGATCACCTGTTGTTTGTCGTCCCTCCAACTTTCAAATATTTCACTCTTCTCTAGAACCATAGGGCCAAAAATAACCAAACTTGGTACAAAGCTTCTTTATGCAAAGGGGATTCTGAATTCTTAAATTAAACAGCAAAATCCTATTTAAAAGGGAGATGGTAACTTAGCAGTGAAAATAGCGTAAGTACTTCTTAAAAACTGGGGCGAAAAAGCACATAGAATTCTAGTTTACACTGAGAAGAAAGCAAAACATGTATGCATGTTGTCAAAGAACTAAAAGCTTAATCACAAATTAGGTTTTGTATCTGGTAGGTATGGTCTGGTATTCAAAATCAGATGGTAAATACTCTTTGGTACAAAAAGTTATTGGATGCTGAATCTGAGGCATAAATTTCAGATGCCAGAGGAGGTTAAGGTTTTTGGAGCAGGTGCCCTTTGATGGCTTGATCTTAGTTATTGGTGATTCTATCTTCACCAAACTTGGATGGATGACATATTTTGTGATACTGATGCACTTGACAGGCTTTGATGCAAGATCTGAGCCATAAATTTCAGATGCTAGAGGAGGATCAAGGATTTTTGAAGCAGGTACCCTTTGATCACCAGATCTAAGTTGTGGTTCTTTACCGAACTTGGATTGATGATAGTACTGTGATACTGATGTATTGCCAGGCTAGGATGCTGGATCTGAGCCATAGATTTTTCTGATGATGGAGGAGGTTAAGGTTTTTGGAGTGGGTTACATATCATTATCTAGGTAATTATGATCGATTATGGTTGATTTAACTATCTTAATGAAACACAGAGTTAGTTTTATATCGAGAGAGTGATATTTATTATCTTGATGCTTAGACAGATTTAAGACTTGAAAACAACTCAAATTTTGTTAAGTTCTTGGAGCTGGTTACATAATGAAGTAAATCCTGTTTATACCCAATCAGACTTACATAGTTAATATAACTATTGATCTGTAATATAGAGGTAGCTTCAGATATAGAACTTGTTCTTGATTTGGGGGGGGGGGGGGGAGGGGGGGGGAGCTTATGCTATAGTGTCCGGACCTGGTTAAAGTTTTTGGTGCAGGTCACCAAACTTGCATGGATGATGCATCTGGATATGCTTATGAACTTAAAAAGACTTTATTTTAAATTTAAGGGGTGGAGGAGGTTAAGGTCTTTGGAGCTGGTTAAAATTTTGGAGCAGGTGCCCTTTGATAATTATATCTTACTTACTACTGGTCCTACCTTCACCAAACTTGAATTGATGGTGCGTCTTATGATACTTATGCCCTTGACAGGCTTGAATGCCGAATCTGAGTCATAGGTTTTGGATGCTGGATGAGGTTTAGGTTTTTGGAGCTGGTTAAAGTTTTTAGAGCAAGAGATATTAATATATGTTGTAGAACTTGTTTATGAATCGTTGTAAAATAAAGTTCAGTTTAAATATGATTCTTGTTCCTGGTTACATATGTTTAGTATCATGTTTATCGTATGATACAATATCGAATCATATCATTTGATACAATATTCTATTGTATCATATGATACAATATTGTTTTATATCATGTGAAACAATATCGTATCATATGATACAATACTATTACTTATTAAGGTTTGTTACTGACTGACTACAGAAATATATTGGGTTGATCAATCTCATAGATGGCGAGGCAAAGCCGAACCATCTATGTGATTGATCAACCTGATATATTTCTGTAGTCAGTCAGTAACCAACTTAATAAGTGTTCTGTTTTCCCGAGAACTATCAAGTGACACATTTATTCATGAAAAGCGATGATCTACGCAAACCCATGTACAAGTTGCCTAACATCTTGTCAAATATAACTCATTTAAACTCTTCAAAATTATCAATCTCACCTTTTAAATACTCTTGAAATTCTTCGTTTCACCCATGTTTACTTACAATATTTTGTTGCTATTCAATTTTAAAGTTTTCCCCTTTCCCTCTGCAGAGATTTAAGCAAATCTCGACGCTGCCATTTTGTTCTGCTCCAGACACAATGTGACGTCAATTTAAAGGGCAACTACTCTAATTTAAAAATAATTCCAAAGGGCAACTACTCTAAATATTTTAAGAACTTATCGAACATGGTTTCTGTGTTAAATAATATGAAATATCGGGATGAGTAGGCGAAGCATTGGCCAATGTCGGCCATATGGCCTAATATTAATTCTCACCGAATTCTCACTGAACCTGAGTTGGGTGGGCCAACTCCATGATATTTCACTTTTTATATGTAAATGTAAGAAAAATGCTATATGCCTGTATCGTATGTTATGAAAATGTATTACAGAGCATTATATGATACGATATTGTATGGTATCATATGATTCAATATTGTAATGTTTAGTATGATTCAATATTGTTTAATACAATTCAACATCGTACATATGACACAATATGATACCAAACAATATTCTATTGTAATATAGATCATTATCAACGATTTTCATATGCTATGATATTGGTGGTCCCATAAAGTTTATGCTTCTCCTCGGTGAGCATTGGTATCTTTGATTACATTTGGGTTGTTTTATTATTTGTTTAAGTTCATTGAATATTGATGATAAAATTCTTTTTTTTTTCAGGGCTATCCCCTCCTGGCGCCAGGGAATGACATAACATCAAATTAATAACTAAATATATTTTATGCATTATTCATGAATACCTTTTTAAAATAAATTTTAAAATATATTCAAATCTCTGTATTATGTCATTAACTTAATTTGGGGAATTAATTAATTAATTAATTTGGGGAACTTATTTGTCTAATTATTTTAATGACTTCATTGGACAGAATATTTCATAATATAATTATACACCCATTGATTGTTAGCCAGTTGATGCAGCTGACATTCATTCTATCATATTGTTCCATCACCAGTTCCCATTTTACACTTATGCTCAGAACTCAATACTGTAAAACAATACGGCTTCTTCAATCCCATTTGTGATACAAGATCTTTGTTTTAAAGTACAAAAGTGCAAATTTTACTTCTTGGACACGTAGCATGGGGGGGGGGGGGGGGGGGGGGGGGGGGGGGCAAAAAAAATTCGTTAATCTTCCGTGTAGGTTGAAAGGGGGGGTAGTGTGTAATATCGAATACTTCTTTAATTCTATCTGTCTGTCCTTCTGTCTGTCCGTAACAAAATTTTCTGTCGCATTTTTCTCAGCAACTATTCATCACAGATGCTTGAAATTTTAACACACTATTTGTTTTGGCATGCCATACCGTGGGATATATTTTTGCACCAATCGGATGTCAACTTCCTGTTAAATGACGTCTGTTTATTTTTAGCCAAAATTTTCAAACAAAATTTCGTCAACGATTTCTCAGCAACTATTTATCGCAGATGCTTGAAATTTAAAACACTATTTGTTTAGGCATATGCCATATCTTGGGATATATTTTTGTACTAATCGGACGTCAACTTCCTGTTAAATGAAGACTTTGTTTATTTTTAGCCTAAATTTTCAAACAAATTTTCGTCAAAGATTTCTCAGCAACTATTTATCGCAGATGCTTGAAATTTTAACACACTTATTTATTTCGGCGTGCCATATCGTGGGATATATTTTTGTACTAATCGGATGCCAACTTCCTTTTCAATGTCGACTTTGCTTATTTTGCATATTCAAATCAGAATGGGGGTATTACTAGGGAGCATTGGCTCACAGATATCTTGTTATATCTATGATATTTAACATGCCCCCCCCCCCCCCCCGTCAGTTTCAAGAAAAAAATGTGGGGGGGGGGGGGGGGGGCAGCCCCTACCTATGATAAAAGTTACGTCTGGTGCGACTCTATACCTTTTGTACAAGGAGCACTCACTTCACCATGTCCAATCGTGATAGAGAAAAACTTCAGTTCAATTCCTAGGTATTGACATGTTTATATCAATTAAGTGTGTTCATGCATGATTAATATATATAATACACAACATTCAAATATAAAAATAGTAATTTGATTAATTATTTAATCCAAATTGTTGATTTCATGAAAAACATTGTCACTTGATTTATCGCATGTTGAATACATACTGTTTTTAAGTTATCACCTACAACACTTTATTTACATTCAGTGTATATTTCCCCTTATGTTTGCATTGGAAATCTGCGACGTTCAATTTTCTATATTTATATTCAATGTATATTTCCCCTTATCTTTGCATTGGAAATCTGGGACGTTCAATTTTCTATGAATACACTTTGATAATTCATGCGCCATGGGCACAAATATAAACGTCTCCACGTGTTTTGAGTATATTTATTTTTGTAAGATTAAATGAAACGTTTAATCTTACATAACCAATTTGATATGTACTTTTGAAAAATAATCATTAAATTATATCTATTCCTTAAACAATGGGATTTTTCTCTACAGTGTTTCTGGCATTATATTTTTAGTCGCGGAACCGAACTAAATAAGATGGTAATATGGCTGTTCCATGTATGTTTCATATCCCTAACTGAGAGCGTATATATTGGCTTTACAGCGACAATACACATATATTTCATACAAATAGACATCAGTATGAATATAAATATAAGCATTGAATGCTTATTTTTGGGTGTCGTCGGTCCTATGACACACCAAGCGGTGCAGACAAATTATCATACCGCGCTAACGCACGGTATTCAATTTGTCTGCACCGCTTGGTTTGTCATAAGACGGACGACATCCAAAAATAAGCCGTTTGTCCGTCGTCCGTCTGTCCGTCCGTCCGTCTGTAAACTTTTTACATTTTGAACTTCTTCTCTAAAACCACTTGGTCAAATTCAACCAAATTTGGCACAAATCATCCTTATAAGAAGTTGAATATAAATTGCAAAAATAAAAGGCCAGATTGTATTCAAAGCGGAGAAAACATCGAAACTGTAAAAAAAGGGGGTGCATTTTAATGTATGAATACATTAAAAAACTGAAATTAAACAAATTGGATAAATTTTTAAAAGTTGCCTATAATTCTACGACTGACGCTTAAATGTTTGATGATCATTAGAATTGTCTTATTAAACATTAAATACTTGTGTACAGAAAAATCAAAAGGATGATGTGCTATAACTACTTTATGGGGTCCCTTCTCATTTGATGAATTATATGAAATCTGCAACAATTTTGGTAGTTTTCAAAAGAGTAAATAAAAACGCCTTTTAAACAGTTCTGACACATTATAATTATGAGGATATCTGCTTTATCATTATTTTAAAGAAAATATTGCAGCAGAAAATCATCTTGGTTTTTAGCCGTTTGTTGTTTTTGAGGAAAGATGAAATAATTGATGGGCCTTGGTACAAAACTGATACCTGTATGCCTGACAATACATTAAATTATATAGCTTTTTAACACATCACATGACAACATTTTCCAGTCGAATGTTTTCATTGATCAAGTGAGTAAGGTCATAAAACGTCACAAGTTTACACTAGGTAAACAATTATTTTAGGGAAGACAAATTAAGTTTTTGACTGTAGCCTTAGCAACTTTTGCCATAGAGTTCAAAACTGCGAACTGGCTTCCAGACTATCTGGCGATCCTCTGTCCGTCAATCTTTGTTAACTTTCACATATGAGATACGAGCTGTGAAAATGAAATGTATCTCATCGGCATGGTATATTCACAGAGCTTGGCATCTTAAATAAACACACAAAAATATTCACTTAGATGTGCATAATGGTAATTACAATAATTTAAGTTCGATTTTTTTTTTTATAAATACCAATACACCAAACAAGAAATATTGCAGGTAAATGGTAACTACCTTTTCCAGTATTTTCATCATAAAAAATAAATACATTGTATGTATTGCATGACCTCTAAGACAAAATATTAATGAAATAAAATGTTTAATTGTGTAGATTCAACATGTGCAAATTATGATTACACACGATAAGGTAGGCCCACAATAGGTGCTGATTTTTAAACTGATATATGTCTTAGAAAATGTATGAATTTTTTTTATCTTTAAAGAGCTAATACTGTTCACATATGTGCAAAATCTGCAGGAAATAATATACCGGTGTTATATATAATTTATCGCAATATATTTTCACCCCTACCCCTTTATAAAATATTGAGTTTTACATCAGAAAATTATGGTACTTAACTTTGATAAATATTAAATTTTACTGTTCTTAATTACTTAAAGTGTTTTAAGTCAACATAGTTTGCCATTTTGCTCAGGTGAGCGATGTGGCCCATGGGCCTCTTGTTTTATTGTTTTATAGAAAAAGACACATTTTAATATTAATTTCTTGTACAATGATTTAGCAATTTATAAAAGAAGAAAAGTTATATGAATTAAATATTTTGTGTGGATCTAGAGGGAAGGGGGAAGGGTCCGGACCCCACCTAATAAATGAAATGTCTTATATTTACATAATGAATTTACCGAAAAAAGGCCTTGACATCCCCCCAGCAAACATATATATCTCTCGGACCCACCCCACCCCGAAAAAAAATCTGGATCCACTCCACTCACGTTCGGGTTACATGTAATGAAGACTAATCAAAATAATACCTGATATTGAAAACGTCTTATAAATTCGTCTATTAAATTTGCATTCCAAAAATAGTTAAATCTATAACATGAATATATATTTTTTAGCAGTAAAATGAACCTGATTTAATTCAACATGAATATATTAATTTTCTCGATGGTACTTTATACAGGGGAAATATAACCGCCGATATCGGGAAAGGAAAATCAAGGACAGGTTAAAAATATATGAAAAAAAGGAAATGGAAATACTATACGTTTTACAATTTTCTGTCAATTGCCATTATTTTACAAACTAAAAATAATATTATTAACAATTTTGAATTACTTATTGAAGACATACTTACCTTGTTATTAGCAATTTTGAATTACTTATTGAAGACATACTTACCTTGTATTATAATAAGAAATGTATTTTGATGTTTCATTTAACATCCATTTAACTTTCAATTTTGTAACAGTCTTTTTAATTTATGTTTTTATGTACAATATCCTTTCATAGAGATTTCAAGCATACATACATTCGCTTTTAAGAGGCAACTATATGTTTCTCAAATTAAAGTAATTATCATTAAATTTAAAGAGCTAATACTGTTCACATATGTGCAAAATCTGCAGGAAATAATATACCGGTGTTATATATAATTTATCGCAATATATTTTCACCCCTACCCCTTTATAAAATATTGAGTTTTACATCAGAAAATTATGGTACTTAACTTTGATAAATATTAAATTTTACTGTTCTTAATTACTTAAAGTGTTTTAAGTCAACATAGTTTGCCATTTTGCTCAGGTGAGCGATGTGGCCCATGGGCCTCTTGTTTTATTGTTTTATAGAAAAAGACACATTTTAATATTAATTTCTTGTACAATGATTTAGCAATTTATAAAAGAAGAAAAGTTATATGAATTAAATATTTTGTGTGGATCTAGAGGGAAGGGGGAAGGGTCCGGACCCCACCTAATAAATGAAATGTCTTATATTTACATAATGAATTTACCGAAAAAAGGCCTTGACATCCCCCCAGCAAACATATATATCTCTCGGACCCACCCCACCCCGAAAAAAAATCTGGATCCACTCCACTCACGTTCGGGTTACATGTAATGAAGACTAATCAAAATAATACCTGATATTGAAAACGTCTTATAAATTCGTCTATTAAATTTGCATTCCAAAAATAGTTAAATCTATAACATGAATATATATTTTTTAGCAGTAAAATGAACCTGATTTAATTCAACATGAATATATTAATTTTCTCGATGGTACTTTATACAGGGGAAATATAACCGCCGATATCGGGAAAGGAAAATCAAGGACAGGTTAAAAATATATGAAAAAAAGGAAATGGAAATACTATATGTTTTACAATTTTCTGTCAATTGCCATTATTTTACAAACTAAAAATAATATTATTAACAATTTTGAATTACTTATTGAAGACATACTTACCTTGTTATTAGCAATTTTGAATTACTTATTGAAGACATACTTACCTTGTATTATAATAAGAAATGTATTTTGATGTTTCATTTAACATCCATTTAACTTTCAATTTTGTAACAGTCTTTTTAATTTATGTTTTTATGTACAATATCCTTTCATAGAGATTTCAAGCATACATACATTCGCTTTTAAGAGGCAACTATATGTTTCTCAAATTAAAGTAATTATCATTAAAAGACTTTGATATGTCCTGGTGTCGATAAGCAAATTTTCCCCATTTCCATTCGTGCTGCGCATTCGATATTTTTGCAGTTTTAAAACAAAATTATCATGATTTTCAAGGTTTCAGTAATAAACATCTTTATAATTTGAAATAATTATAGAATTAGTGAATCTTTTGACTATATATCTATTTATTTCTGAAATAAAGCACTGCTAAGATAAGATTAACATCCGTTACTGTGATTTGACCCCCCATGCGAAGAATCTGGTCTAGTTTTTTTTTAAATACAACAGGTATGTGGGAGTTATTTTCAGGAAAAACATCATAGATGATGTTCTTTTGGAAAACCAAATTATTAAAACAACCCGGCAAACTTAATTTTTTAACAACGTGTCCAGTGTAATGGAGTAGCAATTCTGAGAATGACTGCCCATCTGTTCCGTTTAATTTCACGTACTATCAAATTATCAAATAAAACTGATGTATCCTCATTCTTTTAGCCATTCCGGTCAGACACTCTCCCACCATCATCTCACCGTGACCAAGGATACACACGGCGCATGGTGTATTTATTCCTCCTTCAGGAATGATGTACCTCAGGAATCGCCCGTCTCTGTCCAGCATGTGAATTTTGTTACCCTCATAATCTGTAACGATGACGTGACCGACAGAATCAGTGGCGACTGAAGAAGGTTTAAAACTACTGTCCTTCTCCGAGTACGAGTACCGGAATATGCCCAATCTATCGACAGCAATGACTGCGTCTTTCTCCCAGTCAGCTATAATGATGTCCCCGTTGACATTCTCAGTGATGTAAACCGGCCATTTGTACAGAGGTTGACATTGCGAGTCGTACTGGATTTCCTGGAGCACGGTACCGGTACTGCTGTATCGGGCGACTTTGGACTGATCGTCTTTACGGAGACAGACCAGTAGATCACCGGACGCTGTACTTGTGACGCCGTGTGGCTGCCATTCCCCGTTAGTGAACATCGTCACCACAGTGTCGATGTCAGATATCATTCTCACGGTTTTATCTGAGAAATCAGTGTACACTACTTGTTTGTTGTACATACGTACGTGATAGCCTTCACATGTAATGCTGACGGTGTGGTGGAGGTGGCCCTGGAGATCGAACAACTTCAGTTCCGTGTTATACCCTCCCATCCACAATTTGTTATCGTCGGTAACGGTCATGTCAAACGGTCGATCTTTATACCTTTTTTCAGCAGGAAACCCAGTGTCTATAACAGAAGTAACTGTTGGTACTTCTAATATTCTACTACCCGGTATCTGATTTTCTTGGAATTTATTTTCCAAGAGTGAAGTTTTCTTTTCTTGCATTTTTTCAACGTACCCGAAATAAGTTTGCAAATAATTAGCATTTAATTTACATTCATAGAATGTCGGAAATAAATAATCTGTGAACTCTTTCAGGGTCTCTTGTTTTTCAATCATTGGCTTGAACCTTTGCACTTCTATAGCGTTTTTCGATTTATGTAATTTGGTCACTTTTTTGTTTATTTCATCCACCCTCTCAATCATTTCCTCAAAATCTTTCTTTTGTTTCTGTAGAACAGCCTCGTGTTCCTTTTGCATATCATCCAGTTCCTGGTGAAGCTTCTTCACGGTCTTCTCGATCTGTTTGTGCCACTCTTCTCCCCGTGCTGTAACTTCAGCTTTCCTCTGCTTGTAATTCAATGGTAACCATGACAACTGTTTTGTCATGTGATTCAGAACTTTTTCTAAATCCTGTTTGGATGACTGAAGTCTTTCGTTTTCCTTTCCAATTACTTTTAAAAGTACTTCAGTTTTACCTTGTCTGTTAAGTTCTTTGATTTTATCGGAAAGCTCTGAAATTTCGTGTGATAGAAACACAAAGGAAGCATATTGGAACATCACACGTTTTACAGTATGCAGAACAATCGTTAAGGGGATGGGACTCACATAGGCATGTGTTTTCATCCTCCCTGCTGGTAAAATGAACGACGTCATGACCTGTTTTAGATTTCAAGCGTAAATGAACTGGAATGCAAGAGTCACAGAGATTGACTCCACATCGTCTGCAGAAAAACGACACTGGGTTTTGACACAGATCACACTCAACGAAATGCTGGCCTTGGGTTGACTCCTCGGATGCCATTTATATATTATTGTAAAATCTACAATGTAAAACCATAATTTTTTACAGAGAATAATGTAAATTTATAGAATTTGATATGCTTAGTCATATTTCGTTAATTTTTGTATAACTAATAGTTTCATTCTGCGGGTGTAAATATTTGCTATTTGATTCCAAAACAGGTCAATTATGTTTTGCTGATGTTTTTTTTCCTAGCGATATTTGAATTGATGGTTATAAAAACAAAATAAAACATTTGAGATGAAACCGCATAATTTAGCAAAATAGCACCCTGAAAATAAATGTTATGTATACTAGTGTTAGTGGTACTTGAAAAGTACAATGAAAACATTATCACATGATTATAAAAGCCAGATCAGATGTTATAATTTTCCAAGCATGGCCACATACACCAAGTTTTAGTATATGATGTGACACATGCAAAATATTTTTGAATACTGGAATTGATCAGCGCAAAAGTAAAATCGACTTCCTAACTAAGGTAGACAATAGTTAGAATGATATCAGCTGTTTATTTTCTATGCTTCAGTTTGTCATTGTATTTAAACTTGCGTTTATGATTTTAACCTGATGAGACAGAGTTAAAACTACCAAGGAAAACAATCATACTTAGGTACCCTCGAATATAACGGAAAAGCTTTTACATTTTCGAAACATCAGAAAGTGGACTTCAAGCAAAGGGACTTAGACACGATTTTAGATCAAAATTTTATTTTCTATTTTATATGTATAAAATGGTCACTTCCGCATTTTGAATGATCGACAAAAATTTGAATGTTAGAAGTCAAGTTATTTATAAGAGATATACAGGGGTAAGAATTCATTGTTATGTAAACAAAGCTCGAGCCTTTTATTTGTTTACAAATAATGTAAAGTATGGGCTTACCATTTCTTTGACAAAATGACTGAGGCAAACAACGCATACTGATTCAATGTGTTCATAAACAATATCAGTAGGAGAAAGCGACATTTGATTGAAACGTATACCAATAAAACACATATGTAAACAATAACAATAACAAGGCTCGAGCGTTGTTTACAAAACAAAGAATTTCAAACTCTCTATCTAGCTTATAACTCAATATTTGACTTTCATATTTCGTCAAAGCATTAAAATCATATTAACCATTCTAAACATTCAAAATATAAATTTAAAATTTTAGCATAACTCGTGTCTAAGTCCCTTTAACGCGTTACATCTCCTGTGTAAATGAAAGTGTTCAGTTTACAAAGAAACTTTTTCCGATGTTTGTACTTCTATATCAATTATTACTCAAATAAAAATTGGCTCACTCAAAAAAGATGATAGGATATTTCAACTTCTTCACTATTATGAACATTGTTTAATTGCTCAATTTGTAGTATGATTGCCAAACACGGACTGAAAAACGAAATACAGGGCTTTGCTCTGGAATCACTGACAAACACATCAAACTTTTGCAAGCTTCGCCCGGGTATAGTTTCATAGCAGCAACATTTTGAATGTTTAAGTATCTATGTTTGACATGAAAGTAAAAAAAATCCCGTGCTTATTCTAACTTATTCTAACTAATACTTGTTTCTGGCTGACTACGGAACAACTCCATTTTGTTAAAGTCTAAAAAAGACAAAGCTAAGCCGAGCTTTACAAATATTTTCTCAACACTGCAAATGCAGTCAAGAGAATGAAGAAATGTCCTATTGTAAAGAAAAATATTAAAGAAGACTGTTAAATAATCTTTTTGATAGTGACAATTATTATTATTATAGTTATCAATCATTTAACAAACCTTAGCGATGAAAAGCCTCTTTCCTTTGACACGTATCGGAGCATGTTTCCTTGATGTCTGATCATGTCGTCGGCTTACACCAGAAGTTATTCTGAATCACGGGGGCTCTTACGGGCTAATTGTTATATTACTTAATTATTTAAATCTTAATTGATTATACACGTGGTTTTATATTTATAAACAAATATTAAAACTTAAAATGAAATATCTTGTAATTGCAAATACTGAACGTTTATAATTCACATAAACTGTTCCCACTGTGAACCTTGGAAATCCTTTCAACATATGACTAACACGACATTATCCTTTTTATGAAGCTATTTGTGATTGTAAAAATCAAGTGTACGTCACACCAAGGGCTAATGAATTTCGATGTATATAATCTACGTTAATCTATCATACAGTTGTATATAAATTGTAGATTGCTGTAATCTCTATTTAATAATTATCATATTACAATCGCCCGCTCGCCCGAGGTACGGGCGACACAATATTCGTAAGACATTTGCCCGGTGGGCGTCTATTATTTCTTTATTTTTAGAAATACTTTGTGATTAAACCATAGTTTTTGTGTTTCATCCATTACTTTGAAAATGAAATAAATAGAAATATATACCATAAAGCTACGAGGGTTGTTAGAAAAGTGAGCGGACTAATAGCATGACACCAGCGAAACTTTCAGATTGAAACTTGCCGTATTTTCTAAGAAATATGTAAAGATTAATTTTTTTAATGCACCTTACAAAATATACCGCTTTATTATTATGATAAGATATGTTTCATGGAGCATGTCAGGTTTTTTTTTTATTTATTAATTATTTTGTACGTGTTTTTCTTTATTAAGAAAATATACCGTTTAAGCGCATAAAATGTACGATATTTCATATGATGTCACAATAACTTAGGAAAGTCATTTTGTGGAAATTTCAATTAAATTGAAGTATTTCTGACCGGTTTATCGCCGAATTTGGACGACCAATGCTTGAAATGTGAGTTAACGTTAACGTTAATGGACATCTTGGAGCACCAGGCCGTCATTAAATTTTGTATGCAAGCAGGAAAATCTCCGATGGAGACCAAAAGGGTCTTAGATGCCTCTGGAGATGGTCCACATATGTTTATTATATAGGACAAAGGTTTTAAATTGAAATCAGAGGTTAGAACTTGGTTTTTTTTTTATGACGAACGAACCCCCATACAGCCCGGATTTTGCTATATTTCCTTATCTAACGTCGAAACTGCGTGGACAGAGATTTTCGGACCTAAATGATCTACGATATGCCACAACAGACATTAAACAAAAGCTTGACAAATAATAGTATGAAGGTATACTTTATAAATTGGTTAAATGGCATAAAAAGCACGTAGAACTGAAATGTGTTTACTTTGAAAAAGAGTGACAGGTTTGCATTACAGTTGTTTGACGTCACCTGACGTCGTGGAAATAAGAAATGGTGCTCCGTAATTCTAATTCATGCAAAATAAAAATCGCTGTATATTTCGAAAAAAAAATATTAAAATCATATGATTTTTTGCATACTTATTTTCAATTGGTAGTCATTTAATAAAATATAAGTCATCCTAAAAAGTACACAGTAATATTCCGTAATTAAATCACTTTGTCCGCGAACTTTTCTAACAACCCTCGTACATAAACTAGTAGTTTTAATAAAACAGGTACTTCTATAATTTATTAACCTAGGTGACGTATTTATGTGCGTCTTTATTTGCATTGCGTAAATCTTTTCTGCAATGATGCAATTTGCATATTTCACCCCATCCTCAAACTTGACCAATTTAAAGCACGACTCCAACTCGATTTATATCTTATATCTATTTGGTGCAGGGTTTTTATTTTAGTTTTCAAGCACGTTATTATGATGTTATTATTATTATATAATTATCAAAACGGAAAATGTACTCTTGAAGATTTTTATTATGTCGGAGAAGTTGATGGTTCCAAGCTTAGTAAAAGTAGAAGCTCCTCCTTATAGACTAACATCTGCCTTGTAATTAGTGGGTTTGTCCTGTAACAAGCCTGTAGTAAGAGATAGAATAATTAATGTTTGAGAACAACAAAAATGAACTACGTTAGGGTAACAACATGAAGTACTCTAAGTAGTTGAGCAAACTCTTCTCCGAACCACTGATGCACTTAGCATGCGCGCATCTGGAATATTTTTCCAGAAGGGTCTGAGGGATCATTTTTTCATGAAGAAAAGAGTTCTAAAGTCTAATTTTGATAATTTTGCTATCGGAATTTAATAAGGGAAGGGGTTCGGACTTTCCTGACCCTTAGTTCTATGCATACTCCTATCCTGTCCTATGTTCCCTTTACGTCAATTTTTACTTAGTGAGTCATGTGGGCATAAAGGCGGCGAGAATTGCAGGAAATTACAGGACAAACACATAATTCCACCGTCAGTGATGCATCTGCAGTTATCACTATCGCCAATGCCCTTCATTAAGAACCACCAAAGAAAACATCTCTCTCTCTCTCTCTCTCTCTCTCTCTCTCTCTCTCTCTCTCTCTCTCTCTCTCTCTCTCTCTCTCTCTCCTGGTAGTATAAACTATTGTAAAACAGAAATATCGTCTTCATGTTCCTCTGAATAATATTTCAATAATATTATATTTCTTACATGAACCTTATTTGAACCACCAGAAAGAACCCAATCCTGAACCCTGATTTGAACAAATTTAAAATACTATACATCTGATTATGGTGTAAAAATACCACTGACACTGATTGGTTCTGGACACCTTCTTTATTGTGACACGGTTTCAACAGAACATGTAAGAAAAAAATTAATAAATACCCTGAGCAACACAATAACATTTTTAAGTAATCGGCCTAAACCCCCTTAGCATAATATATCATAGATAATGCTTTCATCTAAGTAAATGGTACTAACTACATTAGTTTCCATGTAAGTGATTACTCTACACGTTCATCCACATAGGTTATAAAATACTGTTTACATATAAAATACCCTTGTAGATATGACATTTTATTATGATAATTAAAACATAATATGTACTATTTTTATGGAAATGGAAAATCCCACGCCCAATGAGAGAGCGCTATACTGACAGCAGAGACAAGTGAACAGCCAAGACTAAAAATTATATATACATGTATATATTCTATAAATAACACTAAGATACAGTTTTAATTAAATAAAGTTTTCACTTGTTTTACTTCTAAAACTTGGAGTTCAATATATTAAGGTATTCAATATGTAACGACCAAATTTTGCACCTAATAAATGAGTGGTCCGATATCTTTAATCCTTGTATCATTTTGAAGGTGTTATCAAATAAAAAAAAAACAATCAATTGCACCTTGAATTTTACATTGAAGTCTATGGGCAGCGCAAGTTTTATTCAGATAAATTGAAAAAAGTAACTTGAATTTCATCTGATATCTTGGTGAAAATATGCATAAATTCTGTCTTTTTCAAATTTAATTTAATTGAGCTAAAAACATGAAAATACCGCTACATAAAATAAAGTTAGTACAACATTTCAGCACCGAAGGAGATTTTAATAAAAAAAAAAAATTGGAGTTATATTCTAGAAAAAAACCCAGGGGAAAACAGAAACATTTACAAGAATCTGTATTTACATCAACAATTTTTTTTTAGCCATATTGATGAAGGTTATAAACTTTAAAATAATTTGTCTGTACTTGACACTATAGAACAACCACTGATTCATTACACTTTACTGAAAGGAGAAAGGACAAGTTTATGTTTCAACCAGAAATGCCCATTTAGTGATTTAGTTTTAGACCATGTTTTTCTTCCGGAATTAAAAACTTCCTAAGAGTCGGTTTCCCGTTTAGAAATCAGACACAAAATCTGTAATATTCAAAAAAATAAATTTCACTTACAGCTCACGTCTGATTGAGAGCATATTACAGATTATCAAAATTTGAAAACCGCGTGCTTAATAAATCACACGAAATCTAATGGAAAATACAATGATGTTGTTTAGTATCATCATGAGAGACTCTAATTCTCGCAAAAATGACAATTATTGAATGAATCATACTCAATGGAATTCTTACATCTATAGCTTAGATTCCGTTCATGACAAATGAATTATTATGTTTTGAATATGTCAAAAATTTAATCTAATGTAAATTATATTTGTGTAGTCATAATTTTGCTACAGTACTAAGTAATATCGCTTAAAAAACTCGCGTATATAGATGGATATTTGGTATATATTAGCTGTAAAAAGGGGGAATATACCAGATTATCTTAGTCTGAAAATCGAGAACATTCAGCTTGAAGCGGCGCGAATTGTGACAGGGGGTAATAGACTAGCCTCCAAAACTCTCTTATATAAAGAAACAGGCTGGGTTCCGTTACCTAAGCGTAGGGAAGACCTCCGGCTTATTTTCTTGTTCAAAATGTTCCACGGCAAAGTTCCTAATTATCTTTAAAACATTTTGCAGATTCAGTTACCTTCCAATGAATCACATAATACAAGAAGCACTAACTCAATACGAGAAATCTACGCAAGAACTAAGCTATTTTACGACTCTTTTCTTCCCAATACAATACGACTTTGGAACACAATACCAAACAACATACAGAACAATCCTTCCATAAGTAGCTTCAAAAAATATCTAAATAAAAACAACATAACTATTCCCTAATATTATCATATAGAGTCTCGAATAGGTCAAATTATCCAGTCTCAACTACGTTTAGAATGTAGTACTTTAAAACTTCGCATGTTCAACAGAAACCTCTGTCCATCCCCTTTTTGTTCGTGTGGGTCAGTAGAAAGTCCTGACCATTATCTTCTACATTGTCCAAAATATGCTACAATACGAAATAGAACAATAAACACTCTCGCAAATCCTACAGATCCTAACTTACTACTTTACGGATCAAATTGTCTTAGTATTGTAGAAAATCACCAATTTTTTCATACCGTACAAATATTTATACTTGATAGTAAAAGATTCAGCAACCATGATATCACGTAGAATGTTGATAGTTTCCTTGTAAATATTTTTAGTGAAAAGAAAGTTTCGATTAAAACAAAGATCTTGACGTTTTACCCAAAACTTTAAAATTTATTGTAATGGATTTATATATAGGATCTCTCATGGTTTGTGATGGTATATGATTTTTATCCAACGAGTTGTGTGTTTTCTATCCCCGAGCCTTGGCGAGGGGATAGAAAACACACAACGAGTTGGATAAAAATCATATACCATCACAAACCATGAGAGATTCTTTTTATCACATGTTTTTACCAAGTTAACTAGTTAAACTTCGTTATTTCTACAATTTCGTGTTCTCAAGCCGCACAACACATTTTTGTAGTGTCAACAATATTACGCATGAAGAAAAAGTTCCAAGCCAAACAAACAAAAATATCATTTTTTTATCAGAGTTTTAATAATCTATGAAAGAAAGTTTACAAAACAGCAAACAACGTTTTATAATTTTAACTTTGGACTTGTGGCATTGTATTATTTTGCTTCTGTTTCATTCCATGGTCTAACCAGATGACACGTGGCGTAAGAATACACAGTGTAATATCAAAAATTTATCCCATGAGTGATATCCATCGTATATTGATATAAACATGTGATAAAATTATTCATACCTTTTTTTTTCAATTGCCTGTTTATTTTATTAATGATTAATCGAAATCGGCAAAAGACTAACGGTATTTTTATGATGTGCTAGTACATGTATATGATTAAAATTTCCGAAAAAAATAAAAAAAAAATGTGTATACTGAAAATGTATACATAACTGATGTAAGAAAAAAGCCACCTTTCCTTCAGTATGGATGTGTATGAACATAAACACATGATTGTGTATATTACATTTCTGTTAAGATTTTCAAACAAGTCGTATATTGTAATATTCTATTATGTGATATTTTGTTGACTTTTTTCAATATCTCATGAAAAGTGCTTCAAACTTTATTTTTCGACATATTTTTCTATTTTGCATCTTGTATTTACATCTTATTTTACACCTCTCATTTCTGCAGTGTATGCAAGAGAGGGATTAATATAAGCCCTATGGCTTGTTTCCCAATCTTACAATTGCAATTGTCACCATGTTAATGTTTTTGAATCAATGATGAATAAATATTGTTTAAACTAAAAAGGGGGAAATATATTCTGTACACACTACGCCCCTGCGATTGTTTAAATAAAAACAACAACGTTTAATTGACGTTATTAAGAAAAAAATTGGAAGTGATTTAGATAAAAATAACACATGTTTGGTATCTCAGTTTTAAGCCTACAGATCACATGAAGTGAGAATTCAGAATTCAACTTCAAAATAATGTGTTAGTTCTTTGAATTGAAATATAATAATTTGTTATATCGCTTTTACTTTTTAATGTGTAATGAAAAACTATTTTTTTAAATAAACAAATAGGGCCTAAAAACTGACAATAACGATAAATTTGATTATACATGTATGTGTTATACTTAAACTGATATGATTAGAATCACCTTTTGGATACGGACAACTATCAGATTGTGTGGGGTTTTTTAAAAAGCTACAGAAAAGATTTTAGATATGATGAAGGGTTGCTGATTAATAGGATGAAATATGACCTTTTTTTGACAAACAAAACAAAGATGACAAAGGCGTGGCAGTTAATAGTTTATTATAAGGAACATAAGATACCTCAATATGCTGTCGACACTTTCTTTGTACTCGAAGGTACACAAAAATTCATTCTTGTTGTACTTATCACGACTTTTGTTCTATATTCTCAGGACTAAGAATGAATATCCCTAAAATTAAATATAAATTTGATTTTTTCAAAAGCTCATTTAATACGTCGTTTGCTTTAAAAGTGAATGGCCACGGGGTTTTTTTATGCTTCAAATTTAATATTTACAATTGCTTAAGTAAGGTATTTCCTATGGTCAGCCAAAATTTTAGCGGCAGTTTTCAATTAATAAGCTGAATAATGTAAAGAGCTTACAATTATATGTCATGTAAAAAGGCTAAACAACTGACGGTGTCAATTCAGCAGACAATTGAAAATACCTTAGTTAATCATTGTAAACATTAAAATTTGGAAGAGTAAAGGACAGGGACGTACAAGGCGTTATATATCCCCTACTTGGAGCAATAAAAAAACAATTTTCAAAGGTTGCTAATATATATATATGTGTGTGTGTGTGTGTGTGTGTGTGTGTGTGTGTGTGTGTTGTATACATTGTTTATGCTATAAATTTCATTCTGCATACCAATAATGCTTTCATTCTGTTAACACAAAATGTATAGGTTTCCAAATTAAGCCACCATTTACTCTGCTAAGATGCAAATTTTTGGAATGAATAGGTCTAGACTCCATCCTAAAAGTACTTTTATTAAAATGATATATTTTCATTCTTTTTTGTTATCGACTTATTAAAGTGGAGTCTAGACCCATTATGGATCAAAATTCACAAAATTTCACAAAAAACTTCTAACTTTATTTATAATTTTCAAACTTTAAAAGTTATTCACAATACATGATAAAAGTGTCAACGTAGCTCAGTATGATAGGCGGATGATTGTAAATATTACCTCTCAGCTGACAGGCTGTTCGAATCAGGGTGTGCGTTTTATTTATTTATTTTTTTTTTTTTTGCGCTTTTACTTCCTTTAGGTAATTAAAACATATTCCATTTTTTCCCCCTATAATAGAATTAATTTAGGAAATATCTAAAACTCTTCAGATAACGACAAAAAGAAAAAAAAATGTTTTTTGCCCTGTACAAGTAATGTCAAATAACAATAGCGCTAGCACAGTCAGATATTGTTTGAGATCAAGTTGTAATCTTAAGAAAATAAACAGAGAAATGAAAGTAAGGAGAAAAGTATAAATATAAATGTATATTTGTTGATGGTCAGATATTGTAAATGTACTGATGCACACCTTCTAATATATGATTTCTCTATAAGAGATGTACACAAGTCGTTTAAATATCCAAGGTGCGGGGAGTTTGACAGGCATTGTACGCACTTGTCCTTTGAAGAAAAAAATCGTGATCATGCCCTTTTAAACCAAGTTGCGATATAATGCTAAATATACCACTACTAACATATCCTTGAATTTCTAATTTTTGCTGCTAAGTGAATTAACCTAAGGGCAACGTAAACTTAGGCGCACGGTATATGTACATGTATATCATTATCAAATTATCTTGAACTGAGGACTGAAAGGGGACATTTTTAAAACATATGAAATCGTCTTTGCTCCGAAAACATGTTGATATTCTGTACAAGGCAAATGTCAAGAACACTGCATATTTACATTTTCAACTTCTTTGTCTTTGATAACATTACGAATCAATTTTGAAGCCTATAGCCGAATAATTTCATAAAATATGAGCGACACAAAATGGGGGTGTCTTATAACATAACCGAAAAACGGTATTGGTTGCGCCGCGTAGTAATACATAGCATGTGCTACACGAACAAATGTTGCGTTTAAAATGTTGTTTTTTAAAGTGTAGATATTGGAAATTATATAAATATAAGTAATAAGGAATCATTCTTTGAATATTATGAGGTGATTTCGGTCGGAGCGTGGTCAAATCTATCATAACGCCCTTCGGGCTTTATTAGATTTGACCACGCCCCGACCGAAATTACCACCTCATAATACTCAAAGAATGATTCCTTATTCCTTAAATGAACGCGGGTATAATATATGTGCAAAGAAAGATAACTCTATATATTTCATGTTCACTCAATCCTTTTTTTTTCATTGAATGAAGGAAAATGTTTATGATAGCAAAGAAACATGTGAAGGAGTGAAGACATTTTTAAAAAGTAATATTAAAAAAAAGTAAGAAGGCCAACTTTATAAGCTGTTGCAAAAGCTGGACAGGTTTCGGTATAATAGATTATCTGCCGAGCTGTTGTGAGATATTGTGTCGGTCTATCTTGAAGAAGCAACCATTACAAATGAAAAAAAAAAATTGAAGTTGTCTTTCCGAATAAAAAAAATTCTCATCATTTACCCCCACTTAATCTTATTTACAATGCAAGAAAATAAAAAAAAAATTACAATTGCTACGCCAGTGAACATTACGGCAAAATCTAGAAATATATTGTGAATAAAATAAGTGACGTACGTATAGTTCAACCACTTGATGTCAACAGTGAAAACTGATATTTAGAAGTCGTGTGCCACGGTATAATCGCAGACAACCTTCTTAAACATATAAAAAAAGACACACAAAACGTGTCAAAACAAATGTAAAACAACACATCAATAAACTGATTGCTAATTGCAATTTATCACTGACATAACATTTCCGCGGATCATTGGTAGCATTATGCATTTAATGCATGTGCGGATCTACAGGGAGTTTGAGGGAGCCGGGACCCCCCCCCCCCTTTTTTTTTTAAATGAAAACGTTTAAAAGTTACCGAAAATAGGTCTCTCCCTCCCCCAAGTTAACAAAATTACCCCCCACCACCCCCGGAAAAAATTCTTGATCCCTGCATTCGTGTTTTATTGAGTATAATATGATTTTGTAAGACCTAAAAATCAATTTGTTGCCTTTGTGGTTTAATGTGAATGTTCGACAAAAATCAACTTGTTGCCTTAGTGGTTTAATGTAAATGTTTGACATTTTTACATAAAAAAAAGCAAACCTTCGACTCGAGTTTTTTAATTCATGCATTCTAATATTTTGTAGTTTCTTCATTCTTTGAACAAAAAATCTTCGTGTATTCGTCATTTGAGTTTATCCATTTGGGTTATTGTTTATGGAAGAAAAAAATATAACAATCTTATAATCTTATAACAAAAAAATCATATATACATGTAGCTTAGTCAATCTGCTCAAATTTACGTATCCTATCATATAACCTTTTTTCCCTAAAAACCTTTAAAATCTATATAAATGTTAATTAATGTTCCAAAAATATAAAGAAAAATAACTGTGAGTTAACAAGCTTCAATCCTAAGTTATAAGCCTCAAACTGTTCATTATGTCAAATAATGTACGGACGAGGACGCTTTGTATCTGACATAATAGACAGTTTGATGTTTATAATCATTAAGTACCTGAAACTTGAAAAAATATTATGAAAGCATATTTTTTAACAGGGGTATCTAAATCATTCAAATTATGACCCCGAACCAATAATGTGGCCCAAGGAGTGTGAATTTTAAAATCCCAGTAGTGAGGCCCAATAAAGGGAGAAAAACGCAACTAGTAATAAACGGGAAATTCTTTTTTTTTTTCAAGATCCTACAATATTCGATATAAATATGCACGTTTTTACAGAGTACACATAATTGAGATAAAATCAATATTTTTTCTGTAATAAGAGTTTAAAAAGAAATTTCCGAAAGGGATACAAAGACTCACTCTTGATTTGTTACTCCGGTGAGCGATGTGGCCCATGGGCCTTGTATATAGATTTGGTCTTGTGTTTATCTATCTGGGTGAAGAGTAAATACACGTATCACAACTATCTCCCAACATCAGCAGCATTTTTATTTTTTCAATTTTTTTTTCGCATTTAGATTTCCCATGCATAATTCAACGCACACTTATACGTTCGATCAATATGTGCATTGATTAATTTTGAATGCAAACACAGAGGTTTTGGCCAATGCATTTAGGGGTATCTACTATCATTATGTTTGATCAACATTTCATTGTAGAACTACGATTTTAGAGTAAATATTTACAAAATTGACACCACAAAAAAGCTTTTTATCTAGTAATTATCCGTTTTCAACGATACACGTGTACGAATTCTGAAGATCAAAAGATCCTTATTGCTTCACCCCAAAACAGCATACAATCGCTCCAGCATCCCAGGACAAAATTAAAAACAAAACGATGAAATTCGCGCATTTAACCGACCCGTCTAATTCTGCGGGCTAGAATATCAATAAAAACTTTCCCCTATTGTGATTAAGACAACGGAGTAATATTTTGACTAATAAATGGATTGTTGGGTATTGTATGGTAATCGATTTTTGACACACTGAATGGCGGAATTCTCACGTGTTTATACACTAGCAGGGAATGCAGACCAAAAAAAAAGCGATCTCTGTCACATTTCGTATGAGATCGTTAGAGATAGGGTGCATCTCAGACTCATAAACGAGTGTATCTCATAAGATTATTCTCACAGAACAATTCAAAGACTTACCAGCGCATGACGGGGGCATTTCAGAGTGATTTATTATTGGAAAACTTTGAAATTATGCAATATTGGTACATGTATATCAAATGGTGTTCGTTTTCTGTTGTGTTACAAAGTGAATGAGTTTGTGTCGATATGTTTACAGGATTTCAGGACCTCTTAAAGAGACAGGTAAGCTTTCATTTTTGTTTTCACGATATAGACTATGGTTTTAAGAAATCGCCGTGTTTTCTTAGAAAAAAAGGCATAAACGAAATCAAATAAATTAAAATTTCCATGCATCTAATTAGTCGTTTTACTTTACACTAATTCTTTCTTTCTTTCGTTCTCTCTCTCTCTCTCTCTCTCTCTCTCTCTCTCTCTCTCTCTCTCTCTGATATTAAACATTTTGATTGATCTTTTGACAAGATTTTCTATTATCTATAAGCACTTGCTACAATTCATGAGCCCAAAACACTTCTGATAATCGATATCACGTTCAATGCAATGTAAACAATTAATTTGATTGAACATAGCTCATGCCTTAAATCTAATTCTCTTCTAAAAAATTAATAATAAATTACCATTATCCCCAACCAACAAAGTATTTTTTTTAGTCTGGATAAATACACATACAACACACATTTCTCTCTCGTTTCACTTTACACTAATTTTCTCTCTCTCTCTCTCTCTCTCTCTCTCTCTCTCTCTCTCTCTCTCTCTCTCTCTTATCAGAATAGTACACTGCAATAGGTCTCTATTCCCACGCACCTTAACAAAACTTGCATGAATGCTTAATGTTGTAAAAATGGGAAAGTTAACTGGCTGTGTGATCTTAGAAAACGGAATACGAAATTATTGCATTATGACAGCACTGCCGAATAACATCGTACACAAAGTCACGACTTTTTTGTGTATTTACAATAACATCTTCCTTATTGATAACCATGGAAGAAAATCATCCCCCAAGCCACTTGAATATTCTCGGTGATGAGCAAAGCTTCATATACCGTGAATGAGGTATATCTCCATTTGACGGCCAGTTAGGCAGAATCGTAGGACGAATGCATAAACGATAATGATAGAGAGAAAAAGTGAATGAAAGATGATTTCTTGATTTCTAGCGGCGGAAGTGTAAATTTCATTGATCGACGAGATCATATTTTCCTGATGATGTATGGGCTTTTTGTAATCTTTTATGGCACATTTTTCTAAATTGTAGTTTTTATATTTATGAATATAATTTATTGTATGAATCGATAGACTCTTCATATCTTTGAAAGTATCAAATTTTTTGTAGAGAGAATCAAATTCAGTGACATCAGACTTTGGTGCCGGAAATAAATTTGTTATTTGGTCATGGCAAATGCAGTTGTTGCGGTCAAAGGTATGTTATTTTTTTTTCTCTTCTTACGAAAGATTTTTCCAAAGACCCAAAGATACTAGTTATTTCCTATTGTAAGTTTAAAGATAAGAACAGAATTATTTTTTATGAATAGATTACAGGCTTCAATCTTGTAAATATGTATTTACATACATGTTTGGGTGCAATATCCGGAAAAAAAAACCAAACTGTCGAGTATGATATCTTATGAACACTACTACAGTGATATTTTTATTTGTGTATAGAAAGGATATTGAAATGTTTAATTAAATTAAATTCCCATTTGGAGGGGGTACGAGTTAATGTAATGAAATTAACGAAAGAAATGAAATACATGTACTGGAAAATCTTTGAATACCGCGGACCCAGCTGCAGGTCTTTAGCTCCCGGTTTGAAAAAATTCGGATCGACTCCCAGGTCGTCCATCCGAATTTTTCCAGACCGGGTGCTAAAGACCTGCAGCTACCGCGTACCTTGAAAGAAATATAAAATGCAAAAGTACTTTTAGCTTTATCGTCAGTTTACCATTGCTGCATGCATATTGATTAGTAGACGCAATGTCACAAATTTATGTTGAAGAATTAAAATCGATAAAAATCACTTGATCATAGATTCACTGCATATATATATAAAACCAAAACCATTTTCAGTAGGGATTATCTAGGGATTATCGATAGCTAAAGGGCGTTTACGATTTGCATAACGACTGTCAAGTGACATTTCGAAGAAAAACTTCGTTATAATGAAAATATACATTGCACATACCATTGTGTTAGAAACCGGTGTTAAAAAACGAGAGAGAGAGAGAGAGAGAGAGAGAGAGAGAGAGAGAGAGAGAGAGAGAGAGAGAGAGAGAGAGAGAGAGTGAGTGAGAGAGAGAAAAGAGAAGGACAGACCTTGCATGCGCGTGTAAACAGAATTATTAAAATTTCACTTTACATATCGCAGCAAAACTTGTTTTAGTTCTAGCGTCTTCGCTTGCATCTATAGAGTTTTTGTTGTTGCTGTCCAGAACGGCACGGAACAGAAAGGACTTGACTTTCAAAGAAGATTCTCTGAAGAGTTCTAGAACTCACTACAACTTTATCAAAACTGATATTCCAAGTGTCTTCGTATAGAATTACATTTGTAATGGGTATTTCCAAGAAAGTACAACAATTAACTATATATCTTTGCAAATATGTAATAGTATGTCTCCATTTCTTAATTTCTTATGATGTAGCCTTGAGACAGCATTCTATGGATCCGGTTCGTTTGAGCTTCATACTGTAATGTACTTTGATTCTCAATAAGCTGAATAAGCCGTAACTGTTATCGCGGGTACGTAGCATCGTTTATGAAAGGGGGGGATGGGGGGCAAACTCATCCAAAAATCTTGACAGGCCAAAAAAAAAATCCAAAAATCCATTCCATTTTAATCTTAATTTCCGTATTTTCAATTCAATTCTTTACATACTCCGGAAAAAGTGTGTGTGTGTGTGGGGGGGGGGGGGGGGGGACTCCATTATAATTCATTTTTTTATATGCAAAGAGAAAAATGTTTGTGGTGCGAGAAAAAGTGGGGGAGGGGGGCAGCCCCCTCCCCCCCCCCTCCGATGCTACGTACCTGTATCGTACATGTATGTGGAACACTGTAGTTTCCCTATAGATGAAACTAAAGAAAATGATTATGGTTTTATGTGATGCTGCAAAATACATTGAATTTT
Organism: Magallana nippona; assembly: GCA_033439105.1. Taxonomy (NCBI): domain Eukaryota; kingdom Metazoa; phylum Mollusca; class Bivalvia; order Ostreida; family Ostreidae; genus Magallana; species Magallana nippona. The sequence continues at coordinate 44,174,195 of CM065923.1, read as the reverse complement.
GGAATATCGAATATATGACTTCAACTGTACCACTTTTCACTACAGTCAGAAACACGAGTATCGTAGTGGAATTCTAAGGTCTCGTCATGCATATACATGTACAGTGCATGTTTGCCCTTAACTTTATATGTTGTATATCGTCACGAGTCGATCTCTGATAGAATACTTCATCGCAGAAGTGGTTTTTTTTCACCCTCCGCAGCAGAACGTCTTTTTTTCTTTCCTTTTTTTTTTACATGCTATGTAAATACAGACGCTGATGACAGTGTCAGAGGGAAAAAAAAACTCTAGAGATGATGGGGAAAAAATAAAGGTTACATAAGTAAATTGCTGCTTTATAGACTCCATAAATCACGCCAAGAAGCGATTGACGCGCCGGTGGGAACCGGAAAAAATACTCGTTTAGTTCATGACAAGCACACACCACGAGTGCTTTGAACTGATGTTAATTGCCGGAGTTTTTTGTTCGTGGCCCGTTTGGATTTTAACATCTGTACTTATTGTAAAAAGGGTAAGTCTGTTCGAGTGAATTACCGGAGTGATACCATGTATTGCGTAATTAAAGAAAGGACGGACCATTGTGACGCCAAAAGTCTCCGACAGACTCCCCTCTTACTTGCATATTGATCAAAGAAGAAGAAATCAAAGGGATATTTACTAGACAAATACAGCAGAGACCATGTTTATTCAAGAGAAGCTGTTGTGACTAATGAGACGTAAAGCCATAGAATGCTAGAGTGCATCTTGGGATGGAAGTGGAGATGTGATGGTTGGGATGGTTGCTTTCAAATGAACAACAAATAGTAACACCAAAATTCAAAATGAACTCAAAACAACACAGACACAAAGATTTAAAACAAAATTAATTAAATAACAATCGAGATCAAAATTTAAATATGCATCAGCGAAAGAATGAATAGATTGACGGATGCTATAAGAAAGTAAATCTCGATAGTTCTTGAGGTGTAAAGAAGGTAAATCTCGATAGTTCTTGAGGTGTAAAGAAGGCCTCCGTGCAAAAGATAAGGTGATGTAAGACACAGGAATATCAAACCAACGATCAGTGTATAATATGATATCAACATATGTTGATATACATAATAAATAAAAGAAAATATATCAGAATAGAGATAGAAAAGAGATATACGCACAAGAAAGATTCCAAAATATATAGTCATGGGGTTTATCCACAAACACTAATTACAAATTAACAGAGAGAGAGAGAGAGAGAGAGAGAGAGAGAGAGAGAGAGAGAGAGAGAGAGAGAGAGAGTCTGCGTTCGATACACACAATGACGGATTAAGAAGTATTACAGAAACTATGTTGCTCCATAATTGCCTTGGCGTTATAGGATCAGCAGTTAGCGATATTGACAAAACCTTGTAGCTGTGCAATAATACTTTATCCAACGGGGAAAAAAATCTTAATAATGCATATAAAACAATGCTATATGTTTAGAAAAATCTATAGATGCGTCGTTTATATGCTAACGACGTTTCTGTTACAGGTTACCGTGCTCTCTCTCTCTCTCTCTCTCTCTCTCTCTCTCTCTCTCTCTCTCTCTCTCTCTCTCATTCTTTCTCTATCATTTTCTCTCTCTCTCATTCTTTCTCTATCATTCTCTCTCTCTCTCTCTCTCTCTCTCTCTCTCTCTCTCTCTCTCTCTCTGACGGTGAAAAGTTCAGTTTTGCTATGGATTTCATATTTGAAATGCAACGAATCCATTTCATAGATTACCACTGTAGAAATTAAATCGGTTAGACTATATTATTTGAAATCATTATCCATTTATGATGATTTTATTTTTGTATTTAACATCTATATTAAGAAAAAAGAAGAATGGTCTTTTGTAGCCAAAAAACGCTGAATAAATAGTTCTGCAAGGTATCATAGTGCCTTCCACAAAGGATTTAATCTTACTGACAAAGATGCTTTCATTTATTTTACAATCTCGCCATAATTACAATTATTAACCGTTTGAATTATTAGCTTCCTCTATATTCCGTTTGTTCCATGAAAGAAATAAAAGCATTTCCAATGCAGTCATATATATTTAAACAAACATTATGCAAGAGACGTCGCGCGGAAGAAAAATGTTACTTGCATTATCTGTTAATTTTGTTTCGGATGTGATCAATAGCTGAACGAAACGGGACTCTGGGTTATACAAACCATTGTCAGTTAAATTGGAATCCATTATAAGAAAGGAATAAGTTTAACCTTCGGAGCGTAGAAATCAATCTGTCAAATTTTGATATCATTGGATTCCTCGCGGATGAAGGCTGTTAAAGCAGAACTATACAATTTCATGCTCAGATTCCCCTTATTTAAAACGAAATCTAGATCGATGCTATATTAAAAAAATATATATAGCTTGCTTGTAAAAGAATCAATTATCGTATTTCAAAAAATTAACTCTTTGTCTTAATTGATACATTTAAAGTGTATAAATTGAGAGAGAGAGAGAGAGAAAGAGAGAGAGAGAGAGAGAGAGAGAGAGAGAGAGAGAGAGAGGAGAGAGAGAGAAGGGGGTGTGTTTACTCATTTTGATCGCAATAAGTCGTAAACGAGATTTCTTTGTGATCCGCAATATATACTTGTAGATTACTGAAATATCTTCTATTTCGGTAATGAGAGTTACAGCCCTTTGTACACTAGCTTTTGTTCTGTTTTGTTTTTTGTGTTTTTTTTTGGGGGGGGGGGGGGGGGGGGGGGATTGAAGGTGTGGGGCGAGGGGGTTACAAAAATACGAGACTAGTTAGTGTTTTGCAATAGTATTCTTCTATTGATTACTAATTATATCGTTCAGTAATTATGTAAGTTACTTGCAGAACCTTTACTTTCGAAATTTTACATATACTTGTAATTTCTTCATTGAATTTTGTTCTTTATTGATAATCTTAATTCAGGGAATAATCAAACATTACTGCTGCCGCTTTCATAATTATTTAAACAATTCATTTACTTAAACAATATCACGGTCTACTTGTTCGTATATAATTATAACAACAAATTATCAAAACAGTTTTACTCACAGTTGCAAATATTGTCACAATATGTATTTTGTTGGTAATCTTAACTCACAAATGTACATCTAAGTGTACGTGTTTTTAGATATCCTTTATATCTATAGGAATATTACTCTGGTTGTATTATACATTTTATGTTGTGAAATTAAAAAAAAACTTTAATAATCACTTTATAATTATAATCATAAAAACACGTATTTACTCGGTGAATATTGTGTATCAATCGTACAATTTCGTACTCATTCGTAAGAGTATCGTATTAAAATCGTCTTTCATCTTACCTGCTCGTAGGAATATCTGAAAGCGTTCGTTACTTAATCGCCGAAATTCGTACATGAATCACCACAGCTTGTCATGTAAATTATCGCACAAACATCGTACACTGTCGATTCGAAAAAAGCACAGTCTGTAGAATTATCGCAAGACTGACCTGGCGAATAATGTCGATTTTTAACTTTTATTAATTCGTGGGCAATCGTAGTATAAATCGTGACAGGTGCTTAACTATGTTAAACATATTAGTTATACGGACTTTTATATATATATATATATATATATATATATATATATATATATATATATATATATATATATAATATATATATATATATATTTATATATATATAATATATATATATATAATATTGAACGTTTACAAACCATGTTTGAATATGCTTGACGACATTAAAAATTAAGGAAGATTGGTGTAAAAAAATTAAACATCAGATCTTCCTTAAATTTTAGATACAATGTCTTCAGCTATACACTAGCTATCATTTGATAAAGGGAAAATCCATATATTTCAGCTTTGTAACTAATATATTTTGCTTTATATTCATACAAAGCTCTTCTTTTTAGGGAGATTAATATAGTGTAAAATGGCCACGCACATCCAGCCCTCTTAGGATGCTGTTAGCCGCATGATAAACTAGTACTTTACAACCGATAAACCTAGTTTAACGAATGTGAAGCTATGTTAAGCTCATTGTTCATACGCCAGCTTTTGGGGGTGATTTGTATATACATGGATCCAGACCAGAGGGTGGGAGGGGCTGGGGTGGGTCCCAGTCCTATTTTTGGTAATTTTACTATGTAAATTTAAGAAATTTGAATTTTCTATGGGGAGGGGGTTAGAACCCCCCCCCCCCCCACCATCACCCGCCATAGTAGATCCGCACATGATTCCAACCCTGGTAGAACTACATGCACATCAATCACGTATTGTTGATTAACCAATGACTATATTATAATACTCGGGAACTAATAATGTCTTGCCAGTAAAACAATATTTTTATATTTGCGACATTCGTTTGATTTTCAAAAGGGACTTCTTAAGATCTCAAAATTAACAATAGATCTATATTTTCGATCGTATTGTTATGGAGTACCTCAAGATATAACATAAATAAAGGATTTATGCCAGAAAAATAAAACTGAAATGTTAATTGATTTATATATGTTCAGATTTTCAAAATAATTATCTTATATATCATTTTTATGGACCACTTCTCATGGGGACCAATTTTTGGTCTAATAAATATACCAAAATTATACGACTAACCTTAATCTAATTTCAACAAAAATTATTCGTTGTAAATAAAATTATAATAACATAAATAAAATTATAATAACATACAACTTGTAACAGGCACCCAACTAAACATCTAACGAGCTGAACTCATAAGTTTTAACTTTTAAATTTAACTTTTAAATCATCTTTTATTATAACCAACAGATCATTTATTCAGGAAGATAATGCCAGTTTGAAATAGATATAGTGGATTAAATTTTGGAAATGTAAGCTTTTTGATGAGAGAGAGAGAGAGAGAGAGAGAGAGAGAGAGAGAGAGAGAGAGAGAACTGTGATTTCCATATTGATTATAATTAAATATACAAAATAAAAATCAATAGCTCAATATCTATAATAAGTCGACCAGATCCTAATTTTCTTGTATAGCTACATGAAAACTCAAGTAGGCTACTTAAGGATAAAGACATTTCTCTCTGTTCACTTTTGTCGCAGGATTTACAGTATATCCAGGGAAAAGTGTTGATAATATTTAATACGAAGAATGGCTGGCTTATAAATACCTTATAACCACTCCATTTCCTTCGAAATATGATTTTCGTTTCTGGCTGAAAGAGTCGAAACGTATTACTGCAACGTACACAAAAGGCAATGTTTTCTTATGAGAGAAGAACGAAATTATTCAGATCGGAATAGCTCGTTAATAAAACTTATTACTTTTTGGGGACCAATTTGTCTTAATGTAAATGGAAGAAACTGTTCGGCTTTGTACAAATGAACGAGGAATGTGTTTATGAAATGTGTTTAACTTGCAACATCCTTCTCTAAACTCGAAAACTTTGGGGGGAGGTGCATGAATCCAAAATGTAATTGAAATGCAGATATTGGAGCAAAATTTGAAATGAATACACTTATAAGGGAAATTACTAATGGTTCAGAATCAAAAGAAAATTTGAAAAATTATCAGCAAGGAGCGCAGAATTTATCATTTTGTTCTCGGGTTAAAGGGGTAATTTAATTAATATGCAATGTAATTAAACATCAACTACTTGTGTATGGGATTTCCATTTTTCCATTACTATAATCTCTCTCTCTCTCTCTCTCTCTCTCTCTCTCTCTCTCTCTCTCTCTCTCTCCTCTCTCTCTCTCTCTCTCTCTCTCTCTCGCTTGGTCGTTAGTTCTTTCAACATATTTACTTCACGTTGACATTTTATTGCGAAGCTTTGAAAAACATAATCCATATTGCCTGGAAAAAATAAAAAAGAAACGAATCTTGTGGGAATAGAGTGCTAGAGTTTTATTTTTGTTTTGAAAATTGAAAATTAGGGAAATAAAAAGAAAAGAAAAGAATTTCCTTGTGTACCTTATTTTATGCCGGTTGACAGATTCAAGCGGGGAATCAGCTGCTGAATAACGATATTACGAAGGCTCTCAATCGAGCGCACTTCCAATGATTTGAAAACCAAGTTTGTGAACATTCACCATCTGATTCAGTTAGTACCAGAGATTAACTGTGCACAAAAGTTTGCCATATAGAAATATAGCAGGCACGTAGCATCGTTTCCAAAATTCCCTCACTTTTGAAAACGATGTCATCCGAAATCTAGACAAGCAAAAAAAAAAAAAAAAAAAAAAAACTACAAAAAAACTAATTCGCCAATCGTCAAATTCCTAACATAAAACTACATGTACTATTATGATGTTCATTGCCATTATTTCATTACGATTTTTATATACTCAAAAATGGTGTGGGGGTGGGGGGGACTCCTTCCAAAAATTTCAATTTTCTATATGTAAATTTGAAAGAAAATCTTGGCTGCGAGAAAAACGTAGTGGGCAGGCCCCCATCCCCCCTCCCTCCTTGATGCTACGTGCCTGAATAGGTAGTCATGTACTTGTTCATTCGGACGCATGAATGAGTTTGAAATAGTTCTAATGCGGGAACAATTAACTAAAGATTAATTTACTTATAATCATAGAACAATTTTTGCAAGAATATTTGTGATTTTATTTTGAAAAAAGAAGAAAGGAAAACTAATTTACCAGAAATGTTTGACACTAAATCTGAAAAAGCAAGGTAAATTTTTTAAGTCTTCAAACTAAGCTTAAGTGATACTGGATACATACACATTAGATATAGATCTACTCTATTCAATTCATCAATTTAATTTATGCAACTTCAATCCGTGGGTATATGAAATTTATGTAGATCTTTACCTGTGTACCGAAACAATTAATAAATGTACATATGGTCTTGTTAAATGTTGGATCTTTACCAGTTACTAATTGTGTTATAACATCGAATGTAGACTATATATACATAATATAAGCTATTTGTATTATTATATTGAAAACTAATACAATAATATCGGCAGCTACGGATATGAAATACATGAGTGTATGAACATTTTCTTTCGAAACCTAGTTACATTGTCAAAAAATTAGAATTTGGCATCCTGCTTCATTAACCGTGCAGCATGTTCAGTTGTCCATTATTTTCGTGTATACACAGTTTTCTGCATGAATGACAATAAATTCTGCGCATAGTCTAACAGCAGCTGGTGTAAATCACTATATTCCTGATGATGTACAACATGATAACCACAGCTGATCATGATTCTTCCTTGGGCCTTTGTGAATCATATATACCCCCCCCCCCCTCCCCCTTCAATGTATGAGAAGCATGCTAAACATTGCATTTACCAAAAAGGTGTACCTCTCTTGATATGCTTGAATCTTATGCAATATTCTATGGGTGCCTAAAGTAATACATATAAGGAATAAGTAGGGGCCTAATGAATATTTATTAGCTGCATTATTTAAATAGTGTGACGTCACGATTCAAATATGGCTGACGATGCTTTTGACAGATGTGAACTCGGTTGATTTTCGCAATGGATAGACTAGCTCTAGTTATCTGTGCGTCGATCGACTTTCAGTATTGTTTACATGGAAATATAGTCGCAATATAATGTCACTTTTGTGTGTTTGTGGTAAGTAATAGATTAGTAATCACACTAAATGATTCACAAACGATTTGATTATTGGAAAAAAAAACCCGGGCAAATGAAAATCTCCAAATGCCATTTGATTGTCAACATGTTGAAATTATGGTATACTTATAACAATCAGTTTTATTAACGACGTTAATTTTGTAAATAGGATAATGTTTAGCATGTGTGCAAATACAAGTGATTATATCGTAAAGGGAAAAGGGGGGCTGTTCAACATCTTGCTGACTACGTCTATAGCTTGTAAACTTTCAAGTCTCAAGTCTTATACGTGAGGTTTTACCTTAAATTGTGTTGCCTCTATTTTCGATGTTCATTTAAAATCATTAACTGGTTTTGATTAAGATCATTTTTTTTTTACAAAAGCACATGTTTATAATATTTACACTCTCTTACAGCTTTCTTATGTAATATTAGGAGCCGTGATTAGACATGTATACATACATGTAGCTTGATGGATCATCTTTAAAAAAATTTTAGTAATTCTTAAGAAATTCATGAATTTTTTCACAGTAAATGCACACAACTTTTGCGGTTTGATATATTACAAACCAAAGTTATGAGTTTTTACAAGCAGCTGTCTGAGCCAAATTTCAGGCTCTATTTCCGAATTACTAAGAGTGGAACAGGTCCAAGATTCAGAAAGCTTCGACGAATATTGTCAACATTAATCTCTGAAAATTCATTAAATGTTAATTGCTGCAGATCATAATATCTTTGTTTGAAATAGGACATGTTTACTCAAATTTTCATAGTGAGCAGACTGCAGATCACTAGATCTTCAGCTATACTTTTTATATTCATTATGAAACATCAATTTGTTTGCACCAATTGTCTGGTTTAATGCTTAATTAATGTATGACATTAAATAAAGCTAATTAAATTACTAACTTTTAAAGCATATGTGGTGTTTCCGCTAGGAATAGGGGGAACCGTACAGCTACTTAAATGTACAGTTTATGTAAATGTACAATAACAACACACCTCCACCCCCCCAATTGTATACTCTCTATAGCTTGGGGATAGGGATAAAGGATATATTATGAATTCAAAGCGTTTTTAAGTAGATAAATTCTTGTGTCTATTTACTTTGTTTATATGTATATTATATGCATAATATATGCCCTGATTTTCCACAAAACAATTTGGTCTCCTCTATTACATGTATGCGTAAATTTTCCCTCACAATGTTTCATGTCACGAGGGGATGCTCCGATTAGAGGTGCCCTTATTCCCCTTTAGATCAAACATTTCAGAGCTAGCTTTACGATAAAATTATATGTATTGTCATCAAACATTTCAGAGCTAGCTTTACGATAAAATTATACGTATTGTCAATAATGCTGTCTTTGTTTTTTGTTTTTCAGTGAAAAAAGCCAGACTGATCGGGAGTCCGGGTGAGTTCTTCAGAAATCATTATCAATTGAGTCAGTCACTGGAAAAAGTGTGTGTGTGTGTGTGTGTTGGGGGGGGGGGGGGGGGGGGACAAAGCCTTGTGTTATTTGGTCATTTTGGTTATCTCGATTATATTAATGAATCCATCCAAACAATTAGATTGAGTTTGTGTGCCCCCTTACATTAGTCTCTATGTCTGCCTGTCCATTAAAAGCAACCACATAACATGGTATCATTTCTCATTATCCATTTTTCCCTGTGAGCTATTCTATTAATGCTTTTAAGTTTGTCAGTGTTCAGAGGAAAACTGGCCATAATCATATATGTTAAGGGCTTCTGAAACATAATCCTGTGTATTGGTCACGATGATTAAAATTGATTGTTTTTTTCAGGAGCTTAACTTGAATTATTAAATTGTTATCGTAGAAATGTTGAGCATTAAGGAGGCTGGATGGTAAACAAATTTAACCATCAGATATAGTCCTTAAATTTTTAGATGTGATTTGTTAAGTTATAAACTTTTATGAAGTAAAGAAAAAATCCAAGAATATTAGCTTTTAGATTTGAGTAAATGTATTTTAAATTCCTATATCTTTATGTAGAGCTCTTCTTCTTAAGGAGATCAAGACAGTCTAAAAATGGCCATGACCATCCAGCCCCCTTAAATATTTTTTCAGAATCTGTATAAAATTAAAAAACTTACATCTACTGATATGATTTTATCAAATGAATTTAAAACTCTGACATGTTAGATATTCAATGTATTGTGCTGTACAAAGTTTATGTCTTACTAATTAAGCTCTCTTGAACTGACAGCTAGCTATAACAAATGTAGCTGCTACTCAGCCTTTGTTTTGAAGTTACATGCATTTTAACTAATCCCGTTAATATTTTAGAGACATTTAAGATGTTTATTTCAAGCCAGATATTTTATTACTATTAAATAGTAAAGAAATCAGTGTAAAGCAATTTCAGCGAAGTTGTTTTCTGCATTGATTGTCGTCATTCGCTTTATAAATACTGGTAATTCATATCCAGAAACCAGATTTTACATCTAAATAAGGAAAAAGTAATTGAATGATAAAAAAAAGAAGAAGAAATTAGAATGTGCATGACTGTTATTTCTCATTTAAAACAATTAAACATTTGAAAGTCTTAAATTCTATTGATCATTCTAGATCTATACATGTTTAAAATATACCGAAGGGGAAGAAGTTTGCATTTAAAGTCAAAAGTAAATATTTAGCCAAACAGATTAGATTGAAAAATGGATAGGATGAATTTGTTGTTTTTAAAATAAATCATAAGATTCACACATTAAAAGCTGAGAATAGAAGTGAAATAAATATTTAAGAAACCACATACTGCCATTGTCATGACTGTACAAATAATTACGGTAATTTGAAATTTCAATATTTACAAAAGAGCAAAAGAGTAAACCAGAATTTTAAATTACTAGCTAGCTTGTTTAAATATCAAAATCCAGAATGTACTTATCTTGAACCAAAAAAAAAAAAAGAAGTTAGGCTGTCCAAAGTTAATTCTATGTTTAACATATTTAACATATTTGATGGATCAATATAGAATCTTTTTTGAAATATGATTTCATTAAAAAAAAAGTCTGATATCGACTTTCAATTGTTATATATGAATTTTATTTTGTATTTTTTCAGAGGAATGTGAAAAATTGTTTTGGCTGTAAACAGGATATTTTAGAATATAAAAGTTGGTCTCAATTGATGTATAATATAATTATATACAAATACATGCCAAAGATGGTCTGGTCAAATTTTTAATTAAAAATATATAATCATGAAAATTAAAATGAGTTATCATTATTATTTTATAAATTCTTTTAAATCCATGGAATAAAATCTAAAGAATAACCAAGAGTCACATAAAGCCCTAATCAAACAATGATATTTTACAAAGAATTTGAAATGAAAATGCAAAATTCTAGAAAAATTGCAATTTTTAAAATTAAATTGAACCGATCCCGATTATAAAGAAACTGATCCCAATAAAAATTATTCTAAAATTGGAAGTTTTACAAAATAACTGCAGTTTAGTATAAGAAATTGATATGCATTATTAGATCTGTCTTAACTAGAGCACATAATGGACTATATATCAGATACTCAAATGGGATTGTCAGGAAAGATCATTACTATAGAGGCAACCTACTTTTAATTTGAATATTTACTGTATATGTTTTAATGTAAATGAAAAGAAATCATTTGTTTGTTTTAATTTTATTGCCCTCTCTCGTAGGTTTGATATTTTGAAGTGACGTTAAAGTAAAACATAGAATTAACTTTGGGTGGCCTTATTGGAAGAAATCAATGAAAAAAAAATATTGCACATGAGAATACCAGTCTACAATGTACATGTGTATATTCTTATTTCATGTTTTCATATAAGATTTTCACAAACATTTGAAATTGAAATCTTACACATGATGTTCGATAGTAGAAAATCTGATTAGAAACTGACATGCAGTACTGCTTTGTAATGTATATTTTTAGCTAATCTGTGAAACAGGCCTGGTTATTTAAATGTTTTAATCCATATACTGTAAATGATTTATAGGGTCTGTGGATCACAATCCCCAGTTGCAGTTACTGATACATTGTATTATTATTTCATGCATTTTTTACGTATTTTCTTAATTCATTTTATTATTTTTTTTAAACAGTGATATTGCCATGTATTTGTGTTGCATACATAAATTTACATTCATGTACTTACTGATTATAGTCAAGAACTCTGGGTTTTATTTTCTTTGTTTCTTGGAATCTTTAATGTAATATCATATAGATTCAGTAAAAATTAAGCCATGAATATTCAGCAGTTTATTCAGATTAATTCATTATGACTGCATTTTTCTCACCATTGCATTTATTAAACCTTTCCGTGTTTTTATATTGCTTCTTAGAAGAGGGTAAGTGGGCTGTTTATGTCAAATAGGATGCTTCTGAATTTTTGTTATGTTTTGGAAAAAATAATCTATCCTCAAGACTTGTTAAGTATACTTGTATATAGACTTTTTTGTGCAGTAGAAATTCTTCACGTTTTTGAAATTTCAATCATTTTTAAAATATAGTCAGAATTACATTAACCAGAATTCAAAATAATTAATATGTATGCAAGTTGTCATGTTGTTCAGTATACTGTAGATTTCTTATTTTATGTGTGTACTTAATTCCATAATTGATTCTGCTGTTTTGTATCAAATCGCAACCACCAAACTTTTATTATGATTTCATTTATACAGTATCACAATGATCTGAAAAATAGAAGCAAAGTTTTAAGAAATCTACTAGTGGTGCTTCTTGAGATTTTACATTGATATAAATTCCTTGCATTAATGAAGAATATACAGTATGTACCAGGGTATATGAATGTAGATTGAAAATATGATAAACCTATAGATCTTACAGACTTTTATTAACACCTCACCCATTTTCACTGAAGTTGACGAAAGTATAGATCTAATGTGCTACTCATCTTCTTTTAGACAATTACTTCTTTTTCCCTAAGTATCCTTGCAGATGAAAGTCATTTGATTCTATGATCTGAATGTTTAGTTCTAGTAATTCTTTAAATGTATAAAATGCACAGCTTTACCATGTTTACAATATAATATTTAGTATATTACAAGTTTAGATATTGAAAAAAAAATATCAGACATTTTTCTATATTTGAATAGCACCTTCAAATTGGCTTTTAGAATCTCTAGGTCTTTTAAGTTCTTTATATATGAAAATGATTTCTTGGAAATACATAAGTTTGATGTGAAGAATTTCTTCTGTACACAACACACTCAAAATAATTTGAAAAGAGCACTCTATCTTCATATGAAAACTGTTATTTTTCTGTTTCTTATTTCCATTAAAGCTTTTTTAAAAATAATTAAAAACACTTACCTTCTTAAGAATTTTATTTTTAAGTATCTCTTTTGTGAAATAATTTTGGCATATTAGATATATTTTGTTTTTTATGCAGTCACAAGTAGATTTTTAAGTTTTTATAGATAAAAGCTTGAAACCTACCCCTTGCTTTAAAGCCTGAAGCCTCAGTTACACCTCACCAAATAACACTGTTCATTTGCATGTGTTTTAAATTGAACTAATGTTCCACCAAGCAGCCTGTTTCCCTTGATGATTGTTGACCTAGTTAATTCACTGTCTTTGACAAGGGTGGACAAGTACTGCTCATGACAAAGGCAGACAAGTACCGACTCTGACAAGGGTAGACAAAAACTGTCCTTGACAAGGGTAAACAAATACTGTCCATGACAAGGGTAGACAAGTACTATCTGTGACAATGGTAAACAAAAACTGTCCTTGACAAGGTAGACAAGTACTCTCTGTGACAAGGGTAGACAAGTACTGTCCTTGACAACAGTAGACAAGTACTCATGTGCATGACAAGGGTAGACATATACTGTCCATGACAAGATTTGACAAGTACTGTCCATGACAAGGGTAGATAAGTACTGTCTGTAACAAGGATAGACAAGTACTGTCTGTGACAAGGGTAGACATATACTGTCAGTGACAAGAGTAGGCAAGTATTGCCACTGAAAAGACTAGACAAATAATGTCCATGACAAGGGTAGACAAGTACTGTTTATGACAAGGGTAGATAAGTACTGTCTGTGACAAGGGTAAATAAGTACAGTCTGTGACAAGGGTAGACAAGTACTGTCCTTGACAAAGGTAGACATATACTGTCAGTGACAAGAGTAGGCAAGTATTGCCAATGAAAAGAGTAGACAAGTACTGTTCCTGACAAGGGTAGACAAGTACTGTTCATGACAAAATTAAACAAGTACTGTTCATGACAAGATTAGACAAGTACTGTCAGTGACAAGGGTAGATAAGTACCATCTGTGACAAGGGTAAATAAGTACTGTCTGTGACAAGGGTAAACAAGTCCTGTCCTTGGACAACGATAGACAAGTACTGTCCTTGACAAGGGTAGACAAGAACTGTCCATAGCACAATTAGACAAGTACTATCTTTGACAAGGATAAACACAAGGGGAATCCAGACCTGCTTCATTATTATCAGACTTGTCAGTCATCAGGATTACTATTAGTATTCTTTCCGAAAACCGTTGGACTGTTTCCTATGCATTCAGATTTGTTTTGCTAAGTAGTTGTTTGTAACACAGTTAGTTGACTGTTTGCTTGTGTTGAACATGATTCAGCTAATTGTATTGGTCGTTATCACTCTTTCCATTTCAGTTTTTTCATCCCTTAGATGACCATGTTTTCTATTCGGTAAGGTGTGACTGGGGCATAAGGAATGGTTGTATATAAATAAATGTAGCATTTAGTATTTCTGGTTTCAGTATAATATCTTCACAATGTCAATGCGTAGTATAATGGTTTGTTTCTTGAGAAAATCACAATAAAAAAGGTCAGGCCTGTCATCTCGTATCTGATTGGTTCCAGGAAGAGAGAGTGGAACTGAATGAAATCTGTTTGTATTCATAACACTGTGAAGAGAGAAAATGAAATAACATTGAAAAGAGAAAATGAAAAAACAAAACTGCTAATTATACTCATAGTTGTGATAACTTAATTGTTTTTAGCTCACCGAGACAAAATCTCGGGTAACTTATATTATACCCCAGGGGACGGCGTCGGCCTCCCGACCTGGTTGAAGTTTTTGGTTCAGGTCCTGTATCTAAGTTATTACTTGTCATACCTTCACCAAACTTGCATGTATGATGCATCTGGACCTACTTATGGACTTGAAAAGACTTGGATGCTGAATCTGGTACATGAATTTCAGATGTTGGAGGAGGTTAAGATTTTGGAGCAAGTGCCCTTTGATAGCCATTTCTACGTAGACAAAAAAATTTTTCCTGATGAATCTGTAGGTTTAGCTCATTCTTTTTCCCGTGTGCACTGGTTCTTAGAGCTCGCTTCGCTTGCTATTATGTGATATATCATTTGACACAATATTGTATAGTATCATAGGATGCAATATCATATTTTATAGTAATGTATATGTAAACATTGTATCATACAATATCGAATGAAATTTACGTATGATTATCATACAGTTTTGTATTATGATATAGGATATTGTGTATCCAATATCCAAGATCATTAACTATGATTTTCATATAATATGATAAAGGTGGTCTCATAAAGGTGATGCCTCATAAAGGTGAGCTTTGTAATCTGTTATTACCTATGTTTAAGTATAGGTGATAAAAAATTTAAACATTTTCTGCAAGCTAGATGGTTGCCACACTTGATCATTTCATCATTAATCAGTTTCATGCATGTATAACTCAATATTCAAATCAAATAAAAATTATTAATAAATGATTATATGACAGTTAAAACAACATATATAATGATATGTGTGAAATATTGTCATAGATCTATTTTCTTAATGCATTTAAAGCTAAATGACACTAGTGTCGATGCTTTTTTTGTAGGACAGATTTCATCATACAGATCTGAGTACTCTTTATATAATTTTTAAATTCATAAACCTCTTTATTTAAAATATTCATTTGAGTTATCTTGTTTACTCTCCAGGTCTTATTGGTGTTTTATGAACATCTATTTTTGAATTTTTGTAATTCAATATTTTAACATATTGTTCTTTTGACTGATTCCTATTCATTGATGATTTTTTAAAGTGAAATAGCTTTTATCAGGTGTCTTGAAAGGTTTTATTTATTAATTTATTGTTAGTTTTAACTGTTCTTCCAAAGTTGAACTTAATCATTTGAATCCATTATAATCGTTTCAATTGGTTGATGGTTAGCTTTTTACTTTTATTAAGACAAGGTTTTTCAATGTTAGGTCTCTGGATTTGGGTAAATTGTTTTTTTTTAACTAAGCATACCTAGAATTTTTTGAAATTTTAGATAATTTAAGGTTTATATATAAGCATATGTTTTGAAGAAATCAAATAAGCAACACATTGTTATCTTATATGAGAAAGAGATTCTTTAATCTATACGATATATAGCATGAATTTATAAGATAGCTGTAACTTATATGGCTGATTGCAGAAAGCAGATAATTTTTTTAATTGTAAAATACTGTTTTTATATATTATTAACAATTAATGTTGATATTTTCCCTTCATTGATTTTTATTTCAGAGAGGTTCAATACATATGTGACACTAAAACTACAGAATGTCAAATCAACCACCATCCAAGTCAAGGGGAGTAATCCATGCTGGGAGCAGGATTTCATGTTGTAAGTTGCATTTAATTTACGATATTGAAAAATTCAAGTCAGAAAACACCTTTTCCTTTTTTTTTTTTGGCATGACCAATATATTTTAAAAGGTAAAATTAAAATTTCATTTCAGATGGTGAAAAAAAAGGTTTATTCAAAACAGTCATTATGCAGCTTTAAATATTGAATCATTCCAACAAAATTTGATTATGCATGAAAACCTGCATCCTTACCCTTATAAGGAATATGTTAATAAGTTTAAATATTTAGAGAACAGAAAGGTATTTTATAGCCCTATATTCTCATATGCAAGGGCACATAGTTTTTGTCCCCTTCCTACTTCAAGTTTTCTTTATAACCCTGTTGCATACAAACTTTTTGCACTGATGTCCATGTGGTCAATCAAGGATCAATTAACTTACATAAATCCCTGAGTCCCCTTATCACAAATCAATAATCTCAATATTTGCCTCTAATCTTTTTTGATGAAGGTAAATAAGGTACATTGTGAGGTCAGTCAGGGGGATTGATCAGGAGTAAAATACACATTTCTGCATCTGTCAAATAAACTTTAAGCTTTTGTGATATAGATGTCTTGGTGAACCTTATTTGCAGATTGAATGTGAATGAAAGATCTCTTATTATCATCATCACATGTTTATATTGAAATGAGATCAAATGCAACCTGCGCCATTACAAATCAATGTATATAAACATACAATGTATTTGGCAAAGTGTAGTCCTTGCACACATTTATATTTTCATTGCCCCACTTTCTGGAGAAGGATATTTAGGACACTTCCATTTTGTGACATACATTCCTCAAAATAAATACTAAAAGGAACATCTTAACAGAGATTTAAAATACATTTTATCTTTCATAAATTCATTGTCTGTCAGTGTGCCTCAGTTGGTTTAAAATTAGCAAACGATTTCTTTTCATCATTATGTTTATCCTGCAAAGCATTCAAATGATGTAAAATATATTAATGTTCAGATGCTTAAGTAATCCAGATGATTAATGATCACTCACTCACAGAACTAATCGCAACTTCTCGAGCCTTTCTGGCAAAGCTTGGAAAAACACCTCAAATGTATTAACATTAACGGATGTTAGAATTTTATAGAAAATGGAGTCGCTTCTCATCAAAATAAGTATTGGCGAGACAATCTTGTATCCTCTTCTGTAGACAAGTATATTTTAGGGTATATCATTGAATTTAATGAAGTCTAGCTCACATCTCAACAGATTGTAAAATGTGTTGTATTTAAATCAAGTTGAATAAAAAAGGTCACTGGTTGTCATCAATGTCATGGACCCCTAATATATGTAATACATTCGAGGTGTTTTTCTGAGCTTTGCTGGAAAGGCCCGAGATGTTACGATTGTCACAGAACAGAATAATGAGGCTTTACTGTATACATTATTTTTTATGAATATCACTGTATGATCGAGAGTTTAAGTTATAATCAAAGGGCTTCTCAGTAGATTTGATCACATACCAACCAACTTCATATCCCGGTGAACTTTTTAAATTACTGTTTATTACTTATATTTACATTTGAAAAAGGAAAACCGCTCAGAATCATTAAAATAAATGTGTTTTTACGTTTGATATAATGCAACCGTCAAGCGATAAGTGCATGCGATTATCATTGTGACGTCATGAAAAAGTTCACACAGAATTGAACGTTTTCGTTTTTTCTATAGGTTCATATAAGGATGCATATTTGCAAATGTAAATATTGAGTCTTAATTTATGATGAATATAAATCACGATACTAATCAAAATTACAATGAAACATTTTAAATTTTCTACGAGTAAATAGGGATTAAAGTGGACCTGGTATTCTAAAAACGGTATAAATGGCAGTCATGACTTTAAAACAGGAATTTTCCCAATATTTTATATTATGATAAAAAAAATCTGTGAAAGCAAAGACCAGTCTATTGAATACATTTTACGTCTGTTTTTGAGTGTTTTCTACGAGTGATATGATTTGTGGTATAGTGGTATGTTGTATTGAATTGGTGTATCATCATACAAATGCAATAGAATATCAATGTTGAGTAGTATATATGTGTAAATAGCGCACTGTCACATCAAGAAAGACATTAACTTCCTGTGTACATTTATTAAAAAAAAATACAATAAATTTCAGACTTTTGAATTAAATGACCTTTGAATTCTCAAAATATCTTTTAGAATGTAGCATATATAAAGTCACTCATATATATATAATGTTTGGGTCCTAAAATGAAAGTTCAATTAAAAAGAAAGGAAGCTCTTCATGCAGAGCAACAATTTAAAATAATTTGTACCTTTCCTATGATTTGGAAAGTAATATGCATGGTCTTGCAAAATACTGCATGGATTCTTAATCTGTTAGTCATTCATCAGGGTTAACCCATTAGTAAGCAGAACTATATTATTTCAAAAATAAGTCAGAGCACACCATGAGGTTGCAAATTTGTACTATCAATTAATATCAGACATAATTTGGTTGAATAACATGATTATGAGTAGTGTTTTGCCATCCATATTCAATGTGACACGCATTTTGCAGCATGGGTAGGCCATTACATAATACTAGTACCTTTTTGAGAGGAATTGACAAGCAGTTTATCACTTTCTGGCTCAATGCCTTTTTATAGGTCTCTGGTGGGACTAGTAATCTGGAGAGCTCTATAGAGAAAACTTTGGTATTGGGATCTTCTATCAAACTGTTTATGTGGAGGTTTTAATGAGTGGTGTGTTATACATTTCATCAATAATATATGATGGCTTTCAGAATAAGGGATGGAGTTTCTTTTGCATCAGAAGCAGCTGTATAAGGCTGATTAAAACATGTGCAAGTAGCAATAACAAACCAAATTTTGATTGTCCATTATAGTGTTGCTTTTCAAGTCTATATTTTCATAGCTACTGATCTAACTGTTTCTGAAGTTTTACAAACATCTTGTACTTAATTTAACTCTTCTTTTCCTTAACCATTGTTATCATTTTTCATTCTATGTATTCTTAGTATTTATTATTAAGAATTAACTTTGAAAGAATTTTGATTCTATAAAAGACAAAATTGAATTAAGTACATGTATTGAGTTATTTTCTTAAAAACTATTCACAGGACTTCAGAAAAGAATAAAGTATTTTTAACCCAGAAAGTAATGCTGTGAAAATGATTACCAGTATCTGATATGATTCTCCTTCTGAACAGTGCTCTGCAATATGCTTAGAGCTTGCATGGATTTTACCACTGTAATGTTTGGCCAGCTTTAGAGATATCTGTCAATCAATTTCCAACCTTCATCATTCTGCGTCGCTAAATGTCTGATAAAGGAGACAAGATTATATTGAAAAATGTCTCCAAGAGATTTTCTTTCATTACATTTAGTTACTGCAGCTGCAGTTTGGCTATCACACTTTATCGTGTTTCCATATAAGAGCGTTTCTGCTGTTATTGATTATGGCATTAATATAACATATGATTATCAAGTTATGGCATATCTTCATAGACTCAAGCAAGCATATTGAATGTAACAATTCTAAAAATTGCTAAAACCATATATATATATATATATATATATATATATATATATATATATATATATATATAAAGATTATGATTTAATTGATTCAGTTTATGATTTGTCTTATGATATAACATGCAATAATATGATGATGTAGGTGTTCATGATATTAGAATCTGCATGTGTTTGCAGAAATAAGGGATTTTATGTTCTTCACACTATCCCAGAAGTGTCTTCTCAAGTTATCTTAGAGTTCATATACATTGTGGGATGTACCATTTATCAGATTCTCTATTTGCGTCCTGTAAAAGTTGGTGAATAAGGCAAATGAAAAAAATCCCCAAAATATATAGAGTGCCCATATTTCCACAGAGTTTCAACAAAGTTTGTGAAACATTGAACTAAAGACTGGCCAAAAGTTTTGGTGCTTAGTATTAATTGAACAAAATTTGCCGAACTATCCACCAGACATAATATTGTATTACTCTCTGTCATTGTAATAAGTAAGTGCACTCTACCAGATTGTTGAAGCCTGAATGTTTGGCATTGCATTACACTCTTGATATAAACTATCACACAGGTGGCTATATACACTGTACTGTATATAATCATTAAAAGTGGTTTTCTATTCCCACAAAGGTACTTTTCCAATAACCCCTTTTTAAACCACATTTTATTTTACCATGAAGTGCAAAGAAATCTTTTTATTCTATATACTTGTTGCCAAAGTTCAATTAAACCATGCAATAATGATATACAATAATCAAAGGATAGGGACAATCACATTTCACTCTGTATCTTATTACTCTGTATATCCTTGCAGGCTCTAAGTGCTTCATGTAACAAAATTGATTCGTGAGGTATATGGGGTATATAGCCAATTATTATATAGTGAAGGACAATGGTACATTTGGACTCCAAACAAGCCAACTGGTTGAACTGTAGCTAATTTTGAGTTTTTGCAAACAGTTTTCATGATTTAGTGTTTTTGTTATATTAATTGATGACTGCAATACATGTATAATGATTCTTATGACTTAATTTTCAGAGGCCAAATATTAATATGGAACAATAAGTCTTATTAAGCATAAGAGAAGAGTACACAAAATTTTTGTTGGACATTATTTTTTTTAGTTTGCCCTGGATTAAGCAGTAAACATATCCCATATGGACCGTCCTAGTTTGTCTCTGTTAGATATTGTGATTACTGGTGGTTAGAGGTAAATCAATATGTAGCTTTACAGGATATCATTGACTGCTACCAGTCAATGTCCAATGATTGGTGACTTTTGGAAGCAAGAGTCCATCAAATCATCCAAAGTGACGTTTACTAGATATACTTTTAAACTTGGACAAGTAAATTCCTCTCTAAATGTTCTCGGATATATTATATAAAAGAAAAATATACTAGGTTTTATTTATACTAGAAACAATTTGATTTTTAAATACAGGGTTTTTGTTAAAACTGTTTGGCCTCAATTTCCATATGGTGCAATGTCCAAGTTTCTATGATACATAATTTGTAGACAATGGTCCAATCAATTAAAATATGTCATCACATTTTAGTAATGTGCTGAACATTAATGATTCCATAGATCAACCCAACAACCAAATCAACAAAAATAAGTGTTTAAAATTAGGAATATACTGGTATTATAAAACCTCAGGATTCATTTGAAAATTCTTTCTTCCTTGCCCTTGTATTTTGATAGTACTTGATCCATATAGATAATCCTTTCAATTGAACTTGCACTAGCTGCTTAGAAAGTACAGACCAGACTTGATCAATTTCCTCTGATACATATTCAGTCGATTTGATTAGAAGATAGTAGAAATAAAATTAAAAGTAGCTGAGAGTTCACTTGTAACCAAGCACAGAATTAACATATTCGATTCTAAATTCTGTTTCATCCAAATGAATTTACAATCTGCTTCTTAATAATGAATGCTTTTCTTTTTTTAACACTTTCTTTGCCTCAGAAATGTTACAGTAGGTTATTCCTGTAAATATTGAAGAGATTGAGAGGGAGAGAGAGAATCAAAGCAAGACGCAATCCACCCTATTATGTATAGTCTGAAGTTGGTGGCTATAAGCTAAATAATTCATCAGGAAGATTGCTGAATTGTCAGGGGTTTCACTGCATAACATGATAATTGATACAATGCTCTGCTGTCAGACAGGGACTTGTAGAAATAAAATGATACATGCAATGTTAGTGATCTGGGTATTGGGTCATATAACTGCCACAGTGGTGTATTGATGACACACGAAGCACAAAATCGTGGCACAGTGTTATTTTTGTACTTTTGGGTAACCAAGACCTGTTAGTGCAAAAATACCTCACCTTAGAACATTTTGAGACAAACAATTTCCTTGTTTGAGATAAAAAAAGAAAATTCTCCATTGGAACATTAACTTCCATTATGGCCTGCATATTGCATATCTTTTGCTTGTTAATAAATGTAATTTCTTCCTCATTTTTGGGAAAATTAGGTCATATTTAGCAATATATAGTGTGCATTTGATATTTTCAGCTTGTAGAGAAGTTTGAAGCCACACTGGCATACATTACATTCAAGGAGAATATTATGAATATCTGTTTCAGTGTAACTCGTTAACCTAATTTTAGGGCATTCTGTGTCTACTTTTACACTGTAGTCAGAATTAAACTTATGGACATAGATCATTATACATAATTCTGGTATTCAATATTAACATTTATCATTTTGATTTCATTCAAATTAAATTTTTGTCTTCGAAAAGTAGTAGAAAAAAAAAAATTTGGGAAATTGACTTCATCCTCACTGTGTGAAGGTACTGTAGATTAATTCCTTATGAGTTCTAAATTCGGTGATTCGACAGCTGCTTTGTATCAAATTGAAAGATGTAAAATTGCGAGCACTGAATTAATGGTAATAATTTCAAGTAGTTTAAAACTGTCTAAAAAATAAAAGCGAGATTTTAAAACCTGCGAGGGTTGCTTCTCATATTAAGTTTATGCTCAGCCAGATATTAATTCCTCCCGTATATTTAGGAATCTACAGTAAACAGATTTCCAAATGACTTTACCTCTGTTTCACCTTTACGACTGTTTTAATTATTGTGGATTTGTCTTCAGAGAGGAAATTTGAATGGTTTTGGAAGGTTTTCTTTCAGAAAACCTGATTATGTGATTGCTAACCTTCGGGGGAAAGGTGGAAACCCAGGACACGAAAGTCATTTCGTCATTTACTTTATAAAGGCAATCAGACTCTATTTTATGGCTTGTCTGATGGAAAGAAATGACATTGTTTCACTATTACTGTAGAAATGGGCTCTGCGCCATTTCAAATCATTGAAATTGTAGTTTTTTCCCATTGTGTTTTCATGGTGTGATTGCTCAATGATAGAACAAATTGAGTTATTTTCCATTTGATGTATTAAACTGGACAAGTCAGAAATCAATTTTCTTTATTTTGGGGGAAGATTTTTCTTTCATTTACCAGAGTTAGCTTTATAACAAACACAGAAAAGGGGGGGGGGGCAGGGGTTGAAGAATCAAAGTAATGCATGAAATGGATTTTTCTTTTGCCATATAATTATTTATGATTAGTTATTAATTAAATGTGTGCTTGCATATCCATGACAATGTTATCAGGAGTTTACCTATCTTGAAAAAAGATAAGGTTGAAAGTGTATGCATTTGTAGGAATTTACAATCTATGTATTTATAAAACATTTTTGCTGTAATTTGATATTGTAGATTTTGACAGTAATTAAGACATCAGAGTCAACAAAAAGAGAATACCCATGAATGGATATTTTATTTTGAATTTCAATATTAAATGGCACTATGATATGCACTCTAAGAAATTAATGAAAGCTATCATTACATGTAACAACTTTTATTACCGGTGTCATATTATAACAGTAACTTGATCCAAAGAGCCGGATCACTTCTCGTTGCCAGGTACGGATCATCAGATCAAACTCAACGCTTCGCGTCTCGTTTGATCTGATGATCCGCGCTTGGCAACTTGATGTGATCCGGCCCTTTGGATCAAGTTACTGTTATAATAATATATATTTATTGACCCAAAGAATACAACCCCCCCCCCCTTCTAAATTAAAAAAGACAAAAATTATAAATTCAAAAAGTAAAAAAATAAATACATGTAACTATGTTTATACAGTACAGCTCACGAGTATCCCGACAAAAACACCGGCCACCGTGTTTAAAAGTCCACGCTGAGCGTGGAAGTGTCGGTACCTTTGATCTATTGTTCTCTGTTATGGCCTTGAAACAAGAAAAAACATGGTGCGACACGATGCAACGCGGAGCGTCAGTTACAACATCACGTCTGTTTAGAAAAAAAAATCATGAATAAAATTGATTTGAATTTTGATAAGATATCAGTTGATTGATAAATATATTTGGTTAATTTATTTGAATTTATTTAAGAACAAATGAATTAAAAGGTACCCATTTAAGTCGAGTTTTCAGATCATAAAAAATTAACTTCACATTGAAAGCCCCGACAATTTTCTGGGTCAGTGTAACTTAAATCGACATTTTTTTTTAATTTGAAAAAAATTTCAACCCTTTTAGCCATAATTTATGTATTTCTAAACATACGCTATTTTTATTAACGTCTCAAATAACGATATCCATGGAGTAACACAGTGGCCACGAAGTTACATGGGCGGCCACGGTGCGACACGGTGCTTTTTCTTGAATTTTCCAATACACATACACGGTGTGACACAGACCGTTTTCCACCATGTTTTTTCCACGGTGGGTGTTGGGATACTCATGAGCTGTACTGTATAAATAGAGTATGAGAAATAGAGAGAGAAAAAATAAGATAGTGGGGAGAGTCAAATACATAGATCATGTAGATAGACAGTTCATCTGCTGTTAAGAGACAATGGGTAATCATTTGATTTTATCAGATTCGTAATAATAATAGCATGTTAACTCAGACTCTTAATGTCGCTACAGAATAGTATTCAGGGATGATTAAGCAAAAATAATTTGACACATTGTCAGACATAGACATGTGACACATTGTCAGACATAAACATGTGACACATTGTCAGACATAAACGTCACATTGTCAGACTTAAACATCCACTGATTGTCTGATTGCACAGGTGTTTGTTTTAAGCAAATATCCCTGATTCAAGCTTCACTGTATCGAAAAACAGCCCTTTAAACTTGATCACCATCAGATGTAGTTTATGAGCACCTGCTGCAATAAATGTTGCTTTCCAGATGGAATATAATCAATCATATGAACCCTATGTCTCATAGTTGTATTTTAATTGAGATTGGTTTGTTTATTGCAATACAAAAGAGATTGGTTTGTTTATTGCAACACAGAATCCAACACGGTACAATAAATGTTTTGTACCTGAGGCTGTTTATCTTTTAACTTAATGAATTGCTTTCTGCTATGTGATTAAATCATATAGATATAAACTTACATTGATGGAAAAATGTCTTGGATTAATCATTCGTTTATTACCTTTACTTATGCACATGCATTTGAAATGGAAAAAAAAATAGCCCCTCTTTACATGTGCTAATGATAGATAATCAGCAATAAATTGAATTAATTAATCCCTGTTTATTTGGAAGAAATAATCTATCGGTATACCCATACTATGTAATTATGTAAACAACGGAATTAGCCGTCCTTATAATTATGTACGCGCACACATCTAGGATTAAAAAGGGACTTAATTATGTTATTGTTTTGTAATCAGAAGAAATTAAATACATTTGAAAAAAC
Source organism: Magallana nippona (assembly GCA_033439105.1). NCBI lineage: Eukaryota > Metazoa > Mollusca > Bivalvia > Ostreida > Ostreidae > Magallana > Magallana nippona. The sequence goes on along the minus strand of CM065923.1, from coordinate 44,148,704 downwards.
TATTAAAACTATTAAATTTAATACTTATGGGAAGTTGCGCCAAAGACGCTAAAATTTGTAGTGTGCCCTATTTTCTTGTTTTACAGAACCACATCCCTTCCACTGACTAAAAGAGACATTTGCTCTTCGTTGTCAATTTAAAATGGATACATATTGTATTAGGTTAAAATAAATGAATGTACTTTAAAAAGAGTTTAAATACTAAATGCATTAATGCTATATACATGTATAACTAAAAATACCCAGAACTAGAGATTCAAATGAGTCTTCCTCATGATATTAAATGATTATACACTTGGGTTTAACCTTACATTGCTTTTTCATTGCAGTGAAACAAATTGCCTGGACACTGGTTTGATCATTGAGATCTGGAATAAAGGCATGCTGTGGGATAAGCTGCTGGGTCTCCATTGGCTCCCACTGAGGGATATTCACCACTCCAACTCAGTAAGCCAACTCAAACTCAGTTTCCCATCCTTCCCCCTCCCTTCCATATGACCTCAAAACAACATATCTAACTCCCCCTCCCAATCTGTCCTTTAAACTTGCCCTCCTCTTTGCTGACCTCAACTTTGTTAGGCCTTAAAAGTTCCTTACTTAAAGTTTGATCTGCCAGTGCTCATGTATTAGCTGCCCTTGGACAGTTTCAACTCAAAGTCCTTTTTGGCTGATACCTACCACTTGAGCTGATAAAAGGCGGAGATCAAACCAGCAGTTGGATGATTCTATATACATTACTTGTATTGTGCATTGGTTTTATATAAACCAAATTTTGCAGAACATGAAATTTGAAGGTAAAGGAAGAGACTTTCAGGGAGGGGACAAGGGGCAAGAAAATGAATTCAATAAATCTATCAACTAAGGTTATATATATTAATGATTGATTCATTTAGAATTCATAAAGCTGAAGCCTATAGGTCCTTCAAGTGCCTGTTTGCTTGACTAGAAAATAGATATTGTCTATAATTGTCCAGAAAAATTATACAGACTGTGACACTTTTTCAGGAAATATAAGAGATAACTGCAACAGATTTATTAAAAGGGGCTTCTTCCTAAGCTGATCAAAATATTAAGGAATTTTTGGAAAGAATGAATGGTGGCAGGAGTATGGAGAAATGCTCTGTTTATCTAAGATTAGAAATGTTTCTTGACGGACTAGTTGGTAGACAGATGTATGTAGGAACTTGAAGATGAGTGAGGGAACAGCATTTTTCCAGGAATAATCCATAAAAGCACCACTTAATTCTCATTAATACCAAGTTCTGCGCTGACACGAACAGCTTCCAGTGAAGAGTTCTCCAGATGAGTCGAATCTAATCAGACCACAGGCTTTTTCTTCTATTTTTTTTTGGTGGTAAAAGTGATTGCTCCTAATACCTTTATAAATGACTAGCTGAATTTTGTGTGAACTTCCTTGTTGAATGATAAATACACCATAGACTCATCTTCAGAATTTTCCTATAAAAGGATTCTGTTTATTATGACTAATTTTCCAAATGAGCTGAATTTATATTATATACCAAAGATCACCTGCGAGGTCTAAGAATGCATGAATTTTCAATAATGGCTTGGGGATGGAGCAAGAAATAGAATGTAGATCTCTATAATTATTTTTTTGTGTACAGTATTCCCCATAAGAAGATTGCAAAAATTATGTTGGAGACTTACAAGAAGTAAGACACCTGATTTTCATAAACAAATGTACTGTAAATGTATTATAATTAGCATGTACGATATTTGATGGAAAAGGATTTTGCAGCAGGTTGGCATGGATCTGATTTAGCGCATTTCTGAATTCATATTATAGACCAAAGATCTCCTGCGAGGTCTAAGAATGCATGAATATATTTATCTACAGATACATATGTTTGAAATTTGGTAATATACTTGAAGCCATATTCTGCCAAAAGCATTCAATAGAATACACAGCCAAATGCATTGATACATTAACAGTACATTAAAAACATGTATTACAACAACCATGATTTGGAACAATTATCTCCTCATGTAACAGGAGACTTTAATTGAACTGATTGTCATTGGTGAAAGACTATCCAGCAGGGAACGAAATACTATAATCATCAAGAAAATCTTGATCATATTATAGCCATCATGATCAGGATAAAGGGTGAACAACGTCAAACATTTTCAGAAATATCTGCACTTATTGGTATCAATGCCTGACCTGTTCTTACAATTTTATTTGGACTTGTAAAGATGAGTAGGTTATTGCAAGATCGATTCCTGGTTATTCTATGATTTCTAGTACAGAGTAATTGATTAGGAATTATACCTCACCAGATAAGATCACATGGGTATTGAAATGATAGAATAGCGCTATTATAAACTTATAAATTATGATAATTCAGCATCAAATCTAAAATATTTTGAAGTATTTTTTTAGGACATTGTGGTTAGAATATTTTTTTTCCAATATTGCGTGTGGAAAATTTTTTATTGAGTCTGTTATATATCATGTTTTCCATGGAAGATTGAAGAGCTATTATTTAAGGAATGAATTCAATATTTATTTGTTTTATACGAATATAAAATGGTTTGGGGCAGTTTACGCTTTATAAACTGCGAAGCGGTTTATAAAAAAGCGTAAACTGTTCCAAACCATTTTATATCGTATAAAACAAATAAATATTGAATTCATTGCTTATAATTTAATTGTCTGCTATTAATTGTAGATAAAAACAGTCATTTGACCTTAAAAATGACATCAAATTGTACAAAATTCAAACATAAGTCAGGCGGATTGATGGATACATTTTTTACGTTATAGTCTTACTATGACGTAGGCAACATTCTTTATACGATATAAAATAAGTTTTTAGCCAATCAGAAAGCATGTTACAATCAGAATTAAATTATATACACGTAATAGCTAGGAATGAACCGGCAATTCAGACATTGGAAAAAATTCAACTGCACATGCAAACAAATGGAATGTTGGAGTTCTTTGTCTGAATATAAATAGCCATTTTCCATGGACAGCTTCCATTTTAGTGATCAAGGAAGAACTATCATTAACTTGGTTACAGCAGTAAATCAAGATAGGATAATGGTAGTTTCTAAGATCCTGTATTGATGGCTGTTCCCACACAGGTATTGATACTTCCTGGCCAAAGTCAAAGAACTCAAGATAATTTTTGAACCCTGGTTCTATAAAAATGGTTATTTAAATCTGGCATCTGGCTGAAAAAATGCATATATAGAGCCATTGCATGGTTAGAGTGATTGACTACACAGAAAGATGATACCAGATCTTCAGCCAGTTCTTAGCTCTGTAAGTCTTGGGTGAAAAATGGAAGATTCTGATGCATCCATCAGAATAGAAAGGCTGATACATTATCTAGTGATCATTTTGCAGCTCAAGTCAAGATGTGAGATGGTTGATATGCAAATGAGTTCAATATTTATCGCCAGATTATTGTTTCCTTATCAGGATACAGAATTCTTTAATGACAATTGATTCTTTGAGGGTAATCCCTAAAGGGTTGGGATGGATGGGGAGATCCCATGTTTGGTGACACTTAACTAGGAAACAACAGAGAATCCACATTTCTATAAATACATTTATTGATCCTTCTTATCTGTATTTAACAGGAACACAAGATAAATAAAACCCAACAAACCACTAATTTAAAGTATCCCCCCCCCCAAAAAAAAAAAAACAAAAAAAAAAATCTATATGGCTTAATTGAGCTTTTTTCCTTCTCTCTCTGAAAAATTATTCTCTGAAAGTATCTGGGCATTTTCAGTAATGAGATATTAACATTGCTTGTTTTGGTCTGGATCCTGCTGCCTGGTTAATTGAAATGAGTCTCCATCTCTGATAGATCGGACCTCATGCAACCAATAGTCATTGAATCGACTTATCCCCTTGTATCCAAGCTGAACCTGTCTAATGGTCTGTGGGAGGGACTTAAATAACTTATCTGACCATAATGTCTGCTGATTAAACCATCAAACAATTTTCTAATTACCTTTATGTCGCCTTACAAGAACCTACAATAGTGTACATGTAACAAATACTTGCCTTTATAATTAACAATTTACATGTACAGATACTAGCTGTTACGAACATCCTTGATGTTTGATAATTTTTTTTTTCAATGAAATATTTCTATCAATACTATTAAACTTTGTATTCAATATACAATAAATATGCAGTTAATTGTTAATAAAATAATTAATATTGGCTGCTAATTAAAAATGTGAAAGGTTTTTGTTTTGCCATGGTTAAAATGGTTTTGAAAGTAGTTGTTCTTTTTGGGGGGGCCACAATCATTACATCCATTGTCTTTTGTACTTGTAGGAGGGTGAGGGAAGATGGCTGTCCCTGGATAGTGAGCTGATAATGAGGAATGGCAGGGTCACAGGCACCAGGTTTCCCACTGGGCACACCATCCTTCTGGACGCTAGATTCGAGTTACCATATGGTACGTGGTCATGTGAAGTATGAGTTACTATATGGTACCTGGTCATATGAGCTACCATATTGTATGTAGTCATGTAGAGTATAAATTGCCATATGATATGTAGTCATCTAGAGTATGAGTTACCATACGATATATAGTCATTTAGAGTCAGAGTTACCATATGGTGCATGGTTATATAAGTTACCAATTTACCATATGGTACATGGTCATGTAAAGTATGAGTTACTATATGGTACCTGGTCATATGAGTTACCATATGGTATGTCGTCATGTAGAGTATAAATTGCTATATGGTATATAGTCATCTAGAGTGTGAGTTACCATACGGTATATAGTCATGTAGAGTGAGAGTTACCATATGGTACATGGTTATATGAGTTACCAATTTACCATATGGTACGTGGTATATATACTCAACAAGCAACTACACATTCAATGTTACAGGTGTAGGTTAGGCCACATAAAATTAATTTTCAGATTCTCATCCCCTTCCCCCCCTCTGAAAATGGCCTATATACCGGTAGCTATTTGACTTTTCTTTTAATCGATGAAACTTTCTAAAAAAAAAAGTTGTAAATAAAATTGCTACATGATTATCAATTTTCTTACAGTACATTGAACAAAATGAGAGAGCCTTGATTTCAAATTTCAACATCTTTTTGGATTTAATTTATTACCTTACTTAAGTATGGAGTTCAATGTTGACAAGGGTAAATTTCATGAATGGTGAACAACTGGTAAAATAGATATGTTTTAGAAAATAAAAACCCACCCCATATATTTTGCAAATCAGGATGAGAATCTAAATACTAATTTTATGCAGCCTTAGGTGACATATATTAAAAGTAAAAAAAAACCAACAGCTCTTTTGCATTTAATTAATCCACTTATGTTTCAGTTTTTATAGATGAATACAAGAAAAGTAGATATTTCTAATGCATTGAATTTTGTGATTTCCTTGTAACAATTAAAACAAAGGTTTTGTTTTTGATAATAGATTAACAGCAAGAGTGAAACCCTTGATATTTTGACACTTAGCTAAATTTGACTATTTTGAGTGATTTTTAAGAGTACACATTTGAGCTTTAATTCTCTCTCTCTCTCTCCATTGTTTAATATTTGATGGATGCTATAATTTCTGTAACACAGTGTGAAAGACAGATAAATGTGTTTCCAGGGACTGAAAACTGGGATAATGATAAACAACATGACATTTATAGTTTAGGGATTCCTGAATATAGGGCAGCCAGTGGTAAAATATTGATTGAAAATTTACCGTGAACTTGTAAATTGCACGATTTCAGATTTCAAAAGGCACGATGATGTACACTTCTGAATTGCATTAGAATATCAAAATTTGATTTTCAGTATCGAAATCAAAGTAATTTTGTGCCACTTGACTATACCTAATTTGTTTGTTTTTATGATAGGTGATATTAATGATGATAAAAGAGTTACATTGTAATTACTTTCAGAACAATAGCCAGAGAATTTTTGTTTCTTCGTAAAACTGGAATTTTTTAAGGACTAAAACACAAATTTAACTTAAACATATGTGTTTTGGGACAAATAAAACTTGGAATTTGTATCCTTATTAGATATTACAAATCAGATTGCAGTGACCAAAAAAGGTATTGACCTATAACTCTTATTGTATGCTGAAGTGAGTGGCCAAATATTGGATTTCAAGCCATTATTAATGAATGTAGGCTTCCAAAGTAGACATCTTTTGAGATACCTGTACAAATTGCAGTAGACTGAATTTTACAGTCAAGAGTATTGATTGAAGAGATTTTATATTCAACTCTCATCTGAAAATCTTTAAATTTAATAAAAAGCAATTTATATGGATGAATTGTTCATATAATATACTTTTAAGAATTAAAAGATGTTTTTGGTTTGTTTGGGTTTTTTTTAAGAATCATAAAATCTTGACAAGGGTTGTGCATGCAAAATGTAAGAAATGAGACCTGCATGTTTCTTTTAACAAGTGGACCAAATTTTGTGAAATTGCATACACAAATGGAATTTTATTAAAAAAAATAAAATTGATAAGCTGATGAATTTCTCGGCGGTCTGTCAGTCGTTTGTATGTTGTATGTCAGGAAGCTCCTTTTTATAGTGGGTGTAGGGAATCATTATGACAACTTAGCCTGAAAAGATGGAAGTGGGTTAGATATGTTTGCATAAATTTCTATTTAAACATCATCCCAAGAGGCTATGGCGCAGGGGTAATGCTCAACTCTGTGATCAATGAAGGTCTGATAGCTTGACTGGCTGTCTAGACTGGATTCAGTTTCATTAGCCAAGAATAATAAAAGTTTATCAATATCCTGGTGACATCTCTTTGTACTGAAGAAAGATCTGCCTATGGCACCGGCTGGAAGGTGCTTAGCTCATACATTAATTTCCACGTTTTTCGACTTCTGAGAATGGAGTTCAAATCTCCAGATGCATTTCTTGATAGGGATTTTAAGGGAGAGAGAGCAACAGTCATTAAAGAACCTTTTTTCGATTAGAATAAAATTTTAAAATGGCCGAGGAATTTAATTGATTTTCAAGACGGTGTATTTTTTTTATACTTTAGCTTGCTGCTCGGTTGGTGTAGTACGTTTAAAGAAAAATTCTTGATTCAGGGGCTATATATATAACGGGTTTTTTCTGTGACTCAAAATTTTTGCGGTTTAGATCCTAAAAGGTATCAAATTATATTCTGCGTTTCCAATTTCAGCGATATTGCATTTGACCTCAAAAAATAAATTTAAACATAGTAAATATCATACATTGTATCAAATTTTGAATCCCTCTTTCATGATTTTTACGGTTTTCTGCTGGGGGTATTACCACTGATACTGAGTGTAATGGGGGTGTTAATTTCCCATTATGTAACCAGCCATCTGTTAACTCAAGCTGCAGTAATTGTCCCGTGGTCAATGTTTATCTAACAATTTCTGGTGAAGCACGCATTTGTCTCATAGTATGCTGCTAAAAAAATGTGCACAAATATTTTACAAATGATGATTAAATGAAATATCTTTTTTTAAGTTCTTGTGACCCGTAATCAAATTACGCATTTACATTATCTGCACATGCAGATTGATACGTGTAACCTGAAAAATGAATCATGTTTAATAGTTTTGTAACTTTTTAAGTGTTTATTTTTTAAGATATATATTTATACCAGAATAGAAGTCATATATAGTAAGTGTGAATTTCACCAACTGTTCCACCCAAACAAAATTGAACCCAAATGATACATATTATGAGTTAATTACGGGTAAATACCAAATACAGACTACTCAGAAACATATTGACCAGATTTTAGAAAAAAAACTGGTAGATAAGGCAACCAATGCATTTAGCGAATATTTTTAGAATATTTTGTGACTTTAATTTCTGCGGATTTTTCATACCTGGAAAATACAGAAGAAAATAAACAACCGCGGAAAATACCACTTACACGGTATACAAATTAAGGGAGAGGCAGGAAATATTAGCTGTTTGATAATGAAATATTACCTTTAGATTTAATAACAACAAAGGTGAATTTGATGACACTAGAAATTGGTTTTCATCTTAGATGTAGTGCTTGCAAAAATAGGCCCATCCTTAATGAAAAAATAACCTTTATTTATAGGTGGAAAAAAAATTTGGTTGTTTTAAAGCTTAATAGATGCACTGAGCACAGTTTTTGAGGGAAGTTCAAGAAAATTCTTTTGATTAAACTCTGACGTCAAATAGATGGATATAGCTTAACTGGTTTTCTGATTGTATTGGGGTCATTGTGTATTGCGTGACCAACATTTACCACAATATTACAGGTTCTGTAATGAGCTCCTTTCTTCCATTGCGTAAGCAAGATGTTGTTCTTGTCACAGAATAATAATTAAATGTGAACTCCTCATTTAGTTTCATAATCTTTCAATGTCTAATTATTTGTTACATGAAATGCTTTCAATTAAAATGTTTGCTAGATACCATTGATTTATCAGCCCTCTCAATACTTTCATTAATTGATGCTTTGATATTTTTTCCTAGTGATTTATTGATAGAAAGGTATAAAAGCTCTTTCCAAGTTTTTTGAAAGCAGGTTTTACTCACAGTGAACCTTAATGATATTAGCTTGTATATGGGTATCCTTTCAAAGGTGGAATTATATTTTTCATTGTAGATTCATGAAGAATATATAATTTTAAAATATGAAAAATGATCTTGGGTAGTATTTCAATGTTTTAATTTTCAATTGTTATTTCAAATTAAACAACTTACATAGTAGTTTTAAAAAGTTATATTTTCTCAATCAACTTTTGGATGATGATCAACAGGGATCATTTGACCATTTTGAAAGTTTTGATGAAGAGGATCCAATCATATAATGATAAAACATACTTTTAATCATCTTTTGTTTTTAGAGAAATGTATACAAAGTGCATATTAAGCAGAGGTGAAGACTTACTGAAATGAACTGTTTCCCAATCATGTGGTGAACTGTTACCCAATCATGTGGTGAACTGTTTTTCTCTGCAGTCACTATACAAAGTTTTATCCCATCAAATTGTAGTACTGTAGTAGATCTGGTAATAAAACAATTATTTCACCCCTAGTAAGAAATCAGTCAGACTCCATTGCCCTTTGGTAGAGGAGAAGCCATATAAATTGTTGGGCTCTACTGGTCTTGGACAACAGAAGTTTCCTGAGGTTTCTGTCCTATCTTTGGACAATAGTTCTGACTCTTCCAATCAGACATGAAATGATTGAATAATATTATAGGACTACAGCAAGTCTGTAGATAAGATTTTTAAAAGTTTAAATCTTTTGCAACATGATAGATAACGGCTGTCTTTGTAATACACAGATCTCCCAGAGGCTGAAGCTGCAGAGCTGGAAAATAAACTCAAAGTCCTCAACACCATCGATCAAGAGGTAAGAATGGAGTCATTTTAACAAGAACTTTGACTTAATGTATCAAACAGCAATATGTTTTTAGCCTGTCTATTTTAAGTTCATGGGCTAGTCTATTTCATCATTGGCCAACTATTCATTGCTAATTGAAAGCAACAATATTTGTCTACTCTTAAGTTGTGCCTACATAACTCATGCATATTTTGATTATTTTCAACTTATTTTGATGCGGGGGTAAAAAGTTACATCATAACAAATTTTTAAGGTCCTGTTGAAAAGGCTGATTTTATAAGTGTTTATCTGAAAAAGTGAAAGGAGAGAGAGGAGAGAGGATATTGAAAAATTGGATAATGGTCAATAAGAAAATTTCAGGTTATTTTTTTCTTTTATTAAATGGACTTTGTATTTTTTGCTCTTTTATTAAAATCAACTTTTGTATTTCATAGTTGATGACAATACAACGCCAAAATACATATTCTACTCAATGTAAGTACAGTTAGTCATGCATGTTAAAATACATGCAAAGGGAAATAACTCCAATACAGCACTCTTCATAATACTATTCATTATTTGAATTCTCCAGACATTTATAACTTTACATATAGAAGGGTTGAGGATTAGTTTGATAACTTTGATTAACACTTTTATAGTATCACTGCATTATGGGAACTCTGCTTCTTTTTGCAAGTCATATTTTTAATCTTTTGGAAGCAATTAAATTCTGATAAATTTTGATCATTATCTTTTTAATGAAGGGTCTATAATTCAACTGTCTAACAGTCTTTGAAGGTTGCTTAAATATTTTTTTTCTCCTTTTAAAGCTGGGATGTCTGAAGACAGTGATTACAAGAGCGACAATAGTTACCCTCCACCTCACCAACACAATGTCTCTGTAAAGCAGTTTCCTCTGCATGAACCCAGCAGAGATTTTTACTATAATGGACAGTTTGATTCATTCGATGGAGGAGGGTTGGATGATGATCGACAGGGATCATTTGACCGTTTTGAAAGTTTCGATGAAGAGGAGTCATATAATGGACATCACTGTCATGATCGGTATCATCGAGATCTATCTCCAGAACCAGACAATGAATCTTACGAAGAAGAATTGACTCACTGCTCTGAGAGGAGGAGTCAGGATGATCCGAATTACGATCAGGATCAGGATTACTCTTTGCGTGGATCAGATTATGATCATGAGGAGTATGACGATTACGAACGTCCAAAGCTTAACGATAGGAGCTTTAGTGAGGAAGATGAAAGCTACTCAGGTGGAAGGGAAATGAGTCGAACACTCAGTGAAGAAGAGTCCTCGAGCAGAGGAAGGCATTATGATAGGACTTTCAGTGAGGAGAGTAACCGGATATATAGTGAGGAAAGTAACCGAATTTATAGTGAGGAGAGTAATCGAGACCAGCACTCCATGGAAAGAACACTTAGTGAAGATAGTAGCAGAGAGAGACAGCAATATTATGACCAAGTTGATGATCGACGGCCTTCTTATACGCAGAGCCATCGAGGGAGCTACGACAACACCAAGAACAGAAATTACGGGAGAGAGTGGGAGTACTATCAAGATGAGGAAAGCACATATGTTCAAGGGAGGAGTGATACAGAGTCGGAACATATGTCATACAACAGCAGGCCCAGGCATAGTCGTCAGTACAGCTACACTAATAGAGGGTAGGTACTTACTACTGAACAGGTGTCATACGCCAGTAGGCCAATTAAGGCATAGTAAACAATAAGCTACACTTATTTGAGAGTACTTAGGAGTAACACTAGAATCAATGTATATTACACTTGGTACAAAAATTAAAGAGTTTCTCTATTGTAATTTTTATGCAAAAATTAAAAATAAACAAGTTGACCCCCTGAAGTGATAGAAACAGCTAAAAAAGAAACACTAATTTATGCACAAATATGTATTTTCAAAATCATTCTAAAGTTCAGTTTTTAGAAGTTGAATGGGGAGACCAGCCAATAAAGTACAAAAATTCTCCCCTATGATTACATACCGAAGGATTTTTTTCTTATAAGAAAGCCTGAGGTAAAAGGGTATTGTAAAACATGTTTATACTAATGAAGATCACAGAAGTAACATATTTTAATAGTTACAAATGTTATTTTATTATCCTATTAATCAGTACATAGTAGTGTTAAAGACCAAGAGGTATGAAAATGACTTAATTGTTAGCATGAATTTGTGGTATGAATGTTCATTGTAACATGATGTTTCACTGTATAATACTGTATAACAATACCAAAGACAAAATAAACCTGCTTTACTAGTATTTAGCTCGAAGAGCAGTAAAAAATATATATAGAACTTGTATCTTAGCTTCATCATTGATTGATGCTTTTCTGGTGGGCTTAAATGATTACATGAATAAGCATTGTTTCTCAATACAACCCACACATACTAGATACTAGCTTGGAGTCCCTATTGTGTGGTCACAGAGAGTTTGCCTGTTTGACCTTTAGAGAGATAGTATATCTTGGACCAAATCACAGAAAGGACATTTTCATTAGCTCTAAACAATGTTAGTATAGACGATGGAGGGTTGAAAATAGCAGGGTATTTTGGGCCCCAAGGATAAGCCTATCGTCATTTTGTTTTGGGTTTTATTAATTTTTTTCTCTTTTTGAGCTTGGTTATATTGCTCTATTTTGTTGTAACCTTGTTATGGTTATGAAAAATTATCTGCACATAGCCACAGCGCATCCCTTAACTAGGACTTTTAGAGTATCAGTGACGTCATATTGAATGTTTATTATGCGTGGAGCATTAATGTTTGCAAAAGACCAGGGTAATAAAAGGACTGCAAAGAAATTCAATTTATTTAGAACATGAAAAGAGTTTAAAAACTGAAATTTGTGATGCATTTTGGAAATTATGGATATTAAGCAAATTTTATTATTTCATGTTGATTACAGAATTTTTCAATGATAATTATGTACGGTGCTCACTCTAGATAGAAATGGTCCCAATGGCTTTGGGCTGCCAAGTAATCTCCTATAGGATATCTCATCTAGAAATTTACCCTTGTCAATGAACAGCCAGCATTGAACTCCATATATACTTACCGGTAAATAAGCTAGTGAATGAAAGCCAAAAGGATGTTGAAATTTGGAATCAGGGCTCTCTCATTTTGTTCAATATACTGTAAGAAAATTGATAATCATGCTGCAATTCAATTTACAACTTTTTTTTTTTAAAGTTTCATTGATTAAAAGAAAAGTCAAATAGCTATTTAGGCCACATAGAATTAATATTTAGATCCTCATCCTGATTTGCAAAAAATATGGGGCGGGTGGGTGGATTTTATTTTTTATTTTCTAAAACATATATATCTATTTCACTGTTAATGTTCTTTAAATAACAACTGCTCAATTTTTTTTTAATTGTTAATGCTAATACATGTATAAGTACACAAACAAATTGGTAATCTTTGAATTCCATTTTATTTCAACTTAATCTGTTAATGCATGTAGAAATTTGTATCCTAATAATAACAAACATGAATGGAATCATTAGGTAAATCCACAATGCATGTCAAGCAGCCATTAAAAGGTTCTTACTTTTTTGTATGCTGAGCCCTATTTTTTCCATGAAAATTTTTTTCCACAGTTTTTTTTTTTCAAAATAAAATAAAATACCGTATTTTACGGACGACTCGTCGATGTGGACTACAAGTCGAATTGATCATTTTAAGCCAAAAATAAAAAAAAAATCCTTAGATATGTCGATTCGAACGATACGTCGATCTAATCGCTTCAAAATGGCGTATCAAACTGCAGGTAACATAATCAGTGTATGATGCAAAGGACATCCCCGATATTGCTACCAATTATTTTTAATGATTAACATTTAAATAATTACGTTTATAATTATGCATGGTATTTTTAAATACCGGTAACATCTATAAAATTGCTTGCATGCAATTCCCGACATCGCGTGTTATACAAGTTGTAACAGTGTAAACTAAACTTACGTTGTCAAAAATATTTAATTCCATGTATTAAAATATTTATCCACTCTGACCACTATTCCTTGCATCAAACAAGTTATCGCCAGTGTATTCGCCATTACGTAACCAGCCACCTGTTGACTCGGCGCGTGGTCAATGTTTGTTTAACAATTTCCGGTGTCAGAAGCATGCACCTGTCTCGTGTCGGACTTCAAAGGGGGATCTCAAGCGCAGGAAGATTAGCAATTATTTTGATTCGATTTTACTTGTTTACTTTGTGTCCAGTTATGCAGTTAAATATTATTGCTTTACTTAGACACTGTTAAAAATAGATCGATCATTTGTACGACTTGATAATGACGATATACGACATACATACGTTTCTTTACAATGTTTATTCAACAACAGTCAAAGAATTGGACTACAATTAATCAGTGAAATATAAACACCCGTATAACGGTACGCTTTATATACACAGTCAATTCAATTCATGTATTCTCTCAAAACCATGAGTGAACACATATAGATCTCAGCCGTAGGGCATGATTAATAACACAATCGGTGTCAGCCTACCGTGAATAAATGCAAAAATACCTATGATAATTATCAATTAAAAGATGAACACTAATACAACTTACACACATTTCGTAATATGTAATTAAATATCTCTTATAATTAAATATTCCTGGGACTTACCGCAATAATTTGTTCCATTCGAATTTGGTTTCAATTTTACTGCGCAATGTTATCTTCCTACTAGTAATATATGGATACCATGTGACGGTGTGTTTAAAATTACGGAACGGTAAAACTTTTAATTGATTAAAGACCTGGACCATTTTTTTTAATTACTGGTATTATTATGTATACTTATGTTAACAAATGAGTGAAAACGACAATAAATAAAGATAAACATAGATTTCAACAAGGTAATATCGAATCACACAACCAATTTTAAATGATTAAAACCAAGATTTTTAATGCTATTTTTGGAAAATTTTCCGAACTCGAGCCTTAGACAAGTCGATCTGGACGATAAGTCAGGTGTTCTGCTTCAGAGAAAAAAAATATCGTCGTATCGTCCGAAAAATACGGTACATCAGGGTTAGCCACTTAGAAATTCAGAGGGGCGGGCGGGGGTGAGAATCTAAAAATTAATTTTCTGTGGCCTTACTCTTAAATATTAAAGAAACGGTAACAAAAACAAACAAAATATTTGAACATGAAACTTCACCATATTCAAACAAATTTACAATATTGTCTTTTAAAAATATTGGCTCCCTGCGTGGGATCAATTAGCCCACAACCCACTTTCCATTATTTTCCTTCGTAAGTAAACTTATTGTCAGGCAAAGAAACAATGGAGCATTTCCTAACCCAAGTTCTAATGTCACATTGATAAAAGATGCAATTATCTTCCTCAGGTGACTAGGAAAATTTCAGCATGTAGATGGAGGGTAATGATTGAAGTGATAATCAAAAAATCAATTGACAGCAGTAAATATGACTGTCAGTGTTTGATAAATATGATCTGCTATGGTATAATGATAATTGTTCTGATTTCTCTTGTCTTAATAACAGGAGCCCCGCGAGAAGTGGAGATTCCCTGACCAATACGACCAATATGACCAACACCAGCAAAATCAGCACTCAGGATTTTAGGTAAGAGCCGGGGAGCATATTCAGGTTGTACTGTATGTTTTGTGTATAAAATGTTATATAACCTAGATTTGTCAACATTTTATAGACATTTTGTTTACATTGAAGATCTACTACAGTAACTGTAGAGTATGCAATTCTTGTTAATTACCGTATATATTGAATGCAAAGGACTTAAGTAACTAATACTACTACTTGTTTGAAAAGGGATTAAGATGAAGGGGATTGGGGAGGGGGTTAAAAATATTGCTTTAACATTACTGTAGATTCCTTATTTTATGCAAGTACTTAATGTGGCGATTCAAAGGTTTTGCATCTAATCGCGAGAATATAAAATCACGAATGCCAATTTTTTTTCATAATTTAAATTCAATTAGTTTACATCTGTCCGAAAGATAAAAGCGGAATTTTAAAATCCGCGATATGTGCTTTTCGCGATTTTATGTGGAATCCGATTTTAATTGCTTGCATTTAATTAGGAATTTACAGTATATGTTGTGGCTAAATACCTCTAGAATAAACTAACTATTTTAAAGATTTTTTATTTAAAATAGCA
Organism: Magallana nippona; assembly: GCA_033439105.1. Lineage (NCBI taxonomy): Eukaryota > Metazoa > Mollusca > Bivalvia > Ostreida > Ostreidae > Magallana > Magallana nippona. Next base: position 44,133,168 of record CM065923.1, on the reverse strand, counting down.
AAGCTCAAGATAAAAAAAGAGTATATAATCTAATTTTTATATACTTGTGCAACAATATTGTGTGGTATTTTACTCGATACTATTAAAACACCATGATCATATTATTAAATATGGACATATATATACAGTATAGACATATATAGTGACATATTGTGTATCTTTATCGGGGGACACACAGAAATGTACATCTTGCATGTAGTATAGTGTAAATTAATGTTGTTCATGTAAAAATTGTAAATTTACTCATTCAATAACTAAGAATGTACTAGACCAATTATATTTTTCAAAAATGTTTTGGAGGGTAGCAATGAATTTTAAACCCATGCTTATTCAGAACCGAATATTTTTATTTCCTACTGTTGAAAGTTAAAATTTTGAAATAATCACCAACATTCATAGAGATATTATGTATTCATATACCCTCAATAATTGGTGCAATATGTAATTGAATTCTCAGAATGAAGATTGTGTGTGTCATTTTTCAATTTTTGATAGGAAATGAGAAATATTAAGGTTTCATTTTTCATGGACCAATTATGAAATCATCAAACCAGCTACTCTAGCGTGGTAAAATGAAGTAATTTTCTTGCTCAAGTTAGAAATTATGAAGTGATGGATTTTTGGATGAAGTCAGTTGAGAAAAAAAAAAGGTTTTAGCCAGCCTTTTGTCTCTTGCTAATAACTTTGAGCAATTGTATGCTCTAAAGACTTGATGGATATTTGTGAGATAAAAAAAATACTCAAAATTGGTGTTTTGGATTTCTGATGTTCTACAAAGGGGCTTGATATTTTGGAGGGAATGAATTTGTTTAGGAATGTTTTACTAGTCGCAGGGATTGGAATTTTTTCTTGCTGCATAATATGTACAAATACGTACAGAGACCAGCCTTGACTCTATGTGTACAATTAGTGTGGTGTCTTATGGTAATGGGTGAGTGAATTCCGACTGACCTGGGACACAATAAGCCCTATCCTTGTATATGCTAGGAACACATTCTTCGTCTTGTTTGTATACCTCAGGAGAACTTAAATGGCAAGCCTCTGACTGAATTTAGGAACTTGCCATAAATCTGTTGGATTTTGTATGTTGTTCAAGATATATGGAGAACTAAATCATTTGATTTTGGAGATTATCATACCATGGAGTGCATATTGAAGTGTCTAGAGATTATCTATCTGTAAGTTTAACTATATACAATTTTTTTTGTAAACTTGGATGTGATACATGTAAAAAAAAAAAATGATATAGGCTAAATACATGCAATTGTCTATGTAAGTCCCTGTTGCGAAATTCTTTACGTTTGTCAAAACAACATCAATAATAGCTAAAGGAGTAGATTTCAACCTTTCAACATGTTCAAATGTTATATTTATTTCAAATGTATGCTAGAATAACTCTACCATATTACTTATTGGTAAACAATGACTGGTTTTTTTTTTATATATTAATTTAGATTTTGTGTATTCAAATACAGCAGATATACCGGTAATCATTAGTCTGTAACTTAAACCAGAATTGAGGCATATATGGGTGAAAGAAAATTGCATAATTGGACGCAATCATCCATGCAATTGTATACAATTATGATTGTAAAGTGAAAACCAAACTTGAAACGTGCAATTGTAAATCGATTTGATTGGCTAAATTAGAATTGTAAATTATCACTATTTTATATAGTACTTTTGTTCATACACTGCATCTCTGCAAATAAACTAATCAATTATTGGTTACCATATTATTGTAACTGAGTAAATATTGTCTAGCAAGTAAATAAATCCTTGACTGCCATAAAGCTATTTATTATTAAATATTTTTAGAAGGCATATCATATTTTTTCTTCCGCAGTTAACAAAAAATTGTTGAAACCACAGCGTTCAAACTTATGAAACCTTACTGTCTCAGATCTTGTTACTTGGCAGATACCATAGAAATAAAAACATCATCATGACTATATATTTAAGGTGGTATGGGACATATTGAGAAATGCATGTGGATGAAAAAACATCAAAACTGTATTGAAATTTAAAAATTTGTGCAATTTTTTTTTCGTTATAATGCATTTCAAAATCTTTAAGAAATTAAAATTCATTGTCTCCCAATCGTGCATTTATGTATAGCATTGATATGCTCACAATTTCAGCACGCCTTAGAGAGCAAAAATTTGCCATATGAATTTTAGTTATTTATTTTGGTGACAGTTATCTTTCTTAGCATTGGGTTGTTTTACCTTAATTGAAACCCCTAATGGTGTAGTACTGAAGTGTATAAAAAGTCTTTTATTTATAGATATTGAAGTTAAGGAAATAGTTTGACAGAATGTCTGTTGTGAATAAGACACTAGCTGATTTTTAACTGTTATTGTTTCCAATCATGTGTACATCTTTAATATATGTGTTTAAAGCAAAATTATGATTATGATAATGTGTGCACCACGAACCTTAGCAGGTAATTTTTACACCTGTTATGTGATACATGTACATAGCCTCATGGAGAGGTTTACAGTTATCAATTCCAAGGTAATTGCCACCATTGCCTTGATTTGAGAATTGAACAGCAAGGAAATTTGATCAAGCAGTAGCGATCTGTCGACAGTTTTCTGCATTAACCTACGTAATTGTTGCCTTTTATAGCCCAATTAACAGCCAGACAAGCCTTAGCGGTCTGAGTCGACAAAGCACCCAGGAAAGAAGCGATGGTCCGCTGGACTACCCCTACAAATACTCCCCCCACCCAGAGCTTCAGGAGTCACCGGCCAAAATCCGGTGGAGCCAGGCTGTGAAGAAAATCAACTCCGAGCTCAATAAGGTCAGATTTTTGGGGGGGATATATTTATTGTTGCTTCCTTAAAATCTTAAGAGTTGATCATGTTCATGATATTTATCTCCAAGTCAACAACTGTTGTTGGATGGATGCATGAACAGTTTTATGATGTATTAAGGTAGGTGACATGGACAGTGTGTTGGAGCACATGGTAGTGTGATATTAAGAACTTTTTACGGTATATGTGCATTGTCCATGGGTGTTAAAACTTTGATAGCAAGAATATAAGAATAGAGCGACAGCAAAGACAAAATGTATTTTTTTTTCTTTTTAAGTGTTCCCTTCAAGTTTGGACACAAAAAAAGGTCGATCCATACATTAAATTACCAAATGTTTGTCACTTTAATAATGATTGGCAATGATGAATGTAGATTTTCATCATGTTTAGTTTTTAGTATAATTGTGTGCTGATTATCTTGCATTGCAAAGAACAACTTGCTTACAAACTTACAAGGTATAATATACCAAATGGGGATTACTAGATGACATAACTTGATTGTATGTGGACTGTATTCTGGAAACTTTTGCCCCCATTTTACTTTTGCCTAATTTGCACACATTAACAATAGGCAATGTAAAAACTACAGGTTGCTTCTCTTTAACCACTTTGGCAATTTTGACTCGGGACAAATCTTTTACAACAATGATTAGGTAAATGGAGCACATGGCTCAGTGGTCTTGGGTGTTAGGTCAGTAACCAAAGGCGGCTGGTTCTATAAGCACCAATTTGCACACTTGATGGTGTGTATTAGGTTCTTATAAATAAAGCACTTTATCTATAAGTACATGTTTTCAATCCACCCAGCTGCAATTGGGTACCAGCTTGGGGGTTCATCCTGCGATGGACTGGTGTTCCATTCAGGGGGAGTCGATGACTCTCATCCCTTTAGCACCACAGAAACTGTAGATAAATAATGGCTCTATCTATGCGCCTCATGCTAGGAGACGGATTTGAATTTTAAATAATTTAGCGAATGTAGCGTTGGGCAAAAGTACCACTATATTATACTGCAGTTGAAAGTAGAAACTTGTTTCCATGAAGTATAAATATAGATTTTTAAGTACATGTAACTGCGTATGGAACTCTTTTACCGGTAATTTTTGTGAATTCCTACAAAAGTCAAATTGTGAAATTCATGTGATCTAAATTGACATGGAAGTGTCTGTTTTCTTCCTGCACATTAATTTTGAAAAATACTGAATCTATGGCTCTGCTAAGGAAACAATCTCCTATGAAAATTGATTATTTTATATGATTTATGAGGCATGTGTTATAGTGGCTTCTGTATCTTATGATTAGAAAACTTCCCCAAAGGAGAGAACAACTGCAGACACAATGCAGGCCTAAATAGTAACAGCTATAGTCCTCAAAAATTATCTCACAGTATGCAGAAATAAAGTGCTAGCAGTTATCACCCCCCCCCCCCCCCCCCAAAAAAAAAAAGAAAAAAAAAAAGCTTAGCATCTATAGTGGATTTGTTTCTTCCATTGTGAAAGATTTGTTTCATGAAAATTTAGAGATGTGACAGCGGGGTATTTTTTGGGTTAGTTTATGTTTTGTTAGAAATATAGCTGTAAATCAGCTGAAGGAAGGGTCCAAGAATATGCTTAATTTAACATTGTTTCGTGTATCCAAAAGAAGGATAACTCTTGCACATCTCAACACTTTGTTATGTAGCAGATCTTGCCTTTATTGGTTCCATTGCCATTGTAAATTGAGAGGAGGAAATTAGATAGAAAATGGTTGTTAAATTAGATAGAGCCCAGGAAAAACAAATTAGGAGATTAACTTAAATGCCATTAAAGTTGCAAAACAAAATGAAAAAAAGGAGCTAACCTTTTCAGGCTTTTCATGTCACTTAAATTAATACAGAGTCACAATCAGTTTTGTCATTTTAGACTAGCTGTCCGCATCCAAAAATCCTTTTCAAAGCTGCAGTTTGGTTTTGTGCTTGCTATCTCCATTTGAATAGTGAGTCGGCCATTAGAGCTTTAACAAAAAATATTGAAAAACCCAGAAAACACAAAACAAAACCAAATCCAGAACACTGAAATTGACCTTGATATTTTGTTTAATACTTTTTGAATAAAACACTAGACATTACTGTTAGGCCAAGAGAACACCAAAAAAAGAGAGAGAAAGATGTGCATTTGTATGATATGAAAGAGACACATTGTATTTGCTTTAAAGCTTCTGAAAGAAAACTTTGAAAAAACTAGCTGCTCTTCCCGTTTCACGCAGGAGTATATTTATATTTATTCTCACACTTCTTGAATGTTTTAACAATACATCACTTTGAACACACCCAGCTGTGCTATTTTCGTGTTCAATTTTAACATACATGCTGGTTCCCTCATTTCAAATCTACCTCTTGCAAGCTACATTTGATGCTGCAGGAGCAGACTATCATACACGTGATGATTTTTTTTCTCCAAAAAGAAGGCCAGACATTGAGATTAATATTTTGCAGACAGACAGATTATAAATATTTCAATGGTGTGTTGTCATTAAAAACTAATAAATTTGTGAGGTTTTTATTTTTTTAATTTCCACATATTGATCTTGTTGTGTATAAGATAATTAACTGTTGTGAATTTTTTCTAGAGTAGAATACATGATGACACCTGTTCTCTTTGTGGGGGTAATTCACACCAAACACGTAAGAGGAAAGTTCTGACACACTACCGTAATCATTTGTGAACTTTAGCTGACTTCCATGTTCTTATATTTATCATTCAATTTTTAAAACAAATGCTTCGCTGAAAAAATACCAGTGCACATACATATCATGTATGCAGTTTTCACCATAGATTCTTGTAATCAAAATGCTGAAATACTTAAGTTTTCTGCATTAAGGAGGGTGGATCCTGCAATCAAAGGTCTTAAATTTTTTTCTAAAGTATTATTTTTAAATCTACACACACAGCTTAACCAAAATTCAAAACAAAGATTGGGGGTCTAATTGCTTCTTTCGGCGCTAAGTGCATATTGAATTACCTTTCTGCACTGAAACTGCAACTTACAAATAAATCACTTTTTCCCTCTCTTATTTTTTATCGGAATGACATAAACTGCAAATTTGTTTTGCCTCGGACTAGAATGTCTCGACGTCATTGGATGAAATGCGTCACGTGATTGCCTTACAAATTTCTTTAAACGGCGAGCGTCAAAATTTATACGGCAACATGGCGGACGTAACGTTATTTGAACTGATTTTTTTACACAAGCGTTTGTTTACATATCAAACTTTAGGTCCTCGACAAAACAAAACACTTATTAGATTTGTTACTGACTGTTTTCGCCTCGCCTTCTATGGACTTTACCGACCCCACAAATTTCTGTAAACAGTCAGTAACAAACCTAATAAGTAATATTATTCTATTTAAAATACTAATAAAATAAAAATAATTCTAAAGAAAAGTTAACAATTTCTTCACCTTATTAATATTTTGACCTTTTTGCACTAATAAAAGGCTGTTTTCAGTCATCAACGATTCAACATGCAATGAAATTATGTAAAAGTCTCGAACTTTTGCTCAAACTATGACAGACTTGTCAGAAAAATTTTATGAATTCAGAAAATAAAACCAAAAGTATGGGTCAGTTATGTAAAATTTGAGATATGGCATGAAATAAGCTAATTTTAGGCGAAAATAGAGTTGATTTTTTCTTGACTTTTATGAAATATAAGCTAAATATGCCAATATATGTCAATAGAAATATCAAAACATTGTTCAAATATATTTTTGGAACAACATAAAGATATCGCAATATACAACCTATCTTGAAGTTTCAGGCGGGTCTGCACTTAAAATTAGGAAGCTAAAGTTACAGTACTCTAAAACTATTTAGCTTCGAAAAATGCTCATTTTCTTCTTGAAAACTTTCTGCCACAAAATATAGTCCCTTATTAAACTCTAAATACGTAATTTTCCCTGAATATTTTTATTCATTATAGTTTTTTTTGGCATTGTGAAATATAAATGTACGAGTAGAATTAATATATGATGCAGAATTTTCAGACTAGAGGTGACCCAATATGGCTACACAAAAACAGAGGATAGATAAACAAATTGTTTCATGGTGAACAGTGTTTCGTATGCAGTTTTCACCAAAGATTCTTGTAATCAAAATGCCGAAATATCCAAGTTTTCTGCATTAAAGTAAATAAATTGTTTTATGGTGAACAAACAGTGTTTTGTTGTGCATTGAAAACATGTAATAATATAAATTGTATTTAAAATTGTGTGTTTATCATTTTCAAGATTTTGCATTGGTTATTTGATAAAAACAGCAATAAATGTAAAGCGCTGTTAATTAAATGTTGATCCTGTTCACTTGCATTATTGCATTCAATTTGAAATACAATTAGCAAGGAATAAATTGTATTTTGTCACAATCTCCTTACCATTCACCAATTAACCCACCCAAATTTTCAGAGGTAATGTTAACAGTCAAGGAATGTCCAATGTGTTTGCTGATGGATGGAAAATGGGGGAAACTTATTACAAGGATTTTGTGTATTGAAGGCTTTTGAATGAATTATTTGTATAAAATCTCAAAGGTAAAGCCAGTAACAGCTTTATTGAAATGTGTATTGAAAGAATGAGTCATTGTGTGTTGGGGGACAATGCATCTCCCATATGTTGCATTCAAATGCCACACATGTTATAATGGGATGTTGATTAAAAATGAGATTTATTGGGCATTGTTATGATACATTATGTAGCTAGTACACCATTATAGGAGAAATTGATAAATGCAGACATATAAAGAGATGTAATTTAGAGATTGTGGGATATATAATTTTTAAATGAGAAAATCATTAAATTGGAATATTTATAGCTCTAATTTTGCCGACAGAGGAAACTTTATTTACACTGAAAATTTTTTGTGCCAAGTTGGATCTTACAGATTTTTGATTGATGTAACTTAAATTGGCTCTTGGTCACTTACGATCTATGCAGCAGTTACGACTGGTCAAATTAGTAGTTACATGTAAAATGGAAAAAAAAAAAACCCAAAACAACCAAATACTGTTTGTTAAAATATGTACACTCAAACCACATGTTGCACTTTAAAAAACATGCATGGTGATGGTAGATGCACGAGCAATTGTCAAGAGGGTGTTAAAAGCTTTACAAACAATGTCAATGTTACAAGGGATCACTTAGGATTATTAAAATTTAGAATTTGAATCTACTTTAATAGTGTATATAAGCTTTTGCTGTACCAAGTAAACCAATGGTATAATACTATAAAGGAAACATTTGGAATGGGGGCTGTGGTGAAAACTGTGATTGATTTTAATGATTGACACCTGAAGAAGATGGCTCCTTTGAGAAAAAAATGAAATAAAGGGAGTGAAGCCATTTGAAAGTGAATGGTTTAAGGATCCTTGTTGTGGATTAGAAGATGCCCATTATATTTGAACCCAGTAAAGGTTATGTGTCCATGCAAACACAGCATCAGCTTATTTTTCATTTTTGAGCTTCTTTATATCAGCTAGCTGCATAAAATCTCCTACTCAGGGGCCCAATGTCCACTCCAAATTAAGTGGAAAGTAATAAGCTTGTCAGTTGATAAGGACTTTAATTAATAGTCTGTCATGTCATATTAAAGTATGATGCCTTTTCTTTCTTGGCCATTTGTTGATTATACAGCTGATAAAGGCGCTAAGAATTATCATATGTATTATATTAGAATATTCCCGTCTAATAACAGGTCCCTGTTAAGCTATTGATCAGGTAAAATATTCCTGCATAATAACAGGTCCCTGATATAGCTATATTGGTCAGGTGTAATATTCCTGTATTATAACAGGTCCCTGATATCGCTATTGGTCTAGGGTATTTCTGTTTAATAACAGGTCCCTGATATAGCTATTGGTCATGTGTAATATTCCTGTATATTAATACGTCCCTGATATATCTATTGGTCAGGTATAATATTTCTGTATTATAACAGCTCCCTGATATAGCTATTGGTCAGGTATTATATTCCTGTATAATTACAGGTCCCTGATATATAGCTATTGGTCAGGTGTAATATTCCTGTATAATAACAGGTCCCTGATATAGCTATTGGTCAGGTATAATATTCCTGTATAATAACAGGTCCCTGATATAGTTATTGGTCAGGTATAATATTCCTGTATAATAACAGGTCCCTGATATAGCTATTGGTCAGGTATAATATTCCTGTATAATAACAGGTCCCTGATTTAGCTATTGGTCAGGTAATAAGTCTTTCTATTTTATAACAGCCAGGTCTCAGTGATAGAGCTAGAGATAGGGAAGTTATGATGGTGATCATGCCAGGTGACACCTGTTACTTCTATCATTGTTAATTAATCAACCACTATGTATTGCAGCTTGTGCCCAGGGTACTGGACAGCTAGGACATTATTATCATTCCAGGCAAATCAGTGCTCAATTGTGGCTATAGATGGTGTACAAATGGAAAGTGATTAGAAAATGACTGTGGGACTGCTATGATTTAATAAATAGATAGACAGTTACATATTAGAAATATTTTTTTTATAGATATACATGTATTACTCATGGTAGTTGCTACATGTAAAATGAAACTCCTTTTGAATAAAAATTTCTCTGATATGAAATGACATTTTATTAACCGGGTTTTCCAAAAGAAAAATCTGGTTATTGAAATGGTGAAAATGGCGGGCGGGCGGCTGCCAAAAGGTTACCCCTATTGTATGGATAACTCCTCCTACAGTTTTCAAGATTAGAAATTGTTCTTGTGCAGATCAAATGTACATATATCAGCGGTGTGCATATTGCTAGGATTTTGATTTCTGATAATTGATGAAAAAAAATATGAGCTCTTGAACTTAGTTATTTTTCTGCAAAAATATTGCATATAGAGTAGTACCCATTTCTCTGGATAGGTAATGTTCATCAATTCAGGGTTGACAAATGTATTAAGGATACTGTTCACACAAAAGAAAACCCGGTTTGCTGTCACATTGACAGCTTTTCTCTTGTATTAATGAGATATGACTTGATGAATCAATATTATTCTTCTATTCAGTTTTGCAATAGAAAAGGGGATGCAATTTTGAAAGTATAAACATTAACTGGTGCATATTTGAACAATCATGTTAATATTTCTGTACTCAAGAGGGAAGCCATTTGGTAAATTTCCATGATAGGGATTTGCTGCTGCATGATTATAAAAGAAGCCTGATTATTTTTACAGTAAAGTAGAAATTCAAGGTAAAAAACTATAATACCACATAAATCTGTTTCCTAAATGATTTTTTTTTATTGACTGAAGTTCACTAGCTGTAACATTTTAAGTAGCTAGGTCTGAAAAAAGAAAATTGATCCATCAATGCATTAAACTGTGAGCTATTATAGTAGACACATGAAATAATCAGTATAGATTTATATCATAAGAGGTGAAATTATCGGATAATCATTCAAGCACTTGAATATAATGTATGTACAAAAGTTTTAAATGTAGCATTTAGACAAGAAGTAATCTGCTTCAAAGTTTAAAGTTACCACAGAGAGAGAAAGAGAGAAGTAGAAAGAGAGAGGAAGGAAGAGAGAGAGCCAGGGTCAACAAGTTGACATCAGCTCCTAAGGGGAGAGTAGAGCTAGCCTACGACAGCTGTGTGTGCAACACTACGACAGAGATCCTCTCAGTATAATAGCCGATTTTATTGATGCTGTGATATTCGCAGCTATTCACAGCTGAGAACGTGAAAAAATATCTCCTGCGTTGAGGATGAGGTGTCAATAGCGGTTTTTGTGTTTTCCATCAGTGCCTATAATTGTTTTGTTTTTTGGGTTTTTTTGCAAGTTATTGGATAAGTGATTATGGAACCAACAATTTGGAATTTTTTTTCTTATTTGCCTTATTAACTGCAATTTGACAGACATTGGAAGTGATTAAGAGATGATTTAAAAGTGCCTGGAGAGTCAAGTTGAAATCTTTTGTGATGTTTTATGATTTATTTTTTGATAAAATTATTCGAAGTGCCTTGAACATAACAATGACATTTATGTCACAATTGTATCCTTTGAAAAAGTATAATTAGTTTTAAGTTGCATGAACAATGTCCAACAATGAAAATGAAAAGTACCTGCCATGCAGTGACAATTTTTCAATCCATTTCTATTACCAATAATTTAATTTATTTGATATGCCATTTATGGAATAGAAGGTCTGTGAAACATTTCTTTTAATATTCATGTATTTAATATATCAAATTCAGTTGAATTATTCAGTTGAATTTTATTGTCATGATTATTTTTAATGGCCTCAGCTGGTTTCAAAATGACATGAATTATCTATAATATTGTGTCTGTTAATTTTGTTGCAGATCAGCGTATGTTTCTTGGATGTAAATTTAAGTTAAACTGCAACCGTGAGATCAGGTTTGGGGGTGGGGGATTCTGATAATAATCCCCTATCCTAATTCTTCGTGCTGGCTTGCTGATGGGGACTGGTTTCAATTGATTATCAATGGTCAGGGGTAATATAAGAGATCGAGTTGCATACTGCTCTGCTTTTCTGTCCAATCAATTGTTTTTAATGAATATGCAACCATTTACATATGTTTCTGCCTTTGTGTCAACATCCGATGGCAAACATTGAGGACATTGGGATCTTTTCCTCTGCTATGTATGATGGGTTGATTAGTTATACAGTATATAGTTCCTTTCACCTTTGTCATGTTTGTTGATAGGATATTATGGATTTCACTCCCATAAAAGCCATTACTTTGCCTTCCAACTTCTGACTTTAATATGCAGATCACAATACTTAAACTACAAACTTCACAGTCACTGTGACAACTAGATGAAAATCTGTAAATATAATACCTATATATATATCTATATTTTGGAGCAATTCATTCTTATATCTGTAAGGTTTCTTTTTTCCCTCAAAAAGTTATACAGTGAAGTCGCCAATTCCGGGTCGTCTCCAATTCCAGGTCACTCCTATAATTTTCATGTCAAATTGTTTAAAATGAAGCAGAAAAAACTTTATAAATACACTGACCACTAACTATGGGCCTTTCTGTATTTGATCAGTAAAAGATAGATGAAGGAAAACATTTACAGACCATCCGAGAAACGAAATTAGGAATCAAGGGCTTTCGAGATCGAGATTTTCACTCATCTTCGACATGCTATTTTCGTTATTTACGCTGCAGCGTGGTTAATGTGAAAGTTGTGGCCGAGTATAAATAGCTGCACAATATTGCGCATGCATTCAGTTATCCTTCAGAAATTGTTCATTATAATAAGTGCTCAATTAAATTTACACTTATTGATAAATCAAACTGCAGGAGTTTCCCCAATTGCGGGTCAGTTTACCTGAAACATATTTTTTTGTGGTTTTACGATGACATGTCAGAGGGAGAGAAAGAAATTCAATTGAATAAAATTTTCCATGTCGCTCTGTTGTCATTATAATTATCTTGTTTGTTATTTTTCTTTGCTTTTATTATATTTAGTGTCACACAATGATTTTTTCATTCTGAATCACTGCCCTCATTTACATTTAGAAATGGGTCCCTGTTACTTGTGTATCTGTGGTTTTAAATATTTTTTCTGAGCGGCAATATTTTTTCAATGCTGCAAAATAATAAAAATCGTTTTCCAAAACCGTTTTCCCGACATTACAGAGGCCTTAAAGTCACATGACCCGGAAATGGAGAAAATGATTCGAAAGTGGGGAAGCCAGGCCTTGTTGAAATACCTCCGTAAATATAGTTCCTGGGAATTTATTTTGAAAAAAGAAATGACTGTTTAATAGCTCACAAACTGTACTTTCAATATGTATATAGTATAAAATAAAAATTGGACAACTTTGCAAAATATTAATGAAGCAGTCAGATGTGACCCGGAATTGGCGACATCACTGTAGGTAAACACTGATTGTTTTTTTAAAAAAAATAATCATGATCTATATTTATAAACAATCTGGTATGTTTCCTTTTACAACAAAATGGTACAGTGACACATTGTAATAAATAACAGTGCAATGTGGTCTGGTTGGAACTTTTGAGTAAGTTCTATAGTTGATGAAAAAGTCAAAAAAAGATAAAAGCTAGATCAAGGCTTATTAAGTCAAGATCATAGAGAATCTCTGAGTTATGAAATTCCCTGATTAACAATTACTGGTACAAGTCTGTGACTTTATTTCACTCAGTACTGTGAATAATATAGTAGGTAATATCTCAGATGTTTATATGGGATGGAGGTGGTTGCATGATCAATGAATTTTTTTCTTCTTTTTTGCTGGATTTGAATTTTTTTTATTGCCATACATTTTTGTTTTGTAGATGTTCATACTAGGATGTTTAAAGTATACATTGTGCTTTTTAATTGTCATTTTGGGAAAAGAACAGAAATCAATAGCTTGATTTATTGCTGCTTTGGAAAAAGTTTTTGTGGATAAACAATCTTGATAAAGTGGTTCAATGGTCGACTGAATTGTGATGGTAAACAATGTAAAATTGAACATTTAAGCTACAATACACCTGCATAGTATTGGTACAGAACAGTGAATTTTGTTGAGATTGACTAGTACTGGTATATTCTTGGCATAACTTCCCTTTATTTCTAACCCAAACATTTTTAATTAGTAAGGTGAACTATAAATCTTGTAATATCCGTTGTAAATTTATCTTTTATACTTAAATAGGATAGGGACTTCATGGTCAATGGCTTTTGTGTCTTGTTAAATAAATGTTGTTGGGTTTTTTTGCCTGTCTCCTAATTGTCTGTTTGCAAATTTAAATTTTGGACACTATATTGAAGATTAATGAGACTTCTTTTTGGCTATGTGAAAAGTCAGTCAAGCTCATTCATAGCAGATTTGTCAGGGAACCTTGTAAATAAGGAATTTTGGTTTTTTTCTTCCATGTTCCTAAGATGCATGGCCAAGAAATACTGTTGCAATACAACCTAATTCCATTATGTCAATTTAATTATTAATTTTTTGAATCGTAGACTGATGACAATTGATAATCCATCTTGGTTTTTTTTAAGGATGCTCTTAGCTTTAAGATAAGAGTTAACCAGCTACAGATGATGAAAATAAATCCTTTAGTTTTCTGTTCTGTGCAGTTACTGTACTGTTGCAGTTGCTGACACTAACAATAGAAGTTATCTATAGGTAGAGGCAAAGAGGATGTATGAAACTGTACCCTTAAACAGGCAATGCAGTATTAATGCAGTTCTCAGGTAATAAATGAAAGAAAGCAGTGCATTTATAATGCAATAATTTAGGTTGATTTTATGTTTGAATTTTGTGATATATTCTTTTTGAAATTTAGATTATAAGAGAAATGATGCTCTGATGTTTATTGTATCTATCATGCAAAGAGAATTTCTTCCAGATCTTTTTTGTTTCCATTTGAAAATTGCTTAAAATCATGAGTCTTAAAGAGGTCTTTATGATGATGGACCAATTTGCCTTGGCCCAGTTTTAATCTGTCCATTGAAGGTATGGGCTCATGGGAACAATAAAATAACTGAATAGTGCTCAGTATATATGCCATGTACGTTAAACAGTTTTTGTTGCTCCCTCATGGTGAAATGTTTTTTTCTACCAGTAATAATGTAATAAACTTAATTCAGTTTGAAATCTGAAATAGGACATGCTTAGTCAACCCATTCTTTTTTAAAAGCAGGATGCTTTTAACATCAAATTGGAAAACTTTGAGTTGGGGGGGGGGGGGGGGGGGGGTCAGGATTCTTATAAAATTCAGGTTTTTGTTACATGAAATAAGTGAGCTCCTGTCAGTAGGCAAAACTCATCTGGTTTATAATTGTTTGTAATTCAATTCTGATGCTTTTCTTTTATTATCAACCTTACTGATAAAAGAAGTCCCGTTTTGAATCCTGTGGGGGTGTTGCTCTGAAGTTACCAACCCTGAGCCTGAATGTTGATCATCAGTACGTGATGAATGTTCTAGAGTATATGTGCTCCAGCTGAAGATAAAGCACATCTCCCTTAAGCCCAATGGGATTTTTTGTTGATTGGTTGTACTAATTTCAAATTCAAATTGAACTTTTCCCGTGTTTATAGCAGCTATCATGTCCATGTCAGATCAGAGGAATTAAACTTCAAAGTGTGCTCATAGTAATTTTTTGTCAGACATTCTCAGAGGTGGTATTTTTGTCTCCAGTAAAAGGTATCCTGTGTTGCTTCAGGGTTTGTATCATTTGGATCAATTGTTCATGAATGTTTTGAAAATGTTTCGCAATTTTCAGTCTTTAACCAAGATCCAGCAGACATTAAATGCTCATGTGCAACTGTTTGATGGCTTCAGGCAATTACATATATTTACTACAGTATTGTCAGGAGGAGATTTGCTCTTAATGAAACCAAAAAAGGGACTCAATATAACTAGGAGTTATAATTGCATTTCATAGAGTTGCAGAAGATGATTGAAATTTGATTGTGGGAAGCAATGGAGGATTACCGTATTATTTACCTACTTTGTTACTCAAAATGAATTAATGTAAAAAACTGAAAGTTAGCAGATTCTCTGTTGTGAATATTATGCATGGCTCAAAAAGGTAATGAATGGTTGTAGTTACATTTCCCATCAATAATACTACACCTTTACATGGACATCTCTGCATTATAATGTCTATTAATTGCTATTCAAGGTTTTTTCAGCAACTGTTGTTCTTCTGAATCAGTGTTACAGCAACGCTTACATGTAGTATGACTTAGTATTGGTTGGTATATAATGTATCGCTTAGTATTGGTTGGTATATAATGTATCGCTTAGTATTGGTTGGTATATAATGTATCTGCTATATGAAAAAGGAACAGTCTCCTTTTATTTGTTCATGAACTGAATGGAGTTAATTGTCATGTTCATTTGGACTCAAACAGTTGGCCTTTCCAGCAAATTATTTGCTTTGTACAAAGAACAAGAAAATTTCAATTTTGATAATCAAACTGTTTTTGTTCCCTGGGGAATGCAATGACTTCAAAGATGCATGCAACAATTTTGATGCAGATCAATATA
Organism: Magallana nippona; assembly: GCA_033439105.1. Taxonomy (NCBI): domain Eukaryota; kingdom Metazoa; phylum Mollusca; class Bivalvia; order Ostreida; family Ostreidae; genus Magallana; species Magallana nippona. The sequence goes on along the minus strand of CM065923.1, from coordinate 44,117,316 downwards.
TTGCAAGTACTGGGTTGAGGATGCCAGATAAAACCCTGCAATATATCTCTCTAATTTGTCTGAATTAGAAGCAAAGTTCATATTTAGCAAATTGGATTCCTTGATTGAATCCATACAGCATATAATCTGTCAGAAATTAATTAACCCTCTGAAAAATGCCAAGCTAATTATGATTATCCTTACAAATAGTCCAATAGGATGATCCTTATATCAGTGTGTCATTGCAGTGGGTAATTTGAGGCAAAGTGACTTATCATGCAACTGTAATTTTTATCATAATTGAAAATAATGATTTGTCATTGAAAAGGACGGTGTATTTGGTATTTCAACACTCAAAAGGTATATAATAATGTAGTGAGTGGGTGCAATGTTGTTTTTGTTTAAATTTCATGCATGTTTAGATAATTAAGCTGACAAACAGAGAACTAACATATGGAAATTTATTATTTGAAGAGTTTGTTTGCTTAAATTTGTCGTTAAAGATATCTTGTGACTAATAACTGCCTCTGAATGATCTGCCTCCATCTTAAAAGTAAATATTGCCCATTGTGTTGTCCATTGCTTCAACAGTCATGGTACAGTTATAATAGCAATTTAAGATGTACTCAATGAAGCATCCCAGTTTATTGAAATAGATTCATGAACTGATATTAGAATATTAGGCTTCGTTGTGCGTGGATATTTTGATTAAATGCTTGGATACACTTGAGAAGTTCAAGTTTGTAATTAGATGTCGAAGGGAGCATTAATATTTTCTCTAAATGGAATTTAGCTCAGTATCAAGTTCATTATTTATATTTTTGTTTTGTACTACATACACCGAGTTTTGCCGTGAGTGATGATTCCATATGCTTGTTTGTAACATAATCACAATGTTGGTGGGCAAAATGGTATCTTTTCTTCTCATTATGTGCCTTAATGACATCCAAGACTAAGGGACAACCCTACATCACTTACATAATGGGTGGCTTAGAAGGAAACAGGAATCTGGCACTGCATGCAACAGCCTGCTGAGAGGGAACAAGCCTAGTGATTAGGCTAGGGGAGCACTGACCTAAAAAACACTGTGATGGGGATGATCTTGGAGAAGTTGACATCTACTTTTGGAGCAGATGAGGAGAAGACCGGGGGAGAAAATGAAAATGACAACAATAATTGCTCCAGTGACGAGATTGAAAATGTCCCTGCAGATTGGAATAATATAACAAATGGACAACCAGGGTCTTTTGGTCAGTCCTCTTGGTCTCAATGTCTTGCTGCACAGCCAGAAGTGAATTTAATGGAGGTGAGCAGACGACAGTCTCAAAGTTCAGAGGTCACCTGCAATGAGGCCTATTACAAGAGCTTTGAAGACGACTATTGCCTGTCCCTGCTTTTTAATGAAAATGAAAGTGAAAGTCATCAGGACGATGATTTGGTCAGAGAACGACTCAGGCGTGTGCGATTCGACAGTAATTGTCTGGATATGGATGAAGATGTTGGCTCCCAGGTACATATTCATTACTATTTCATCCTTTAAAAATTGGACCGTTGAGCTTTGGTTAATGGATTGCCCTTGTGAACTGAGATGATACAGAATCTATTTAAGTGTTAAAAGCCTAATTTGTTGAAATTTTTATTGGAAGTGAAAGCCATTTGAGGTAAATCTGAAATGCAAGAACTATTAGTGAATCAAAAGATCATATGCATTGAATTTTCTGCAAGAAATCATTTTAGCAACATTTGTGTATATCATAATCTACATCAATTTATGTGTCACACAGGGCAACATTTTTAGCTCACCTTAGCTGAAAGCTCAAGTGAGCTTTTAATTCTGATCACCTTTTGTCAGGGGTCCATCTCTCCGTCTGTCTGTCTGTTCATTGTCTCTCTGTAAACTTTTACATTTTCAACTACTTCTCCAGAACCACTAGGCCAATTTCAACAAAACTTAGCACGTAGCATCTTTGGGTAAAGGGGATTCAAGTTTATTAAAATGAAGGGCCAAGTCCTCTTTCAAGGGTAGATAATTAAGAATTATTGAAAATTTTGTTATTTTTCATTGCACCCATTTGGCTAGAAAAGCTGAAACTTTTGTAGTAGTGTAGATTCAAGTTCAAATAATGATCCCCGGGGGAAGGATGGGGTTACAATTGGGGGTCAGATTTTTACATAGGAATATAAAGAAAAAAATCTTTAAAAATCTTCTTCTTAAACACTAATAGGCCAGGAATGCTCTAACTTGTGTGGAAGCTATATTCAAGTTTGTTGAAATAATGATCCCTGGGGATAGGGTGGGGCCACAATGGGGGTCAAAGTTTTACATAGGAATTAATAGAGAAAAATATTTTAGAATTTTCTTCTCAAAAAATGCTGTAACTTGATTGGCAGCATCCCCAGATAGTGATGATTCAAGTTTGTTCAAATCAGGTATGGTGGGTTCATAGTGGGTTTTTTTTGGTGGAGGGGGGGGGGGGGGTTAGAATATTTACATAGGAATATATAGAGAAATTTTTTATACAAATCTTCTCAAAAACCAATGTGATATGACTATTAAAATATCCTGTTACAAAATAGGCTATATGTTTAAGAAAAGAACATCTTACGAAAAATTTGAAATCTTTTTTTAAAAGCATCTATTCTACTACATTTGCCAGATTTTTGTATATGACTCCATAAAGCTGATTATATTATGGCTATTATGTTGCTCAGGTGAGCGATGTGGCCCATGGGCGTCTTGTTTTTCTGATGATCAAACTTTGATGGCAGTGTTCATTAAATGTGTGAATGCATCTTACTTGCTTTGCGTTTATTTCTGAAATGTAAAACAATTGTTATCCAGTAGAGGAGTAACGAGTAAAGGTTCATGTAGAACTGATACTTATATTTGTTTTCCTTCGGACTGAAATGTCACACTTTCATTGGTTTAAACATGCCATGTGACTGCCTCCTATATCTCTATGTACGTTCGTTGAGAATTAATATTAGGGAATATGGCCTTCATTGGCCGCCGTTTCACCTACTCATCTATAGATATTTCATATTATTTAACACAGAGACCGTGTTCTGTAAGTTCTTAAAATAATGAGAGTAGTTGCCCTTTGGAATTATTTTTAAATTAGAGTAGTTGCTCTTTGAATTGACATTACATTGTTGTGTCTAGAGCAGAGCAAAATGGCAGCGTCGAGATTTGCTCAAATCTCTGCAGAGGGAAAGGGGATAATGTTTAAAATTGAATAGCAACAAATTATTGTAAGTAAACATGGTGAAGCAACTTGTACATGAGTTTGCGAAGATCATCGCTTTTTGCGAATAAATATGTCACTTGATAGTCATCGGGAAAACAAGTAAGTAATAATATCTACACCGCCTTTACTATCACTATCTTCAGGATTTAATTATTATATAAATGCATTTAACCATATGCAAGATATCATTACATTTAGTCAAAAGACAAACAGTAAAGTACACATACAAATAGGTGGAGTCTTAAATTATTGGGGGGTGTAAGAATGAGAGAAAAGGGTTTAGGAAAAATATTTGAATAAGAAAATTCAATCATAATGTAGACAATTAAAATGCTTGTAGATGTTCTTGGAATTCATTCCTTTAATCCCTTAAACTCCTGAGTTTTATGAATTATTCTTGAAATTGATTGTTGACATTTTATCCTTCTGACCGTACAGCTAGTGTCTCAGGAAACTCTAAATTTGACTAGCTTAAGATATCTCATAGTAAAAAGAGATAGATAAATATCCTTGGGGTTCAGGGACAATGTACATATATGCCAGGTGTGTGGTTGTTGGTAACAGATTATACTGTTAGTCTTTATTAGTCCTTGTACTTGCTATGATTGTTTAGTGTTGGTGGCCAGGGGAAGAAAGGAGGTAAGTGTTAATACCATAGTGATACTTATATTGGCAACCGGTCAATGTGACATAGAACACTGATGGAATGATGCTGTGTCCAAAGGCTATCAGATATAACCTGTATGATGTTACTTTGTAATATTACTGCTCAACTTCTGTGTATATTTATATTAACTTCAAATTGGTAGGGATATACATGCATGCACAATATGAGAATTATTTTTGTATCAAATCCCTTGAGTTTTAAATCATATAAGTTCTCAGAACTGTATTATCGCAAATCTAGCATGTATGTATACACTTCGGCCGGTGAAGCGATGCGTTGAGTGATGACACTATTTGATGTAATATTTAAACAGATCGAATCACGGGTTGCAGTTTATAAAAGAAGCGTTTTAATTGGCCGATTTGGTACCCGCCCACTCTTACGCAGTATTTATTATTTATTCAACATTGTATCAGGACTGCAATATCTAAAATAAAATTACTGCAATAGTTGACCAAGTGTTCTCACAATAATCGCTTTTTGGTTTTTTATGGTGTACACAAAAACACACTGTTGTCCATAAAAACTTGTAATTTAAACAGGGTCCCCATTTCATTTTTCAACATAGTGCTTCATCGATAAATTCAATCATTTTTACGCATCAATTTTTAGCTCACATGAGCTGAAAGCTCAAGTGAGCTTTTCTGATCACCCATTGTCCGTCGTCCGTCTGTCCGTCCGTCTGTAAACTTTTTACATTTTGAACTTCTTCTCTAAAACCACTTGTCCAAATTCAACCAAATTTGGCACAAATCATCCTTATAAGAAGGTGAATATAAATTGCAAAAATAAAAGGCTAGATTATATTCAAAGCGGAGAAAACATCGAAACTGTAAAAAAGGGGGGTGCATTTTAAAAAATCTTCTCAAGAACGACGGAGTTAATCTTAACGTAATTTAGCATAAATCATCCTTATGGAAAGGAAAATATAAATTGCAAAAATAAAGGGCTAATTATGATTCAAATTTGAGCAAATTACGAAAATATTAATAAAGCGGGTTCGTTATTTTATATTTCGTAGACTGGCAATTTCGTACGATAGACTGATCATATGACAGGCATTGCCAGTCTACATCTCGAAAGCGAGGTTCTTTGTTTGTAGCAGCCATTTGTTGTGCAACAGTTCACGTGCGAATATAATCTATGAAACAAGGAAGATATATTGGTGCCGATTATTGTGAAGTAAATTGAGGTTAAATATTTCAACGCGTTGTCATTTTCACTTGTGACAGTGGTTTTAGCTTGTTTTGATTTTCGTTTCATTTTGCTTTTTAACTTGGGGAACAATTGCCTGTATAACTGTATTCAGTATTCTGGTATTTGGAACATAGACTTCGGTTAATAGGCAGTTGATTGTTTACCTGCGAAAATGATAAAATCTGATACATTAACAACGTACTAAAGTGCATTTTCCCTCTGTTTTTATTGTTTATTAATTTCGAATTGAGTGTCAACAAGGACCAAACAAGTGGGCGACTTTGGTTGAAATAATCGATTTTTGATCGGTAACTTCACCGAAATTTCCTCTGAAAAAGAATTTGAAGTAGCCTTGTATTCCGAAACGATGTTTATGAATTTGAAAAGACTTTTTCACAGCCGCAGCTAAACCCTGTTGAGATTAATCACTCGCGACTGTCTTATCTCTAGAGGTTATAAATATTATAAATACGGGTGATGCAACACATACCGTGCGTTGAAAATTACAATCGATATTTATTTACATTTCGTTTTGATACTACAGTTAGTAGGTAACTTGTAATTAGTTAATAACTTTTTCCAAATTAATGCAAAACCGTTTGTTTACAGTTGTCTTAAAAATTAATAAGATCCTCTACCTAACTGTTGTAATTGGGTCATAGGGTAGGACTAATTCCTCCAAAATACACAAGTGCATAAACTAATTTTGTGTTACTTGGCTAACTCAATTACAAAACATTTTATCTATATAATGTATGAATACGTTAAAAAACTGAAATTAAACAAATTGGATAAATTTTTAAAAGTTGCCTATAATTCTATGACTGACGCTTAAATGTTTGATGATCATCAGAATTGTCTTATTAAACATTAGATACTTGTGTACAGAAAAATCAAAAGGATGATGTGCTATAACTACTTTATGGGGTCCCTTCTCATTTGATGAATTATATGAAATCTGCAACAATTTTGGTAGTTTTCAAAAGAGTAAATAAAAACGCCTTTTAAACAGTTCTGACACATTATAATTATGAGGATATCTGCTTTATCATTATTTTTAAGAAAATATTGCAGCAGAAAATCATCTTGGTTTGTAGCCGTTTGTTGTTTTTGAGGAAAGATGAAATAATTGATGGGCCTTGGTACAAAACTGATACCTGTATGCCTGACAATACATTAAATTATATAACTTTTTAACACATCACATGACAACATTTTCCAGTCGAATGTTTTCATCGATCAAGTGAGTAAGGTCATAAAACGTCACAAGTTTACACTAGGTAAACAATTATTTTAGGGAAGACAAATTAAGTTTTTGACTGTAGCCTTAGCAACTTTTGCCATAGAGTTCAAAACTGCGAACTGGCTTCGAGACTATCTGGCGATCCTCTGTCCGTCAATCTTTGTTAACTTTCGTATATGAGATACGAGCTGGGAAAATGAAATGTATCTCATCGGCATGGTATATTCACAGAGCTTGGCATCTTAAATAAACACACAAAAATATTCACTTAGATGTGGAAAATGGAAATTACACTAATTTAAGTTCGATTTTTTTTTTCATAAATACCAATACACCAAACAAGAAATATTGCAGGTAAATGGTAACTGCCTTTTCCCATATTTTCATCATATGAAATAGATACATTGTATGTATTGCATGACCTCTAAGACAAAATATTAATGAAATAAAATGTTTAATTGTGTAGATTCAACATGTGCAAATTATGATTACACACGATAAGGTAGGCCCACAATAGGTGCTGATTTTTAAACTGATATACGTCTTAGAAAATGTATGAATTTTTTTTATCTTTAAAGAGTTAATACTGTTCACATATGTGCAAAAAACTGCAGGAAATAATATACCGGTGTTATATATAATTTATATATCGCAATATATTTTCACCCCTACCCCTTTATAAAATATTGAGTTTTACATCAGAAAATTATGGTACTTAGCTTTGATAAATATTAAATTTTACTGTTCTTAATTATTTAAAGTGTTTTAAGTCAACATAGTTTGCCATTTTGCTCAGGTGAGCGATGTGGCCCATGGGCCTCTTGTTTATTTTGTTGTAGCTTATTCCAGAGAATTCACAACAGATACTGACAATAAAATATTACACATTAATTGCATTTTATTGAACTTTAATTGATCAGTAGCACACTTACTTATCACAAGTGTGCATGTGTCTTCAAACACACACAAAACATTCAATTTACGGCGCAAACTTGTTTAATTTGGACTGATCTGTGATTAACCTTATTTTGTAACTCACTCTGTAGGAACATTAATTTACCTCAACATTCATCAGACAATATTTACTATTGATGTTGATGCTTTCCTTGTTGCTGACTTTCAAACACGCTTAACCGACCTCGGATAGCTAAATTCACGTGCAGATCGAGACGCCATTTAATTTACACAGTTTTACATTTACATAAACAAACCATACTTCTTCATTTTACGGAGCTGATGACGATGTTTCAAAGATTTTCAGTACATATTTATTGGAAGTAAATAAGTGAAGACATTTATGCTGTTAATTGTCCAATTGATTTCATGGCATGTCAACCCAAATCTAGATAGAATGTTCAATCGGTGTCGGACCCGAATCATTTTCCCGTAGATCTACGTTTTGCAGCAAGGTTTTTGTGAGGAAAAAATTAGCACTATTTACAGTCTATTCAACTCATGCGATGTTCCACATATGGTATATTATGCACGGTAACATAGCCTATATTTGTACATTAAACAGTTTCTGACGAATTTCTTCACAATAAACTAAATAACGTTATTGGACGAGCGAAGAACAACTTGTGACTATAAACTATATGCGCCCTAGCTTTTAGAGAACTTTTCTTTGTTTTTATTTCACCAATATCATTTACACATATACATAGACATCGCCTCATTTGTTCTCCAATTAATTCTGTAATTTTTAACTTGTGAGCACAACTTTGTTATAAGTTTTCTTTCTCCGACATTTGTTTCCACATGTTAGATTCATGTTCTCAACATGCATTTGATAAATGGGCGGGTCTACAAAAATGCGCCAATCAGAATCTTTGTTGCGAATCGCAATTGAAATACACACCGATTTGAAAGTGGCATCACTCAATGCATCGCTATATCAGCCGGAGTGTACACATACACGTTAGATTTGCGATAACTACACATACCTGTATTTTCAGCCATTAAGAAAATGTCCCTAATTAGATTTGATATGTAAAATTTTGCACCCCTCCCCCTATTGTGTCCCAATCCAGACCCCTTTAAATGGCTAGATCTTGAGCAGTTCTCTTTGAAGTCTAGTATTTCACCCCCTTAATTGGTCCAAACTTGCTCAGACTTAAACGTTTTAAGTCATCAGTATGCAAAGTCTTATATATTGCTTTTTAATCTGAAGTCGTACCCTTTGAGATGGTTAGCATCTCAATGATGTGTTAAGTTATCATTCATTATATAATGCTGTATCATATGATACATGTGTAATGAAAATGATAATTGACCAGGAACAAACAGGTGAAAAAAAGTTCTCCCTCCCATGTGTTGTGATGATTTTGTTCAATTTTTGTTGTTTGTTCTCTATCCAGGAATATTCCATGGCCTTTACTCTGTAAGGAATAGAAAACACATATTGATGAATTGGTAAAAATCATATCTCGATCATCTTGAATAATTCAGAGATTGTATATGATATGTTGACAGTTTCAGAAGTAAAATGCTGAGATAATGAAAAATTGATAAATTTTCATTGATCATTTTATCATGTTAATTGGTTTTATAAAGCAATATATCACAATTTTCTTCCATTTTATTTTGTTCAGTCAAATAGTAAATGGAATCTTTTATAAAACTTTGTAAATTAGCACCATAATCTCTTATTATTTCACTCTAAGCCATGACAATTTATTGTACCCCCTGCAGGAAAACCTTGAAATAGAAAATTCAATTGACTTTTACCATTACTTTGAAGCTGATTTGCCTATGTATAATACATAAAACTGACTCAAAATCAATTTGTCCACAAAAGCAGCAGGTTTAAGTGGCAAAGTTGCATTCTGGATTTTTTTAGCGTTAGACATTGATCACGTAACCATTTAAAAAATTTAATTTAATGAATATTCATCGCCCTTTTGCTTATTGATTTCAATTGTTATCAGCCGATCATTCGAGGCTGATCCCCTTTCAATTCATTGTTTTTCCACATCTAAAACTGTGACAGGATTTGAAAATAGAATCTTTCTGCTTCCGATGATATATTGTTAAATATTGGTAGAATTGAAGCAGGTTTCTGAGATAATTTAATGCTTACAGAATATGATTTCCATGTTCAGTTGAATTTATTGCATAGTTGAATTTTGTTTTTTCCCCTATATATTGGTATTGGTTTTTTTTTTACAGGAAGGAATAAACATGATGGGTCATACCGAAGACTCTAGGGACAAATGGTCACACCCCAATGGAGGGTAAATATTGAGTTTCTTTTATTGTATACCTATTAATTGATTTAACTTTTGATTATTCTTTGGTCATTATGGCATTTCATTAGAACTGGAAAATGGTATGAATAAATTATTATAAAGAATTCATTGTTAGGGTGTAGACTGAGCTTATATGTACTTTAAATTTCATGATAATGAAAGTCTGAGTTCAAATATACTTGCTAAGTTATAGAGATTTTGAGTTTTAACTTTATTAAATAAATCTATTCCATCTAAGAAAATTATATTATAAATATAGTGAAATCTTTCATTTAAGATATATGGGAAATGTTTTGTTTTAAAGTAGCCAGGTTTTTTTGTACAATATGCTTTGGATGATATACCAATATAAATTTTGTAGTTACATATCCTCATCAAACAAGGCTAAATTGTTTATTTAATTAACATATTATATCTTGTACCCTGGATTTTATTTCATTGGTAGGCCCGAGCACAATGATATATACAGTTGTCTGGATACCATTCCGGAATTCACACTGCCTCGTCGAAAATCGGTCGCTCTTGTTAGTGACTTGGTAAGTAATCTCAGCTACCATGAATAATTACAACGAAATGAAATTAACTGAGTACTTTTATTTGGTGAGTATACATAAGTATATTCTCAAGTCAAAATATGTAAATATATGGTACATCTCTGGCAGACTCTTGATAGAATGCTAATTGTGTCCTTCATGTTAATCCTTTTATCCTGTTTACATGTACATCTCAGAGAGAGAGAGAGAGAGAGAGAGAGAGAGAGAGAGAGAGAGAGAGAGAGAGAGGAGAGAGAGAGAGAAGAGAAAGAGAGAGCAGGATAGGACATATGAGTGAAAGGAGTGCCTAATCATGTTGATCATATACTCAAATTTGTGATATAGGCATGAAGTGATGTATAGTGTCAAGTATTCAGTAATATGCGATACCTCGTGGGTTGATGTTGTTGTCTTGTGGCTTTTCCCATGGACTCAATTTAACTTGCATCATGATCAGATCCTTTTGTCATACATTTGTAAAATCCATATTACCGGTACTAAGATATTTGGTACCATAATCACACTCCCCTTAAGTCATATACATATGTAATATCTATACTATTAATGTCTGTGGTACCACAATTTCACCCCTTAGTCATATTATATGGATGTAAAATCTATATTGATATTAACACGACAGGCCCTTGGTTTTGTAGGCTGGATATTATTTATCAACTTAAATTTCATTCAAAATTTACTCAGTGTAAACTGATTTTGTGATTTCTTTGATCATTGTCTTTCTCATCATGTGAAGAAAGAGATTAGAAAAAAATGATAATTAAGTATTGATTAGATTTGATAAAAAATGAATAAAATATCAATGTAGAGCATCGTTAGTTCTTATCAATAGGGAAATATTGAATGTTTCTTGGATATTTGCAAAGGCCAAAAATTTCATTCATTATAATGTAAAATGTTGATCAGATGTTGAAGGGAGACAGAAGGAACATAATTAGTTATGTGTGGTTACATCATGCCCTTAATTTTTCATAGCTACATTTTTTTTCCATTGCCATATCCTTTTGCTTACGAGCCTACTGCATATGAGGATAAGCTTTAAAAAGAAATACTGGAATAAAACGTGTTTAGATTTAAGAATATAAAGAAATAAAAGCATTAATAAAATGCTAGCATTGTAGCACTTGTTATGAAGAGTTTGTCTAACAGTAGTTCAAGGAAATTTTATTTTTTTAATTGCTGTATATAATTTGAATTTGGTAAGATTTAAATGACTTGAACTTGAATAAATTTAATGTCTCAAAAATCAAGATATATTTTTTTTATAGTTAAAATATGATACATGTACCAATTAATATCAGGACAAGTTCTCTTCTATAGTTACTGTTTGTTTTCAGTACACTACAGGCATTTTTTTTATTAAAGAGAAATAGAAAATTCTAGAGTGTAAATTCCATTATAAGTTTGAATAAAGTTACTGATTGAAAATCGGTGGATAATTTGAAAAGTTACACTCATTTAGATGTCTAACAAATTTCAGAATAAAGTGGTTTAAGTTTTGAAGGTTCATGTCAATGGATGTCGAATATTATATTTCAACAATGCTTTTCTATTTTGATCTCTCGACTTAAGGTTACAATTGACCTGGAGATGAATTTTTTGTTTGTCTTTCTGCTCACAAAATTCAGCTTTCACTCTTTTCTTTTATAAATTAATGAACTCTCAATGGTTTGGGGAAATTAAAGCTTATTTAAGATTAGTGTCACATTGAATGTACTGATATATACACTTAAAAACTCTAGTAATACAACATTGGCTTTTTTGCATTGCAGGTTCTTAAGGTATTCTATTCATAAATTGAATGTGACATATTAGCTGTAGAACTATGTTGTCTAGCCATTTAATAATATTAGAACATTTGCTCATGCAGTTTTCTCTATTTCTTTTTATGAAAATTTCATCAATTTTAATTCATTGATATCACTAATACAAAGTTTTTTTTGGATGTGAATGGCCTAAACACACTATTTTTTTTTTTTTTTTAGCTATAACTATTTTTAAATACATGTGTATATTTTACTTTTCTGTAAAGTATTGATTGAATATATACAGGCCAGCTTGATTATTTTTACTGAATTTTGGCACATATCTGATTTATATACTTTATAGCAATAGATACATTTATGTGTACTTTTACATTAAGTTCTATTTTGGTTTGAGAATTCTTTGTTAGATTTATCTAACAAAAAATGTATTATTGGCACTATTGATCAGTTTTTTTCAAACATTTGATATCGCACTAACAGTCTTTTAAAAATTTTTTTTTTTAAAAGGGCTTTATTGATCAGTAGTTTAGATCTTTTTGAAAAGTATATGAAACATCATTGTTTCCATATTATAAATTTAGCAGAAACGGCTTTATAAGAAAAAAGGAAAGAGGTGTCTGCATGAAAGTATTGCGGTATAGTGCATGAAGTTTTTTGTTAATCAAATAAATTTTTATAAAAGATGGCCTACACATTCAGCGTTGCTAATTGGAAATAGCTGAAACTAGTTAAAAATATATGTATATATAGTTACGCTTATATATATCCAGTAAATTAACTGGTGGGAGTTATTAAATTGAATTTGCGTTTATAATTTTAAAATATAATTGATTTGAGAGGGCAAAGGAGTTTTAAATTACTAAACTGAGGAACAAAAACTGCAATATTAATTGTTTCAGTTTATTTTTCAAAGTCATCATATATGCAAGGAAAAAAAAATATTTAAAGAAATTTCAAAATTATTATTTTTTGGTTATGATTGGTAAATAAAAACACAACAAAATCATCAGATGAATTTCAATTTTAGATCTTTGAAATAAAATCAAAACATCTCCAAATAAAGCTTTAAATTTGAGGAAGTAAGGGATACTAAAATCCCTCTTTAAATAAATCAATTAGAAATCACCACTGACATTTCAAATGTAATAAGGGATTAGAGAAAAAAAGACCCTAAAACTTGTTGGTTTGTTGTGGTACATATTGTGTGTTTTTGATTTAACTAAATTGTAAATTCAATCATTTGTTTGAGATTCTTAGATAGATTATTTGATTTGTTCTTGAATTCTTTCATTAGTGAGTGGCTTTAATTGAATAAATTTGATGCACGACTGTTTACAGACTATGCAATCCAAACGAAATGCACCTTCTGCCATGGTTGCCAGACAATCTCTGAAGGATGAAGAATTGGTAAGTCAGCTGTCTCTCAAGTTTAAGGTACAACTCCTTTTTTTGTTGGCTGATATATTATATTTCATTATGTGAAAACAAAAATTGGACTTAATCTTACAAGACTAAATTGGATAATAGTATAATTCAACTTGAAAAATGATTCAAAGTACATATTTGACCAGAAAAGCTTGCGCTTTATGAAAAAGATCCTTGTACTTTTCAGCTTTGAAACTTGCAGTCGATATTTCAGATAATATATATATTAATTTTTGTATAAAGTTATCAATCAAAATCAGAAAACATCATCACACCATAAAGCGTCTGAGCTTATATATAAGGCCCAAGTCAGGGCAAAGATGGGGATGGGCTTGTTTCTCAATATTCATGATATTCAGTCAATTACCTTTTAATAACATATTTTAATGTCATAACCTAATTTTGATTAAGATTTAATTATTTTCATGTAACTATTGTAAAGCATCTGTCAACGATTGAGTTGATGAGGGTAATATTTAGGTCCGCCTCAGGATTTGTGATACATGTATTGATGCATCCTTTATAAGATAATTTGTCATTAGGCATATTGAACCAATTTACCTATGGCCACAGGGTACTTAAAGACATATGAATGCATGATTTTGAAATATTAGACCAGTTCATTATCTATTGCAGAAAATGCATGTGTATAAGAAGACTCTACAGGCGCTGATCTACCCAATCTCCAGCACCACTCCTCACAACTTTGTGGTGTGGACCGCCACCTCTCCCACTTACTGCTTCGAGTGCGGGGGCCTGCTGTGGGGAATGGTGAGACAAGGGGTCAGGTGTACAGAGTGCGGAGTCAAATGCCACGAGAAGTGTAAAGACCTGCTCAATGCCGACTGTCTGCAACGTGAGTCCTTGTACTATTGCACCAGTCTCATTGCAAGCAGTGGAATTAAGCATTTCTGATGATCTTGATCAGATATGTTATATTTAATGTCCACACAGTATTTTAAAAAACTCTAGAAACATGGTTCTAACAGCAATAAACATTGTAACTAATGGTTTATCACAATGTATACCCATATTGTTTTGAACATGTTTTTAATATCATGGGGTATGGGGAGAAAGATGTTAGGGGTGATTCTCCCTGACCAATGGAAGATATTACATAAGCTGATAAAAAGAACATTGATAAGAAATGCAAGGGAAATTGAGAAGAAATGTGGTATATACATGTACATAGTGACTTTAAAAATACATGTACTTCATAATGGGAGCAAATACTCAACTGATATAACTTTTTGACAAGAAGAAAGTCCCCCTGAACTGTCTTTTCTACGTTGAGAAAAAAGGCTGTAAACATTTATAGTAGATCTAGATATTTTGGTTTTTTCTTCTTCAGGTGCAGCAGAAAAGAGTTCCAAACATGGCGCAGAAGATAAAACGCAGAACATCATTATGGCCATGAGAGATAGAATGAAAATCAGGGAAAGAAACAAACCAGAAATTTTTGAACTCATTAAGTGAGTTTTTGCTTTCTTTTCTTTTCATTTTTCATTATTAAGATTTTCTTATTTATTATTTATTTGTGGTGTGATATGCAAACTTAACAAGTGGAATGCTTTTTATTGCATAAAATTTCTTGATAAATATAATAACTTTATTTGCATATAGAACCAACTTGAGAGAAAAAAATCAGTGTATTCAATGTAGTTGCAATATATAGATATTATAATATATATGCTGAAGGTTTTTGTATTGTTGAAAAATCAAGGTTAAAGGCTAAGGTCATATGTTAGTTTGATGACCTCTTGAGGATTCATTACATTGTTACTCTGTAATAATAATATATGTATTTGATGTATGCTCTCATAATTCAAAGATCTCCTGATAACCTTGCTTATTAGAAATGTATTTGGTGTGGATAAAAAATCCCATACTGGCCACATGAAAGCTGTGAAACAAAGTGTTTTGGAGGGAACATCCAAGTGGTCAGCTAAAATTGCCATTACTGGTAAGGCAGGAAGCTGTTGTGATTGCACTTCTGTTGTTCTTCCTTCTGTTTCTTTGCAGCTGGTTATGTAGGCATATTATTTGGATATTAGGAGCACAGTGATAAAATGAGGGATATAAGACATGATATAAAAAAAAGCTTCAGGGGAAAAACAAAATAAGGGATCCAGATGTGCTTAGTTTTTAAATTTTTTTTTTTTGGGGGGGGGGGGGGGGAGGGGGTGATGATAAAAATTTTAAAAGCAAATGTTGAGGGAGCATAAGGATGATGATAATTTGAGTTTTCTTAAAGAGAGAAATCATATGCCTGCATGGCCTTCAGATGTGCAGACTTTGCCAACAACGAAAGAGCATTAACCAGTGCAAGTCCCAACTATGACGAGCATGGATTGTAGAAATGCTTTGCTGTCAGAGTAGACTTGTTGGATAGTCAAGAGTTCTGTATTAAATGTTGTGCTGTGTTTGTGATCTATGTTAAAATTTCCATTTAACAGGGAAGTGTTTGGCCTAGGGCCCGCTCTACATGCTGGCCATAAGGAGGCTGCCAAACAAAACATTTTGGATGGCACCTCAAAATGGTCAGCTAGCATCACATTGACAGGTATCCCCTCTTGAAGTACTTACTTATAGTCAATTTACTTTACTCCCTGTCAATATACTATCCTATCCTAAAGTCTAGCTAATATGTATGTCTCTTACCAACTTTTTTTTATATTATATGAATAATTTGGCTGAGGTGTGTAATACAACCTTTGAATGTAGATTTTTTCTTTTTTTATGCATACCTGGTTGGGAAATTAATTACTCTACAATATTGCTTTGTCAAGTTAAACCTGAATTTTGGAGATGTTCTTGTTTTGAACAAATATTCTATAACCTTAATCACTAAAAAAAACAACAACTACTAGCTGATCTAAAATATAGTTCTACTGTTTACAGTCACCCTATTTACAGCTACTGTTTACAGTTACAGCATTTAAAGCGACTGAGTACTTAGTCTAGCTGTTATTTCAATTAATTTATAGGAAGGGAAAATGAGAAATAAGTTTGAAACCTTTTCTCTCCATTTTAGAAAAGAAAGGTTTGAGCCTAAATATTTAAAGGCACATCCACAGTGCAACAGATAGAATTTTCTTCTTTCTTCAGGTGTTGGCCATGGATATTGATCTGTAGTTGAATTATTGTTGAACCTATCATTCACACTTCTAGTATGCTGTATGAAACAAATAAAAAAAGTGTATTTTTTTAAAGCTAGGAAATAATATCCGACTAAAATGCTGGATTGAAGTTCTCTTGATCTATCTACTTTGTGTATTGGTAACCACATATCTATATAGCTTTATTAAGTGCTGCTTTAAAATAGAGTTTGTTAAATTGTTAAGAACCACATTAATCAGTTAATTGCTTCTTGCTTTAATACTGTACTCTGCTCTTCTCATAGTGATGAGATATAAGAAGTCATTTTAAGATCTAAAAACATTGTTAACTTAGATACTTACATAACATTATATTTAAATTTCTTAATTTCCCATAGGTGATTTAGCTAGCCCAGGGTCTCGTAAAGTTTGATCTTTCCAACCTGGTCAAATGTGCCAAAAATATTTGTGCATCAGAAACGGACAACATTTTATAAATAACGTAAACTGTGATTGAATAATCGAAGGTTAACACATCAAAGCTCATTAAATATTCTTTATTTGGGTAGACTGTCATTTTAATCAGCTACCATATTGAATATTCTCTTCTTACATGAATGATCGGTGCAGTCATGTGTGCGTGGTCACTGATTGGTGAGGATTGTACATCTTGGCCTTGGTTTGTGATAATGGATAAATAATTTGATAAACTTTCCAATGTCTAAACACTAAACACCAGTCTTGTAGTATTAATTAAGATAATATCAACCATGCATTTTTATTTGCTCATAGTTTCAAATCACAAATATATGTATATTATGTACATGTATCCACAAATAGTGAAGTTGTATAATGATAAGTGGTCTAATCATTTCGATATTATAGACGGGGCATGTAGGATTTTAACATAGGTCACAATAGCAATTTTAAAGCTAATTTAGCATTAAATTAACATAATGTAGATTGACAAAAAGTACATGTTGCATGAACTGCATGAAATAATTTATCAATATCTAGCTGTCATGCAAATTTTCATGGCTGTAGCAGATTCCTATATAATTAAACACGAGGAATTAATATCCGCATAAAATCTTGAGAAGCACATCTCACTTTTATTGCATAAAATCTTGAGAAGCACATCTCACTTTTATTTTTCGGATGGATTTAAACTGAAAAAACTCTGATAAAAATTCAGCATTTGCTATTTTATATTTATATATATGGGTATATGGCATGAAAGATTGTTTAATTTATTTTACAAAAAATATACTGTCTACTGTTATGAAGACTTGTAGTAAGTTTGTTTCTGGATATGTTCTTTTAATAAGAGAAAGAAAGAAATTATTCAAGCAAAAATTCTTTTAAAAGAATTAAGTGTAAAATATTGTCATAAGACTATTTTCATTTATGTTCATCAATCAGAAGGGTAGTAGTTTATGTAATTTAAGTAAAAATTTTTTTTTCAGTGATATGTGCTCAAGGTCTGATCGGAAAAGATAAAACAGGTACAAGTGATCCCTATGTCACAGTGCAAGTCGGAAAAGTCAAGAAGCGCACAAAAACCGTCCCCCAGAACCTCAACCCCGACTGGAATGAAAAGTTTTATTTGTGAGTAGAAACTATAGCATTATTTACTTTTCTTACAATGCCCCAATGGAGAAAAAGGCATACTGTTTTTGGAATGTCATGCAGTTGATGTCAGTTTTGTTGTCTAGACCAACATTATTCAAGATCATCAATCTCTATAGAATGATGAATTCGGTGATTTTTTTCATGATTCTGATTTCAGTGAGTGCCATAATTCTTCAGACAGGATTAAAGTGCGAGTTTGGTATGTAACTTCTCTTGAATCAAAATCAAATAAATACAATTTTTTTATGTATTAATTGTTGTAGACAATATTGTATAAATTTTATAAAGGATATTGAAAGATTTAGATTTTAAACCTATTTTCATGATTGCAAATAAATTGTCTCAGTATAAATACAAAATGTGATTGCATTGATTTAAACAATTTTTTTTCCAGAATTGCAACTATCAGATGTATGCTTGAAAAATGTTGCACTTTAATGTGAATAATTTTGTTAATTCTTTCAACTGATTTTTTTATTTTTTTGAGGTGTGGGGGTCAGGGGTTGGGGTTTGGGGTTTGGGGTTTGGATGCAGTGCATCTGTAAAGAGTTATCCTTTACATTAAGGGGATAACACTTTTCAAGCATTCACTCTGATTAGTATGTTTTTAGTGAGTTCACAATGCTTATTAATTAGCTGATCACCTGATTTCCTCGGTTTACATAGCTGTGGTGTCCATTATGATTTCTTTATTGAACAAATAAATTAGGTCAACATCATCCCCTTCTACCATATGTGACAGTCTAAGCATTATCAGTGTCTTAGTAGGCTGTAACTTCAAGAATCTTGTGAACTCTGTGCATTTTTGTCAATTGTTCTAGCAAATAATTTTTTTTAACAATTCATGAACATTTTTTTTTTTTTTTATTAATTCACAAATTTCAGTTTTGCTTTGATTTTATTTGGCCTTTTTGTCCAAGGAAAAGGATAAATAATTTTACCCTAGAAAAATTTAAGACTCAATTTTTTTTATTTTTTTATTTATTAGAGAAAAAGGCATATGATCTTGATTTTAGTATTTACAAATAGTAAGAGGAAGAAAAAAGAATTTTTTTATGTAAAAATAAAATGGAGAGGAGCAATGTTTGAAGGTTGTCCTCAGTATTCACTTGTCTGTGTGCATCACAAGTTAGCCCTTATTTTAGGGATGAAGACAACGATTTGAAATCAAAACTTATGCAGAAATTGACCCGTGAATCTGACGACTTCTTGGGTCAGACCATAATCGAAGTGCGTACGTTAAGTGGAGAAATGGATGTATGGTATAACTTGGGTAAGTTCCCCACGCCATGCCGTTGCCACGCACTATGAACATTTTTTTTCTCATTCCTGTATCTCTGTGTGGTTATATTTTATGGCATGGTTATTAGGGCAATCTTTTTGACAATCTAATTTTTTTTTTTCATTTATTTATTTATCAATTATTTTTTTGGTTGGTTACATCTCCATGCTTTCATGTGTCACTGCCAATCGTGCTTAATTTTTTAGCTTGTCTCTGCTTCAACGGTTGATCGACACTTGCCGCCAGCTTTAGGTTCCAGCCATATCATGCTTTTCCCCCACTCTCAGCTTATCAGCCACTAAAAAGCCAGTACACTTGCATTCTGTAAAATCGCATCATATGCTCCAAAATATTTTTTAAGAATTATATGGTCAGTTGAAAAAAAAACCTCTGCAAATTTAAACAGTTTAGATATAGTCTTTGCAATGTTTGCTATAAAATATTCCATTGAGGTTTTCAAAAATCTTGATGGAGCATAATATATAGGTTTTGCAGGGTGTAAGATAGAGCTAATTCAGAGAGCATTGCAAGCAGTTGACATGTGATGATGAAAGTATTGGAGTACTACTAGGGCCAGTCTTGATTGATCAGTGATTGGTTGAATTGTTGGTTCCTATGGCAACTTCAGTCATGTAGAACAAGGATCGACAAACCAACTAACTGACTGATCAACAAAAAAAGAATTTTCTTCAGAATATTTAACTTTTTTTTAGTTTTAGCTAATCCTTCTAAATGTTGTGTTTTGTTGGAAACACTCTTTCAGGGATGAAGATGATGATATAAAATCCAGACTGCGTCAAAAATTCACAAGAGAGTCGGATGATTTTCTGGGTCAGACTCTTATCGACGTCACCACGCTTAGCGGTGACATGGACGTCTGGTATAATCTAGGTCAGTTTATGGCTCAAAGTGGAAAAAATAAAATAAAACCAGATCAATCTAAAAATCCTGTACAAACCAGCATCATTATTCACTTTTGAATGCCTCCTATTTGTATTAACGTCTGTAAACCTTCCAAATTTCCCTTCTGTTTCTTGTATATGAAAACCTTTTTTTTTTACTTCATTTTTTTTTTATTTTGCTGGTAAATTTTTACTTAGCATTCAAATCCTGTAGAGAGACCACCACTGCTATTTTGGCAGCTACATTTGTAATATTCACTGTACAGTCACTGCTCCAAAGTTTTACAAACACACTTTCATCACTTGATGTATATTTATAGAAAGTATTAACTCTTTAGAAAGTTGGCCCATCTCCTGTTTACCTGGTATATAAGGTGTTTATTATCAAATGATTTGTTTAATTTTGTTATCATAGACATATATTTACATTCAGTGTATATTTCCACTAATAATTACGACGTTCAATTTCCTATGAATCAACTTATCCAATCCATGTGCCATGAGCACAGATATAAACGTCACCACATGTTTTGAGTATATTTATTATTGCAAGATTAAATAAAACACTCAAACTTACATAACCAATTTGATATATACTAATGGAAAATAATAGTTAAATCAAATCTATTCATCAATAAAAAGGTTTATTCGACAAAGTTTCTGGCACTATATGTTTAGTCGCGGAAGCGAATTAAATACCATGTTAACATGGCTGTTCCATGTATGTTTCATATCCCTGACTAAGAGCGTATAAAATGGCTTTAAAACGACGGTGCGCAAATATTTCAAACAAATAGGCATTAGTATGAATATAAATATAAGCATTGAATGCTTATTTTTGGATGTCGTCAGTCCTATAACACACCAAGCGGTGCAGACAAATTATCATACCGCGCTAATGCGCGGTATTCAATTTGTCTGCACCGCTTGGTGTGTTACAGGACCGACAACATCCAAAAATAGGCATTCAATGCTTAAGTAATTAGTACAATGAAATTATCCTGGTTAAGCTGTCAATCATAAAATATAGAGGAAAAAAAACAACCTTAAGGCAACTAATAACTTCTTTACAAAGAAAAATATCGAAGAACTTGCCTGTAAGTTAAAATTTAGGTATAAAATGACAGATTATACTTGATCTTCATTGTTTAGAATATTGCCAACCAATCAAATGAGCTCAAGATACTGGGATTTATATTTGCATAAACATTTTCAGAGGGATAGTTATCATATTTTATACCCAAGGGTATACATCTTGGCAATGCGTGAGCGTATCCAGGACTATGAAAATAGTCATTTTATTTCCTCAAATTCACACTGAAAAAAGTTTAATGCTCGCAATCTCAATTGATCCGTTAATACATACAGTGTATTTTTCTTGCCCTTTGATATACTTAACATTATATATCAAGATAATGATTCTCAATTATGCATGAAGTTTTAACCCCAACCCCTTTCATTCTCCTGTTAATTTTGTCCCTTAAAAATTACAATTGTATTAAGACCATGTTTCATACCTAGTTACATGTATATACCTCTCCTTATGCCAGCATGGCTATCCATGGTTTTTCTTTTTGATTTAGAATAAATCGTGTATATCAAGATAGATTGTTTAACCAACAAAACATTACAACAGCTACCTTTTACTGATTAATCTTGAAATATAATGGCAATTTCTTTTATGGGTTTGGTTTTCAAATCTGCATGTTTTGAAATTGTATTGAAATTCCAAATTAGCTTGTGATTGCATGTGCATGGATGCATGTAGAGATTCAGATCTTTTTCCTTCTTGTTTATTTTTGCATTCTTGTTTTCATTGGTCATTTAGTTATCTTCCAAATATAGGTGTCAGCCATGATTGCAAGTTACACACATTATGCACTGAAGAAATTTTCATGATGCAATGCGTTTTAGATTTTAAAGTATGATGGTAATAAAATATATACTCAGATTTAGATTAATTTTTTGATCATAAGAAATTGGGAGGAAATCATGAAGATTTTGTATAAACTTTGTACTTAGAAAAAATGTGTTAATAATGAATTAATGATGTTTATTGCATAGCATTTTATGCTAATTCTTGACCGTGATCAGTCATGTATATTGTTTCCTGAAGATTTAAAGCTAGAGAAAAAGATTTATGACACATCTTAATGCATGTTTAGATACTGTGCCAGTCAATTTAGCAGGCCCAACCATGCCATTTTTGGGGGGTTTTCGCTTTTTTTTTTCTTTTTTCTTTTTTTTTTTATAAATTTTAAAAAAAATTTTTTAATAAGGTTAATTTAATGCCAGAAAATTATATTTTAATGCTAGAGGAGAATGAAAAAAAAATTAAATCTTAATTGTCATTTGCAAAGAATTAAATGATTTCAAATTTTTTGAGACTGTGAAAGCTTCACTTTGAAATAGTTGAAATAATGTTACTGTTTAGAGAAGAGAACAGATAAGTCTGCAGTGTCTGGAGCCATACGACTACACATTAGTGTGGAAATCAAGGGTGAGGAGAAGGTGGCACCTTACCATGTCCAGTACACCTGTCTACATGAGGTAGGTGACAGCCCACACCTGTATTGTATATCGCAAATATCAATTTCACCTGCCTGGATTCCCAAATCCTTATGCTAGTATGTGATTATGTAGTGAAATCTGCTAAAATATGAAAAGTCAGTGACTTTGTTAGTTATCGAGCAGTTCATTATAATTCATCATTTTATTAATTAAACTTGTTGCTGAGGGGATATATAGCATCACTGCAGTGACAAATGGGGATGTGTTGAGTGCACTTAAAAGTATTTAGTGCACATCAGTTGTGGGCAAGATTGAAAAAGATTGAATCTTAAAGTACTTGGAATCATCCAACTTTGTGTACTAATATGTCAATCCTTATATATTTCCAAGCTAAATTATTATTGGACTATTTCTCTTTATACATATGTATTACCATGTCAGAAACTAAATGCAACACAATGCCATTTGGGTGAATTAGAATGAATGCAAAAAAAATTGTAACTCATTTCTTGTTGTTTTCTTTCTCTGCAGAACTTGTTCCACTACTTGTGCGAGCAGACAGGGGGCGCTGTTAAACTTCCGGATGCCAAAGGAGTGAGTGCATGCTTAAGGCTTTCATTTCTGAAATAATTAAAAATTTGTGAAGAATGCTTGCTCTCTATATCTAACCAACAAGAAATGAGTCTATTAAATCTTCTTTTTTTCTGAATTTCATAAATCAGCAGGATGAAGCTTGGAAAGTTTACTTTGACGAGCCTGCTCAAGAGATAGTGGATGAATTTGCCATGAGATATGGTATAGAGTCCATTTACCAAGCGATGACGTAAGTTATCGAAGCCTTGTTTGGTTACAAAAAAATTGAATGTATAAAGAATCATATTTTTGTAACATATTATTTTTGAATTACAAATTTCTTCCAAAATGTAAAATCACTGTATATATGTTTAACTAAATTGATTTAAAGAGAAATAGGAAATGAATAGTTGTATTTTGCATTTATATTTTGAACATACAGTAATATTTACTCTTTTAAAGAAGTAGTTACATTTTCCAGTGTATTTGTCTGTGATAACACTATGAATCAATTTTGTTATGTATAGTCCAATACATTTCATCAATGACTATTTCAATATTTAATTGTACAATTGCTGAAAATTATATAAATATAAGTAATAAGGAATTACATGTATTTGAATATTATGAGGTGATCAAATACGGTCGCGCATGATCAAATCTATATCTTAAAGTCCTTCAGGCTTTATTGGATTTGATCACCGCAGACCGTATATGATCACCTCATAATACGAAAAGAATGACTCGTTATTCCTTAAATAAAGTTGCAAGTCTGAAGTTTATAATCAATATTGTTGAAATGTCCTTCCTTTTCCAGACATTTCTCCTGCCTGTCCACCAAGTACATGTGTCCGGGGGTACCCGCGGTCATGAGCACTCTACTTGCCAACATTAATGCCTTCTATGCACACACCACTGCCAGCACTGCTGTATCAGCTAGTGATAGATTCGCAGCATCCAACTTTGGAGTATGTCAATTTTGTCATCATCCTACCACCCCTATCCCCCCTCAAATAAAAAAAATCAGGAGCAAAGTGCTCTTTATCTATCTTCCCATCATTCTGTCCATAGCTTTTATCTGTACAGGATATATACCTCATTTTCAAGGAAATGAGAGGTCAAGTGTAAATGACATGTTAAGTTGAAGGTTATTTATCAAAGTTCAAGGCTAAGTGGATTATTGATTATAAGTTTTATTTACTGCTTATTGTAGAAACACAGAGGGAGTTTTGTTTTTTGAATCTGTTTTGAACAAAGCATATTTTTTTATCTTTGGCAAAAAATAGCTGTAAAAAAAATGGGGGGGGGGGGGGGGCAGGATATGTTGGATTTGATGGTGCAAGTGTCTTTGTATGCAGCTCAAGCCTTAACCTTAGATGAACATAATTTGTCGTAGGTGGAGGTCATAGCTTTATATCAAGACAGCTATTAATATTGCAACTTTTAAATAAAAGAAGAATTGTACAGATTTATTACATGTAGTTACAAAAAAAGTGTATAACAATATATGTTGGACTGAAAAGGAAATCCAACTGCTCAGTTGACAAAATACATGTAATTTCTCCAGGTCAAAATAGTTTTTCTAAAATTATTAACTGATGTATGTTTTTGTTTTCCAGAAAGAAAAGTTTGTGAAGTTGTTGGATCAACTTCATAACTCCTTACGCATTGATCTCTCCATGTATAGAGTAAGTTAAATTACCGGTATATAAAATGTAAACAGTGTGAAAATGATTCTTATCAAAACATTTTTTTTTTAGTCATGATAATTTTAATAAAAGGATTGGGTGAAGAATGAATGAATTATGAGGATAGGAAGATGTAAAGATTTGTATGTTAAGGGTAACATGTTTCATAGATTACAAATTATATTCGTTAATAATATAGCTTTTAAATAAAAATCACAACGTGGTCCATAAAACCTGAATGACAACTGATATATGACACTCACCTATGCTAGTTGTGAGGATTTCCGTCTGAGTTAGTCATGCTAACATAAAATGCTTTACAATTATCATAAAGTAGTTCAGTATCAAAGAATTAAGATACAGAGATATTTGTTGACGTCTAGAACAATGCAAGTTTTTTTTTCTGCAGAATAACTTCCCAGCTACCGACAGGGCTCGCCTACAAGACCTCAAGTCCACTGTCGATCTGCTAACCAGTATAACTTTCTTCAGAATGAAGGTACGTACAAGAACTTCTACTCCCGAAAACATTGATGTAGTGCGGTATTTAATAGTAGATTGTGAGAGTCTTGCTTGTTTTTTGTGACGTAACAATTCCCTCCTCTGTGGAATGATTTCGTAGCATCCCTCGCTTAGCATGCAAATTTTATGGCCCTATGTAACTGTGTACTAGATCTCTATGTGAAATCATGCTTGGGTAGCAGGGTAGTAGAGTTTACAGCTCAATATCTTAGGTCAGTTAGGGATTGAATTAATTATTGAGTACATGTATTTTATTATAAATGCCTGTAACCAATAGGAGTTTTAGGAATTATAAGATTGATAGATATATAATCAGATAGTTTAGCTAGCAAAAAATAGACAAGCATTCATTTTTATATTTTTTACTATTTTTTAGATGTAAGTGTAGAACAGTATTATATATTCATATTTACCGTAGTTTAATCTAGCCCTGAATAGAAGAATAATTGGCTTTAATGGTACATATACATTTAAAAATAGAAAAAAGAAACGTGAATGCCGTACTTGTGTATTTTGTTCACGTGAATAGAAGAAGAATAATTATTGGCATTAATGGTACATGTACATTTAAAAATAGAAAAATGAACGTGAGTGCCGTACTTGTGTATTTTGTTCATGTAATTGAAGGCAAGCAGAAGACCCTGTTGTGGAACATATGTGTTCAGTATTTCATGTCAGTAATTTGATTGTAGATTTGTGTACAAAGTGAAGTGCAGGTAATAGAACCAGATTTTAAATTGTATAAAGTAGATTTACTGGTCAAATCTTTAATAGTGTGCTGTAGATACATCAAGGTGGTTTCTTTTTAAGAAAAATAAAACAACAAAAGCTGATTACTACTTATCTATCGTGGAAATCGAGTTCTTTGGCTATGGGTTAGACTAACTTAGTTTGGTTAACGTGTTGGTTTATGATAGAAGGTTTGAATACTGGAACAGTTTGGGACTATGTAAAAATATAGACCAAGATAAGTGAAATATTGAAAGAAAATTTTAAAAATGCAAAAATCACTGACGTATTCAAGCCAGTTTGTACTAATTGATAGAATCTATTTCTTTTTCTCAAAATTAACATTAAAAGTCTTTTTAACATTAAAAGTCTTTTAATTAATAAATTTATGTGTATTAATGTGATTAATTCAATTGAATACCTTTTTGCGAAAAAAGCTAGGAAAAATTTCAAAGTCATGTTGAACTTACGGGTTGTAAAGAAACATTTTATTGATGTATATACAATTAATTAGAATAAAGAGATTCAATCTTGATTTATCAACAGAAATTTCTGTACAGTAATTGTGCTTTTGATTGGTTGTTGATATCTCCATTACTAATTTTGATTGGTCCTTTTCATGTTATCACTAATTTTGATTGGTCCCTGATATTTTATTGCTAACAGGTGTACAAACAGGTAAGATATACTAATACCAGGGTCAACCTGAAGATGATGTTAATTGTTCCTTGTTTCTTTCTCTCTTTCCTTTCTCTTCCTTTCTCTCTCTTGCTCTCTTTATATGGCCACATCCTGATCTAACATCTGTTCTTCTGCACGCTGTCTTGTACTATGTATATACATGCAGGAACTAAAAAAAGATTTTGAATTTTTCTAAAAACTTCAATGTGACTGCACACACTTTTATATTAACAGATTTATTTAGCTGGATCAATGAAGAGAAAATATTTGATTTAATTTAATATTAGCTGAATATTTAAAGTGAACACATAAAGAGTTCACCAGCTGTGTTATAATACATAATAGATTCCATAAGTTTATAATTAATTTAAACATTTAATCTGTTTGTTTAGCTTTTTAATTTCTTTATATTCTAACATGATGATAACTTAATCTTCAGCATTGAAAACAAAAAAAAAAATTTCTGTTAATTCCTTCAATTACACATGATTTCATATATTGCATTATCAAAGAGAAATTAATTTTATTTTGCCGTATGTTTCATGTATTTTCATTATCAGTGTTGTTTATATATTTAAAATTTTGTACATTGTATGCTAAAAACACACCAAAAAACCGGCCTTTAATAGTAAATACCATATCATTTTAAGCAGTGTGTGATAATTTCACATATTTTTAGGTAAAATTTGATTCTTAATTAATTTGATTTTCAATGGCTGTAAGGCTAACAAACTCTTAATTTACAGCATGCCATTTCCAAATTTACCTGAAATGATGTACATATATCCAAACATCAGTAAAAATGTACTAGAAACTGAAAGACACATTAAAATATCAACACATTTATTCCTACTACTGCCAAGATAATTCATTTGATTGTAATACATGTACATGTATTTATTTTGTAGCATTTAATTCAGACAATTTTGGTATTCTGTACTTTTATTTGCATTATAGTTATTCCAGTAGAAATCAGAGGATGATTAGACTATATGTAGCATTGAATAGCCTGGATAGACTTTACTTAATCAAATGCATAGCTAGTCAATATTCTTGATAGGAATCAAAACAATCAATATATCATTCACCATTGCAGGTTCAAGAACTTCCCAGTCCTCCAAGAGCTAGTATTGTAGTAAAAGACTGTGTGATAGCCTGTATAAAGTCCACGTACCAATTCTTGTTTGATAACTGTTATGAACTGTACCAGAGGGAGTTTGTGCAAGCGGAACCCTCAGAGCTGAACATTCCAGGATCGGAGGGTGTTAATGAGAACAGCCTGGACTTTTGGGATAAATTAATTGCTCTAATAGTGTCTATGATTGAAGAGGATAAAAATAGTTATACCCCAGTATTAAATCAGTGAGTAAACCTTTTGTTTTCAAGTTTTTATGGTAAATGAAGTACTGTTTTGGTATATATCTTGTTTCCTATCTAACTTTTAATTTGTCCATTTTCATTTTATATTGGATGAAAAACTTATTTAAAACAACAAATTAAACCTGCATACTTGGTAGAAATTGCATCAGTCAAAGTCAAGTGAATGTCAAAAAATTAAATTTTATAAAGTTTAAGGTTCTCCACTCTTCTGATAAGGGAGTTAACTCTTGTTTTTAAAATTGTCAAGTTAATGAGCAACTTCAGTCAAAGATTGATCTTCAGGGTATGCTTAAATTGTGTGCAGTACAATTTACAAATTAATATCTTTTGGAAAATAAAAAGCTCCAAGAAATAATCTGACTGTAGAACCTTCAACTAAAAGTCAATTTTCTCACAAATGAAAATGTATATGTCTACACTGAGGGGCATTTTAATAAGAACTTGACAATCAATTTTCTTCAAATTAAGTGAATTTTCTCCCATTGTCACCATGATTATAGTTAAATAGTGTGTTTCTTATTTGTTTCCTATGTGTAGAGACAATCTGTAAGATATTTTTGAAGATTTTGATTTTTAAGTATGCTGGACTCTTTTGCTTGCTTTTTCGTTGATATACCTTAAATCTGCATTTTACAGTGAACTGCAACTTTTTTTTCCAAAATGTAGAACCCCGAGCTTTTAAGATTATAATTCTTATTAGGGTCTCCACTCAGCTTGAGTTTTAGTGATGATAGGATTAACTTATTATTAATTCATCTATATTCGTTTACATATTAACTAATGCTATTCTAATGATCATAAGATCAAGAGTTCCTAATGAAGTTAATGTAACTGCTTTTGATTGACTAACGAGGCTGTAGAGATACTTCTGGTTATTAAAAGGAAGTAAAATATTCAAGTTGCCATAACTTCCTTGTAAACAAAATCTACTATATTAACTTTTAACCTTAACCATATTTTTTTTTTTAATATGAACACTCATAACAGCCTTTAATATTACTGTGTCATTGAGAAAATGAACATTATGTTGTATCCTTTAAATATTTGATCAATACATGAAAAAATGTTGGTTAGATTTTCCTGATATTAGGCTGCAATTTGTTTAGTCGATTTCAGAATGTGATTTGTTGTTCAAAAACCAAGAGGGTGAAAAGTGCAACTCTTGATGAGTTTCTTTTGAAAAAAAGAGAAAGATGAGTGGGCAAAAATGTCATGAAAGCTAACAAATTACCTCTAATCTAGCAAATGAATTCTTTTGATGATCTTTCACGCTTTCTGATATTTCTGAAACTTTCCTCTTTCTATATGCAGATTCCCCCAGGAGTTGAATGTTGGGCAAGTGAGCGCTGCTAATATGTGGGCATTATTTGCACAACACTGTAGCATGTTCCTGAAAGGTAAAATGAAATATACAGTACAGATGCTGAATTTTACCTTCTTTTTTATTAAACCATATTTTATTTCAAAATGAAATAGGATCGAACAGCAGGCATAGCCTATTTTTGTCCTCTCCTTAGCTATTTTACCATAGCACCACTTTGAATATTCGAGACATATTATATTGGTATTTGTGTTGAGTGTTCTTTCAAATTTGTACTTATGATATGTCACAGGAAAAAAAGTATGTCACCATTTTGTAGAAGAAATGACATACAATTCATATCTGTGTCAAATTGCATGTACAAATCTAAAGGATGTCATTGATGTTTTCTATGATAATCAGAAACTGTAACAGCAACCAAAATATCAAAGGACTTTAATGTCTCTTTGGTAGCAATTAATGAAGCCCTATGTAGAATTTATAGTTGTAACATAGTCATAAATAGAAAGTTATAAATACAACTTGATCAAACCTAGATATTGAAATAGATTTGATTCAGGAAAGATTGGTAATATTTTTATACATAAATATTTGGTATTTCCTTTTTAGATCAAGAACAAGAAAAACCCTGTAAGAGTTCCGAGTATATGAATTTACATTTCAAGATAAAATGGCTGTATTCCAAGTTTATAGCTGACGTTCCTCAATACAAAGGAACTGTACCTGAATATCCAAGGTAAGTATCCTAAGGTCAAGGTCATTTTGATTTAAAGGTCAAGGTGGTCAAAATATGTTGCTGCTTCATATAATACTTACAGTACTGTGGAATCATTAGAATTCGTTGGGTCAGAATTTCGTGGATTGCTGAAATTTATAGGTTCTTGGGGACGCAATCTTGTGTATTTTCTTATACCACAAAAGGAAATATGACTTTATGACCGTAATTTCATAATTCGGGGAGGATGTTAATTCGTGGATGAGAGGTACCCACGAATTCCATGAAAATTGAGCCACTTCGAAATCTAATTATTAAATCTAATTATTCCACAGTATATGACAGATACCAGTGTAAAACAAAATGAATATGGTCTGTTTCTATCTTTCAGAAATTCTTTCTCATTGTGTATGTGTATTATACCATAAGATTTATTGAAATTTTTACTGTAAATACTGATGTATGAAGTACATGTACATAGAAGCTTGAATTCAAAGCCCCTTTGATGTCAACAAAGCCTATGCTAAATTTTGAGTATGATATCATCTGTACATTTACAGTACATATGTATTACATTGTAATTAGTTGGTCCATGTACCGGTACTTGACCACATCTTCTCTAGCCAAAGGTGTTATTTCTACTCGGCTCCCAATAAACCAATCATAAAACATAGAGAGCATATCACTGAGGTTTTGAAATGAAACAAGTTAAGGACTTGTGAGGAGCAGAGTGGACCAACCACCCTTATTATTGAAGATGACATGAACAAGAAAATGACAATTTGAAGTTATTACTAGACTATTTGTTAGTAAGAGTATATTGATGTTGAGTTATAATTGTCACGTAAATGATTTGGGACATGGGTCTATATTCTGGCCATGTGATTTGTAGATGGTTTGAGCCTTATGTGATGCAATGGTTGAATGAAAATGATGAGGTGTCTATGGAGTTCTTACGTGGTGCTTATGAGAGAGATAAAAAGGATGGGGTAAGCCATGTCAAAATAAAGTCATAGGAGTGGAACTGAATCATAGAAATATTTCTGCTTGAATATTGAAGGATATTAGAAAAAAAAATGTAATACTATTTGTTTAAACTTAAGAAAGTTAGAGGAATGGAACAGAATCATACAAATATATATCTGATTAGATATATTGAACATGATATTTAATTGGTAGTAACAATCTATATTTGTACAAATGATTTTTATAAACAACCTGAAACTGAATCTTAAAATATGATCTTTAAGCTTAAGATGAAATTTTTTATAAGATATTGTGTCTTCAAATTCTGAAAGTAAAAGAAAATAAAATGCAAACCTGTCTATAGTTAAAAGTAGTACTCATGTTTAAATATTTGCTATATAAAACATAGGAGCTAATTTTAGACTGATTGTAAACCAGTGAGATTGAATGTAATTGTTTATGAGATTCTTATTTTGTTTGAACAGTTCCAGAAGAGCTCGGAGCATTATTTATTCTCGAGTTCAGTAGTGGACATTTTTACCCAGTTAAACCAATGTATTGAAGTAATAAAGAAGTTAGAATGTCCTGATCCAGAGATAGTGAAGAGATACATGAGAAGATTCGCCATAGTAAGTCAGCATCAATTGGTAGAGATTGCAATTAATTAAAAGTGATATTCATTTTCTTTAAAAGATATATTAGATTATTTTAAATGAACCCCCTACCAATAATATAACAAATCAAGCAGCTATTAAGTGCTGAAAGTCAAACTTTTTTTATACTTGTGAAATCATGCTCTTTAGAATAAAATCATGTAGAAAGTATTGGAAATGTGAAAAGAATGTTTTACAATTTTACTTTATTTTCTTTTCAGACTGTGAATAAAGTCCTTATAGTATATGCTGATGTTGTTAAACAGGATTTTGAAAAGTATACAAATGATCATAAGAAAGTAAGCAAAATACATGTTACTCAACTTTAAGATTTAAAGAAAAAAAATATTTGTAAAATTAAAACAGTTGAATTGACCTTGCCCTTTTCTTGTACAAATTCATTTTCAACTACCGGGTAAGTTACGAAATAAGTTGCAATTTTTTTATTTATTTTTTTGCAGGCTTGTATACTGATGAATAACATTCAACAGTTACGTGTTCAATTAGAGAATTTATTTGAATCTATGGGTGGTGAAAAGGTAAAGTATGAACTTTGTAATTAGTAATAAAATTATTCATATACACATGCATTCATAAAAAAGAAGTAAACTAAATGAATTGTTTATAAGGGAATCACTTTCTATTTTATGCATTGTATATCTGTTGATAGTATACATGTACATGTTAGAATTATTTTAGTGCAAGTTTTAAATTGATTTTTTCTAGCTTGACTCGGATACATCCAGCATTCTAAAGGAACTCCAAAGTAAACTAAACAGTGTGCTGGATCACCTGAGCTCTGTGTTTGCCAAGAGTCTGGAGCCCCAGATCAAACAGAGTACTCAAGAGTTAGGTCAACTTTTGTCCAAAGTGAAAGGGGCAGGACAGGTCTCCTTATCTCAGCCCAGCCAGAGAAATAGCATTCAGCAGGAGTCGGAGATAGTGCTCAAACCCTTAATGGAACTTATTGATGGCAGGCATGTGGAACAGAATTTTAAATTTTCTTATACTGTATTATAAACAGAAATAAAGGTCCAGTGTTTCCTCCTATTAAAGTTTAAAGTAGGCTGTGGTATATTACTTGATGATCTTGGAGTCAAAGGTAACAGTCTGGTAGAGTCATTTGTGCAGTTCAAGGTCAAATTGACTGAAGATAATGGCAATGCATGGGAGCTCAGTGGCTTATTATAACAGAAAGTACAACCCTTATCTTTGAACAATTTTTATTGCACGATTTTTCTCTGTGACTAAAAAGACTGATCTTAAATTCCATATCTGTTTGTAAAAGAACTGCATTTCCTGCTGCCATTTTATTAAGGATACAGCTGCTTGCTAATCATCAGTACATCAGTGCATTTTTTGATCAGACAAAACCTTTGAGAGTGATATTAAGTTTCAAACACTTACACAGATTGTGTTAGATAATTGCATGAAAAAGACATGCTATTCTCCATGCTGCAAGTCCCTATAGAACTTTCTTTTCTAATTCAATACATGTATTTCTCAAAAAAATTTAAATTTATAATGATATTGCATCAGACATTGAAAGCATTTATGTTCATAATTATAACTATTTGCATGATGTATTAACAGCTTGACAATGTTTGCACAAGAATGTGAGAAAACAGTTCTGAAACGTCTGCTGAAGGTAAATAAATTCTTCACAGTCTTATATAAAGTGTTTCGAAGACAATTTCTCCCAGTACAGTACAACCTGGATTATTTAAATTATTGTCATTCATATTTTTGGTGGTTTGAAAGTGATGGCAAATGAAGTTTTACTTTAATTAAATCATTGAGACAATGACCAGAAATTCAGTATATAAGGGGACACAAATACAAACTTACGAGCTCAAGCTTCTCATATATCTTGTCAGAGAGACAGTTCACGTTTGTTAAATACTGTGTTATAATGAGACTGGCGTTGACCTTTGTAGGAACTTTGGAGGATAGTGATGTACACAATGGAGAAAACTGTGGTGCTGCCCCCTCTCTCGGACCCGCGACAGGTACGATTTTCAGTTCCTGCACTACATGACTATTCTTCCTTCAGTATTAACTGATAAAGTGTTTAATAATATTTGGACAATGATTTTGTCTGTCTCCAGAAGGGTAAAAACTGTAGAGACAAATAATTATGAAGTGCTTATATGTCTATACACTAATGTGTTTTAGGAGAAAGAAAAGGATCAAGTGAGGGTACACATTCAAAATTTAAATTAGATTCTAGCATTTTTTGTTGATTATTTTATCTTAATTACGAATACAAATTCATACATATACAGTATTAGAAATATGCATCAAGTTTTTAATATATTGAACAAGGAGTATGAATTTGTATATCATTTGAATAATGCTTTTGTTTTCTCAAGGGAAAGGACAAAAAGGTGATGGAGATTTCATTTTGCAATTGATTAGTAACTACAGCATATCATAATCATATATTATATTTTTCACATTACTCATCCACTATTTAGATAATGTACATATATTCTTTGGGATGGGCATTACTAATTTTTTAACATGTATTAACCTATGGAGATTCAAAATTCTGTTTTGCAAAGCAAGTTCACAAAGGAATCTTTAACCTGTGTAGAATTACATGTAGCTTTCTTCATTCTTTAGAGTCAAAATATTTAATACCTGTAATAAAAAATAAGTCAGCTTTTTTTCACAGATAGGATTTTTTTCCCAAACTGAAGATTTTTTTGAAATATGATGAAAGTTTTGTTCAGTTATGAACTTGTTTTGTAAATGATGAACAGATTCCATTACTTGTGAAGGTTGCTTGAAGGTGAAGGGTCCTCAAAAAGTAAGATCATTTTGAAAGAAATAAAATTCAGGGGCTCAGGTTTGAAAAGAAATGAAGAAAATCAAAAAGGAACTATTTTACCTTACTTGTGAGCAACCTTTAAAATCTCATCTTAAATTCATTTGTTAACAGCAATACAGGATATGTAGTTAATTGGCATTTATGGGTATATGGATCATTTCTGAACAAAAAAATATTGTGTACTGTAAAATTGTTTACTTTTCCAGTTCTTGTCACTGGCTGGTAAAGGGGTTATGTTAAATGAAAAGCCAACATTTTTGTCCAAAATTCGCACTGTAAGTTGTGGAAACATGCTTTTTTTCTGCCGACCATGAGAATCGATATTGGTGTCATCAATGTGTACCACCCTGCTAGGTTGTGTCTCTCTCACCCAACATGTGTCACCGTTGTGTCAACCCAACACAGGGCAGTTGTCATCTATAGTTTTTGAGATTTCCAACAAAATTTCTATATTTGATGTGGAATTAATCAATTTCTAAAGAAGAAAGAGAAACCCTTCATAATATTTCTTAATACTTTTGTCAAAAGTGCTGTGAAATTTTCATTCAAAATTTTCAAAAATCCTCTCATGTAGGAAATTTTGCCTGGAAATTTCAAGTGTGTGACTGTGTGAATTGGACTATTTTTGGTTTATTTTTTCTAGATTCATTGTTCTCCATCTTCCATGTCATGCAGGTTTCTGTCATTTCTTCACTGTTTTGATTTGATTCAAGCTTTAGACTAACATTGATTTCAGCTTATTCCCCTTCCCGGTGCTGCTCAAACTAAAATTGAGGATGTGTCGCGACTTTTTCTCAGTCACGTCAGCCAAATGCCCATGAATGTTCCTATGATCCAGGTGATTCCTGCATTTTGATTGCATAGATATTGTCCTCTAAGTACAAGTGTTTTTGTGACATTGATGTTGTTGCTGTATTGTTGAAGATGGATGTTGTGCTGAGGGTTTTGATTTAAGTCAATGGCTTTACTCTTGAATTGTTGTGCTAGATATTAAATGTTTTACAATAGTATATGTTTTACAGTCTTTTGTTTGAAATATGGAATTTTTATTTTCATCTGTTGTACGTATTATAGTTGTTTTGAGTAGTTGCCACAAATTCACAGTATACTATGCTTTGTCACCTGCCAGTAATCTTGGGTTTTTGTTCACTGTTGTAAGAGTTTGTAGATGTTGTGATTTTTAGTTCAGTTTTGTCTGATTATATAACTTAAAGCTTGAATCTCTGCAGAGAAAGAATGATGAATTTAATTTTAAATAGCAAAGTTATTATTTAATTTGAATTCTAGATTCCAAAAATGAGGCCTTATAGAATCTGGTAGATGTATGTTAAGTCAGTCTGCATGCTAAGTGCCTGCACAGCTGCTAATTTTTTTTATTTTTTTTTGGGGGGGGGGGTGAAAATGTATCATGATTTGTAAGAAGCTTGCCAAATCAAACCTTATTTAGCATAAAAAAAAAATATTATGAAATACATTTGCTTGCAAATATAAAAAGATGTGTATTTTATCTAATATTATAATATTGCATGGGTGCAGTGGATTTCATGGCCTCAGACTTGAAAGCTTTTTGATTCATTTAATCTCTTCAGTGATTTAAGTTCTGGCTTTAAACAGCAACATTTTATCTTTTAATGGATCTGTGATCTCTTTTGAAATGCATTTTCATCATTAAACAACTGATGTAAGCTCTGATCATTTTTACATGATCAGATGTTTCTTATTTTCATAAAAAATTAAAAAGAGTGATTTTAAATGCAAGTAAAACATTTTAACTCAAAGCTTAAAATTTGAAGTTAATTAAGATATAAAATTATATGCTAATTAAAACATTTTCAGTAAAATTAAGAATTGTCAGTCTTTGATGATGAAAGAACTTTATAGATCCACTTGATAAAATTTTAGTTTCTTGAGCCACCTAAATGTACCTACATGTTCTTTGTGTAAAACCAATTATATAATACTCTTTAGTGTAGACCTGAATTTTCCTATTCTAACTTTCTCTATTTTTCAATATCTTCAAATACCTTACTAAAATAAAACTAAATAAATGCAGTGTAAATGATTTAAGTCCATTAATTTATAGATATATGGGAGAAGAAAGTGTAAAGTAGTCAATTTTTTGATTTTTTTTCTTTAAAGTTTAAATTATTTTAATTGTAAAATTGTTAAGGTATAAAACTGTCAAAAGTATAGGATTCCTTATAGTATTTCAATGACACATTGAATCTTTTATACAATACTAAACTCTGTATTGAGTTTGACTTGTTTGTGGTTTATATACATCTAGGACATGTCCAAGGAAGCTGAGAAAAACCTGACCCCCAAACAGTGCGCAGTTCTGGACATGGCTTTAGATCACGTCAAACAGTTCTTCCACGCCCAGGGCCAGGGGCTCAAGAAAACATTTTTGGACAAAAGTCAGGAGCTGCAGAGTCTGCGCTATGCCTTATCGCTGTACACACAGACGACCGACACCCTCATCAAGACGTTCGTCAGCACCCAGACCTCACAAGACCAGCCCTCCCTGGAGGACACAGTGGGGGAGGTATCCATACAGGTCGACCTGTTCACCCACCCCGGAACAGGGGAACACAAAGTCACCACCAAAGGTAGGCACAGTGCATTTGGGTAGCCATAGCCTATGGTTGTTGAGTTATGAAGCACTGTCAAAATATTTGAAAATATTTTGAGTTACATTGAAAGGTTATCTTTCCTGTGTAGTACATGTACAAAATTATGATAGTATCATTCATATCAAATTTTGTTTCATATTTGGCTTCCTCAAGGGTCCTCTACACATTTATGAATAGGGTCTCAATCCAGCACAATCTAACAAAGATGTGATATTCTTGTATTTGTATAGAAAATATTTTTGAACTACATTTATTTGAAAAGAATTAAGTTCATGATATCTTTGATTTTCTTTTTACTTTTAAATTAATCTGATTTAAATTTTAAAAATGAGGAGTATAAATTACCATGTATTTTTGATTGCACTTTACAAGAGTGTATACTA
This sequence comes from Magallana nippona, assembly GCA_033439105.1. NCBI lineage: Eukaryota > Metazoa > Mollusca > Bivalvia > Ostreida > Ostreidae > Magallana > Magallana nippona. The sequence continues at coordinate 44,079,490 of CM065923.1, read as the reverse complement.
GATATTGCCTATCATTATAGTTTGCCTGAACCTTTAAAGATAGATAATTAGATTGAATAATCAATGGACTGTGTTAATTTACAGTTGTGGCGGCTAATAACTTGAAGTGGCACACATCAGGCATGTTTCGACCATTTGTGGAGGTAAATCTGATTGGTCCACATCTGAGCGACAAACGACGAAAGCATTCCACAAAATCCAAGAGCAACAACTGGTCACCAAAGTTCAATGAAACCTTCCATTTGTGAGTATTCCTTCTGTTGTCTTTTTCTGTGTATTTACTTGAATGTATAGTGTTTTATTAGAGTATTGTTAAAGATTGTTTTTGTTTAGTGACTGTCAACTCCTCTTTGCAGCAATCACTCATTTCTTTTATTTGTCTGTGTAATAAACAATGTTTACAACTATGAACTTTCCCTTGACCTTGAATTCATGGATATATAACTAGTTTAATAAGTTTGTTCAGCATCATAATAATTCTTAAGGTGGAATAACACATCATCACAAAATGGCTGACCTCTGATCGAAACGACATTTCGTTTTATTAAAAGGATTTTATCAACGGCAACATGTACCTTACTCTATAGCCGAGTGGATAAATTGTTGGGCTTGTGATCCATACATCCCGAGTTCGAATCCCGCAGGGGCTTTTGTTGTTTCTTACTGAATTTAATTTTTTCGATATTCATTTTTTATCCCCAAACTGGAAATTTTTCGCTTTTTGATACATGTACAGTTTATTTATCATTATGTCTTTCATAATCAAATAATTTACAGATAATTTGAGATAATTTTTCCAGGTGTGTTATTGCACCTTAATTTTTTTTTCCTTTTTGTGCAGCATCTTGGGGAATGAGGATGAACCAGATGCTTATGAGCAACACATCTGTGTCAAAGACTACTGTTTTGCTCGGGAAGATCGGCTGATAGGGGTGGCTGTGTTACAGTTACGGGACATTGTCGAGAAAGGCAGCTGTGCGTGCTGGTGTCATCTTGGAAGAAGGGTCCATTTGGACGAGACAGGTTGGACAATTTTACGCATTCTCTCACAGAGAACAAACGATGAAGTTGCGAAAGAATTTGTTAAGTTAAAATCAGAATCCCGATCTGCAGAGGAAGTGTCGTGAGGCACACTTAGAAACTTTAGGATTATTATCATATATATTTTTTTTGTTTAAAAAATATTTTCAGCCAAGTTGTTTTTCCAACATCGACTGTTGATTGGGTTTTTTTTTTGCTGTTGAAATGTTTTGGTGGTTGTCATGTATACGAAGCTTATTTGCTCCATGTCTTTCCAGTGAATTATTATTAAAATGTAGAATGTCTGATATTGTTGTGTTAATTTTAATTGATTTAAATTTCAAAGGAATTTACATTTTGTTGGCATTGTATGAAAATATATTCTCTTCTGCAGAGAGGTTAATTTTTTGTTTGGAAGATTTATGAGCATTGTTTTTGTAGGATCAATACATGTAATATTGATAGTGTGTAAATGTGACAAACTTAATGAAGACTTTATTAATTCTCTCATTACTTTCTATTTACATGAAAAATTGTTGAATTCTATACACTCTTAAGGAAATCCTTACTATTTGCCCTAGAAATCCTGAGATTTTGTGATAAGATGTATATACCTTGATATTGTTTTCAATAGGGACCTTGTGCAATTCTTTTTGTATGTTGATTAAAGAGGCTATTTTTGTTCTTTATTTTTTCTTTATAAACCAATCATGAAATCCATTTTCAAAACCAACACAACTATAAATGATGTTGTCAGAGTGATGGTAGTTTGTAGACGAGCTAAACATATGTCAATGTAGACGTTAGGGACATGACATTCATGGCCATTTTGATAGAAATTTTGTCTTCCATGGACCAAAAACTTCATACCACACCAAGGTTATGTAATGTCACAAGAGTTGATAATGTGTTAGAATTCTTCATGCGTAAAAAATGTTTTATTCCTGTTACTTTTCCATGACTCTGTTACTATTTATTAGCTTTCATATAACTATGTTTTAGAGATCTGATTAATGTTCTAGAGATCTGGTTATATGGTTCCTACCTCTTGGGTTTCGACAATAGAACTGCCAGCTTTTACAGATTAGATTCATAGTGCATTTGTATTTATGTAGAAAAACATTTCATTGAAAATTTGAAAACAAACATTCATATACAAACTGATATTGCTATTTATACATATAGCTTTTAGATAATTTATGCATGTAAAATTGGGTGAATAAAGTGCATGCATCTGGCGATTTTAAACAGAGAATTTTCCTGATTACAGATTGTAATAATGCTATAAACTATGTAGTGGTTCTGTTCTAGTCATGTGTAGGTGTATAGCATTTAAAAGTTAACAGAATATTATAAACCTTGTGAATATTTATTCTATTAGAAACGCAAGATTTCTCGCTTTATTAAGTATATACATCTGCCCGGTATTCCTTGAATGTTGATATTAACTGACAGATAATATTGAATGCATGTAGAAGGACTTATTATGTTGTATTTTACCTTTTGTTTGGTTCAATCACAAATTTGAGAGATGATATTAAGATGAGTTGATATTGATATATTTATTTAAGAAAAGTTTTAAATTTATTTGTTATTTGGTTAAACTAGTGATCAAAATTATCAGGAGTGTGATTGCTTTGTTTAGTTTATGAAAATAAAAGAAAGCAAGGGATGAACAGATAGATTTATAGAATAAGTTCAGATTTCATTATAAACATTGTTATGAATCTAGTATCTTTTCATCCTCTTTAAACATTCCATTGCATAAGACATACAAAATTTAATTATTTAGTGTCAATAATTTTGACAAAGAATATGTGCTTTGTGGTATGTAAATCTCCTTTGAACAAAGATTATTTTCTCATGGAAGGTTAATTATTTTTTCAAATTCATATAAAAAATTGACCTTTCTCGTGAACTAAAATTATGAAATAGTGTTTGATTTTTTTTCCAATTACACAGTCATGTGATACATCAACTTTTAACAAAATAGTGGGTAAAAACTAAAGATGCTGAAATATATAGGTATATATTGTTATTTTTTAATTGAGTAAGCTTCTTATAATTTCTTCTAAAGATATCTTAAAATAGCTTGTGTTCGATTTGTATTTCTTGTACTAAAGATCATGTTGCCTGCTAACATCATTGTAGAAATTTATACTTGTTATATCATAACTGCAATAGTTGGGACTAATTTACATGTAATAAAAGTTATTGCAATTTTACATGTAATAATAGCTGTGATTATTATACGTGTAATAACAGTTATGGCTTTTACTTGTAGCAGAATAACAGTTGTGACTACATGTGATTGCAATGCATGGTATTATTACATGTAATAATAAGTGTGACTATATATTACATATAATAATGAATGTAACTATTTCTACATGAAGTTTTGAGTCATACAGGGTGACTTTAATTGTATGAATTTCGATCTTTTATCCATGTTATTTGTACTTCTGGATACTATGAATAAAAAGCCAATTTTTAAAAATGATACGTATTGTTCAATTTCTTATTTTTGAGGCTTTAAAATATTTGAGAAGAGATTTTGTTTTAGTTAATAGCAATTTGAGAAAATACAGTGCATTTTCTATTAAATTTAATTAGTGTTAGACATAAGTAATTACAAGGATATTTAGATAAAAAAAATCATTGCTCCTTGTAATTAAGTCATAATTGATAGTTTGTCCAAAATAACTCATTAATGTTCAACAGAGAATAAATTTATCAATATAAGGAGTGTAATTTAAAGGAAATCAATTGGCTTAAAAAAATACCATTAAAGAGGTGGCTATCTAGTTGTCAATAGGATTTCAACCAATGACCATTGCAACAAGATTGTATATAGCCATCAATGTTTGCACTGAGGATTTTCCAGATTTTCTTTAAACATAACAATATGCATGTGCGGCCCAGATATTTTTATGCCCCCTTCGAAGAAGGGAGGGCATATTGCTTTGCTGTTGTCTGTCTGTCTGTCGGTCGGTCGGTCCACCAACAGTTTCCGTTCATTTTCTTCGCAGAGGTCGCAAACCGTGTTTTTGCCGAAGATGTGATGTAAAAAATTTGTGCAACCTATGATTCTAAGCACCGGCAGATCCTATTGATTTTAAGTTCAAAGGTCAATTTCATTTCCATGTATACTGCCCATAATGTATACTGCCCATGATAAAGGCTTGTGCCCCCTATGATGTATGTCCATGGGAGGGGGGAAGGGCATAAGTGTTTCACAAACATCTCTTGTTTTTAAAGTATTACAGAGTGAGAGAAGTTATTTGTGGATTATGTTTTAATTTGTTTGAGCGAGTATCTAATGATTACTAGGACCATGATAAGATAAATAATATAAACGCATTTGCAAATGGAACAATAAAGATTTATTTGTTAATACTTAATAAAGCTCAATAAATGGAATTTTAAAAACAAGAGAATGCTTTCTTCATCTGTGCAATAACGGGGTTTCCATTTCGTTCAGCGGAACCCGAAAATCCTCTTGATGCGGCTTTTCAGTGTGGGTTTTGATTTGCCCCTTTCTGTTAAGAAGCAAAATGTATTAAGAATAAAAATTGCAACTCAATTCTATGCACATCATTTTTAAAAGATTTTTTTTTAACTCAAATTGATATTAAACTTCAGCTGGGGCTGGGGCTGGTCTTCATAAGTAAGACTGACTGACAGTCCATTATTCACGACTCTGGACACATTCTCGAGCTTTGTGGACGAAGAATCAATTTATAAGTACACAATAGTACCATTACTTCAGAGTACAGTAAAACAAAGTTATAACGACGCACCAGGGATGAGCGATATTGATTCGTTGTAAACGTAATTCGTTATATCTAATAAATTTAGAATTCAAACTACTAGTAACTTCTCTGTATGCGTGATTTCGTTACAGGTATGCTTGTCGTAACCATGTTTTACTGTGTATGGTATATATTGTACTATATGAAAACAGTTATCTAAAAATTGATTGCATTGGTTGATCATTCAAGGTTTTAATTTATTTGTATAAAGATGTACATATAATATAGACTTGTACCTTTGGGACGGTCGTGAATGTTTCGACACTGTTCAAAAATAACTTTCGAGGAATAAAGTGCATATCTTCTTCAACAGCTCTCTCAAAGTGATAGCTCTGGAAAAAAACCCAAATAATTTGCTCTTCCTCATGAAATGCAAGACTAACACATAAATAAAATGCAGCTGTATTAAAAATGTGCAAGATTTTTAAGTTTCATCTAAAAACAGCCAAAAATACCAAGTCAATTATGTTTTATAATTTACTTATTGTGACATCTTACCATCAACTCCAGTTGGAGCATTTTTCGTCTTTTCCTCATTCCCTCTTTCGTTTTTATTTCCATCTATAAAATGGGAATTAATTGATGCATAAACTCATTATGTTAATTTGATTAGAACGTCTGCTTTCACGTACTCATATTTTAAGGAGTGTTTCTCACTCACCAACAACTCTTCTTCAATGATCTTCTTTGTTTGACACATGTTTGCCCTTTCCTTGACCCTTTTCTGCAAAAAAAAAAAAAAAAAAAAAAAATCACATAAATTACATACGCGAATATGGAATGAAATACGTAGAATTCATAAAATCTCGTAAATCAAGAAAAGTTCAATAATACAGTTTGGTTGATAGTAAGACTCACCATCAGTTCTCCCTGAAGCTTTTTGAGAACTAACTGGCTGTCTTGAAGTTTTTTTTTTTCTGAAAACAGCCAAAAATAAAACCATGAATATATTTTATTAAAATATACAGATATATGATTATGTTTTCATACATCAATAAGAAGATCTTTTTATAAAATATCATTTGCGGACATCTTCTGTAATGTATCGGAATATCAATACATGTAACTTTAAACACGATATATGTCAGTTATGAAGTTCAGATATCTTCTAAAATTCGATGATTCTGTTTATAATGTATTTCTTACCACTTGGTAAACAAGAATTGAAAATAAAATCTGATTTCTCTTCTCTTTGCCCTGTAAATAATGAGCGACGGACGTCATATCTTTATTTCTTAAAATAAAGATACGTACATGTATATCATATATTATGTATGCAATTAATATAGTTACCCAGGCATCTAATGTGGCGTTCCATTTGTGTTCGTTAACGTTCTGCCAAAAAAAAAAAATAGTAAAATCAACTTGTTAATTAATTTCCCAATTTTAAATCTGAAATGACAATTTGGGGTCTTAATTTCGCATGAAACATTGTGAATTTGTTACAGAGCGATTCGAACGTGTAAGTGTTCAACATTATACGAGAAAATGTTTTAAATTGACTGGTACATGTACATATAATAAATACCTCTAATTTTCTGAAGGAGTCTGCAATGGAACCGTCTTCTCTTTCCTTGAGTTTTTTTCTTTAAAAACAAAAACCAAATCATACTTGAATGTGTAATTCTGTTATACAAATCACAAAATCGAGTTTAGGAGAAGAATAAACTGATGATGCTAGCAAATTTTCAAATATAAGTTTATATTGCTTTCATCATATGCATGTATTACATGTACCGTTATGCTTAATCAGTTTTCTGACCTACCAGCAGTTCCTCTTGTATGGTCAACAGCACCATGTGGTTTTCCCGGACACTTCCCTGAAAATGAATATTATGAATTTCAAAATGCAGTCTTATACATAAAGAGTAATTTTTAGAGTAAGACGTCGCAAAATAAATTTCTAAAAACATAAATTGTTAACTGTTACGCATACCGTGTATTTCACAGCCATTCTTGAATTTCTGTCGGTTGGTAGAATTGTTCTCTACAACAGGAATAGAATAAATGACGCACATGTAAAAATTATATATGAATAATATAATCTCATGAACATTTAATTTTTTGTTCAACTGATGCGAATTGCAATAATTTTGATTTCCTTTACATACCAACAAATCCACCTGAAGCTTGTTGATCAAGATCTTTCTTTTGTCTTTTACTGGCTAAAAACACAATAGTCATACATTAGACATATTGTAAGTTATAGTTCAACTTATTTTTTAAGTCATATTTTCAATCCAATACTTTAAACACCGACACATTCATAAGGAGAATGATAAATAGCAAAAATACTTGCTTCTCCTCTTTCTTCTTCGAAAGGATGACAGTTCGATTCTTCTCCTTAAAATGAAAAAAAAATACATTTATTTAAATGAGTTATTATTTACAAAAAAAAACTCTCAAAAGGTATTGTTTTATACAAGTCTTGATTATCAAAGAATATGCCATTCTAATGTGTGTGTTAATGCGTGCATGCATTAGTGTCCGCGCGTGTGCGTGCGTGCGCGCGTGCATACGGGCATGCATGCGTGTGCGAGGGTGATAAAATAATTGCTTAAAATCAATTCTTACAAAAAGCTGGATACTAGAAGTTAAAACATGATACTTTGTTTGAAAACGATAGATTGATTGGGAAATTTATATTGCATGATTATTGAGATAATAAATCAGGCAAATTCAGGATAAATATCACTACAAAGTATTAAGGTCTAGCGCTTAAAATTATTCATTTATTCAGAAATACAAATTTGGGCAATACAGCCCATCAGTTTACAATAATCCACATATTATAATATAATGTTTAACATTAGACTCTTAGAGGTCTAAAATGGGGGATGAAACCCATGATCAAGCGTTCCACAGTTCCCACAGTTAATTCGATATGCAAGGGCATGCTCTTCGTATGAACAGTTTCTAAGGCGAGGCAAGCTACTGACAAACAAGTTGATAAAACAGGACTATCAACAGGCTCGTTTGAAGTCATCTTTTCGCAAGTTCTATGGTCGATACAACGACCTTGTCAGCAAATACGATCATCCACTGGGTCGCATGCTGACTGACGTTTTTCATACTAATTGTTAGTCCGTTTTTTCCTGATTACGACAAAGAGCACACGGTGGGTGTGACCGGACAGCAGAGGATGCTCACTCCTCCTAGGCACCTGATCCTACCTCTGTCTTTTTGGAGGTCCGTGTTGCTCTGCTTTTATGGATTTTTGAGATGGTTGACGGTTTGTTATTGTCATTTTTTCATTCCACACATTACATAATATACTTAGTAAATTAAATGTAAATCATATCATATACAGATTTGAATATACAGTTTTGAGTCAACAATTATTATACCTAACTAGGGGCATAGTATAAATGCATAACATATGTTAACATACAAGAGAATATGTTTCTTAAATACATTGAATAAGTTACATGCAATTTGACAATTAATTATTACGGATTAATAAAGCACATTTGATATATTTAGCAAGACCAACCAAGGTAGATACGTGATCTGAACCCAACAACTGAAGTAATTTAAATGTACTTGGAGACTTATAATAGTACTCACTTATATATTTTTTTCGTAAATTATAATATTTTATATATCCACAAAAATTATTGATGATATTTACAAACTTAATAATTAATCATCGTACATGTAGTAGTACCTACTTAAATTATTTCCAAATTCATCGGGTTCGTTATTCATTTTCTCTTTCATCTATTATAAAACGTAAATTCTTATTGGCCAATTCTGTTAAAAGTGTTCACTATTGTTTAACAAGTATATAAACCCGAGCACATTCGTGCACGGGGCTTCTTCACTGAACCTTGCATCAAGGTACGAAGTCGCCCTCCTTGTGGCAATTTTAAGTTGACTCAAATTCCATATTTATTTTGGGAAATTATTTTTGTTGTTCTTTAATTTTTCGTTATTTATTTTGGTCACTAAGGTACACTAGCTCCTCATCGTAATTAATTATTATTTAATTACGAATAAATTATATTTTCAACTTATCAAATTCTTCTGTTTTTCTTCTTGTTAATAGCCTTAACAGGCGGACTCAAAATTATCTGGGTGAAATATCATGTAAAAACACAACGCGAAGTCAAAATATATCCAAAAAAAAAATCAAACTACTACATTGGTTCCGCATGACCAGGATTTGAGTCAATTTCAATTTTTCTATTTTTGTCATAAAATTTTTTTTTGGCATGTGTATTTCATTTTGAAAATGTTTGCAAATGACTTGGAGAGACGTCTCTCAGAAAAGGTAGACGATATTTTGAAACGGTATTCTCGAAAATCCGACAATAAACCGTCTGTTCATTTTGATGAAGCAAAAATGAGTTGTAAACCATTTTTAGAAGATCCGGAATACGTTCCCGAAACGCCTCAAAGTTCTCAAAGAAATGTGTTCAATTCCTGTAAAACGGACGGGTTAAATAAATCAAAAAGTTTTATGGAAACACCCAGTAAAACGGCATCAGGTTTTGATTCGCGAGACTCCGGAATAAACCGGTTCGGTAGTAATAAAAGCCACTCGTTGAACAGGTTTTATGAACCAAGTCATGAAGACAGGTACGAGCTTAGAAATCGCGACGACCAGAAATATGTAAACACTACTCAGAGGTCTTATGAACCAAGATTTCACGACAAACGCGAGTTTAGAAATCACGACGACGAGGAATATGTAAACACTACTCAAAATTCTTATGAACAAAGATTTCACGACAAACGCGAGTTTAGAAATCACGATGATTTCGTTAACACTACCCCGAGGTTTCATAATCTAAGCCTCGACAGGTGCGAGTTACGAGATCGCGACATTTCTCAAAGATCACATTCTGATAATTCCCCCTTTGAAATAAAAGATAGAATTTTGAAAGAAAAAGAACCAGAAAAATTTGACGGAATTTCGACTGACTGGCAAGACTATATCATAAGTTTTGAACAAGTCGCCGACTGGAACAATTGGAATGAACGCGAACGCGCACAGCAATTGATTATGTGTTTAAAAGGGAATGCACAAAAATTACTGAGCGAATGCACGCGAACAGACCTTCAAAATTACCAACGACTTAAAAATGTTTTGGGGAGAAGATTTAATCCAGTAGAACGCGAAGTTGCGTTTAGATGTGAATTTAAAAGCAGAAAACGCGAGAAAAATGAATCAGCCGCAGAATTTGGTTATGCATTACGCAGACTGGCCTTAAAAGCATATCCGCATGTAACATATTCAGCCCTTGAATTCCAAGTAATAGACCACTTTATTCATGGGTTAGGTCATTACGAAATGAAAAAACACGTTCAATTTCATCACCCTTTGTCCCTTGATCAGGCAATTGCCTACGCTATGGAATACGAAGCGTTTGATGGGTCTTTAAATCATGTCAGAAAACCACAATATGATTCCGAGCTCGAAAGCAGCATGGCACCCATGCACATGTATCAGTCGCGAGAGTCAAGAGTGACCTTAGAACAAGTTGAAGATCTTATAGACAAAAAATTTGAGAAATTCAGAAATGAAATTACAGATCTCCTTAAAAAACCTACTTATGTTGAGAGTCAAATCAGACCGAGATCTGACATCGTTTGTGGTTTTTGCAAAGCTGTAGGGCACATTGAAAGCCGTTGTTTCAAGAAAAATCCAAATCTAAGACCGACATTTAACAAACCAGAATCGGGACATTTAAACGGTTAGTGGCTGGTATTGGGGTCGGAATCTCAGCCAAAAATGATGAAAAACGACCAAAACAAATTTCGACTCAAACGGAAATTATTGAGACAAATGATACAGAATTAAACAATATTACTGTTATAGAAAATGAAAATCTCGAGTCAGTTCTGTGCATTACAGAACCCGTTAAGCAAAACGGTGAACAATACTCAAACAGTAACAATGCTTTACCTGTGAAAGAAAACGCTTATGAAATCTGTAACGAAGAGAGAGAAAGCACGAACGAATCGAGTGAAATAAAAGCAAATGTCGCGTATCAGGAGAGTATTTCCTCTCCAGTGGTCAAGTCTGAACATCGTATTGATCATACATCTTGTATGTTTGTAAAAGCACAAATAGGAAACAAAACTTTACAGTTTCTTATAGATACTGGGTCTCCTGTCTCTGTCTTGAAAAAGAATATTCATGACAATCTTCGGTTAAACTCTTTGCTTACAAGCGCAGACAAGGTTCTCTATACAGCAAATGGGAATCGGTTAGAAATATTTGGCAAGAGTAAAATTGAATTTGTTGTTGGAAATTACAAGCTTGAACAAGAGTTTATCATTGGAAATTTAGACTCCATTGATGGTATTTTAGGCACTGATTTCCTAGAAAAGAATGATTGTGATATCATGATTCGGAAAAGAAAATTAAAATTAAAAAACGGAACAATAAAGCTACTTCAAAAATCAAATAACAGCGTGGCTTTTGTCAAACTAAAAAACAATGTGGTAGTTCCTGAAAATTCTGAGATGGTGTTAGATGGTTATCTTGACGGCAGTAGTCCCATGCACCATGGGATAGTCGAGTCATCAAAGTTCATTAAAAACAAAGGTTTAATGGTAGCAAGGTCAATCATTGATACGAACAATTCATGTCAAATAGTATCAGTTCTAAATATTCATGATAAACCAATAACCTTGAAACGCGATGAGGTACTCGCCACAGTCGGTCATGTAACCGAGATTTCTCGAGAAAACAGCGATGTGGAATCTGAAGTTTTGCCGGAAAACTTAACGCCGCTCATTGAAAATATTTCTGAAAATTTGAATACTGAGGAAAGAGAGAAAGTCAAAAGTCTTATTCTTTCGTTTAAAGATATTTTTGTGGGCGCGGATGGCAAGGTCGGCCAAACCGATCTCGTGACACACAAAATAGATACGGGAGACAACTCCCCCATTCGTCTTCCACCGCGTAGAATCGCGTTTAAACAAAGAGAAATTATTGACGCAGAATTGGACAAAATGTTACAAAACAATGTTATTGAACCGAGTGAGAGCCCGTGGCGAGCGCCAGTCTGTTTGGTAACTAAAAAAGATGGTACACCGAGGTTCTGTTTAGACTTCAGAAAATTAAACAACATTACCAAGAAAGACGCGTATCCGCTACCAAGAATCGATGACACGTTAGATAAATTAGCGGGAAATAAATGGTTTTCGACATTAGATCTAGCCAGTGGTTATTGGCAAATTAAAATGGATGAAACAGACAAAATAAAAACTGCTTTTACAACTCATAGGGGTTTGTTTCAATTTAATGTCATGGCATTTGGGCTTTGTAACGCCCCCGCGACCTTTCAAAGGTTAATGGAAAAAGTTCTGGGGAATCTCTCATTTGACAAGTGCTTGTGTTACCTTGACGACATTATTGTCTTTGGTAAAGATTTTGAAAATGCTCTGGGAAATTTGCATTTTGTTTTTGGTAAACTTCGCGATGCGGGTTTAAAACTAAAACCAAAGAAATGCTCCTTATTTCAAGAAGAAGTTACTTACTTAGGCCATTTGGTTTCTGAAAAGGGCATACAGTATGACCCCGAAAAAACTCGTGTAGTTGAAAATTGGCCTCGACCCGAAAGTAAAAGAGATGTCAGAAGTTTCCTTGGTTTTGTAGGGTACTACAGAAGATTTGTTCAAAATTTTTCTGAAATCGCGATGCCCTTAACCAGACTGACTGCAAAGAAAGTAAATTTTCAATGGGGTGAGAAATGTGAACAGTCCTTTCAAACTCTGAAACAAATGTTAATTACTTCACCTATTTTAGCATTTCCAGATTCAGATGGTGAGTTTATATTAGATGTAGACGCTAGCGCTTGCGGACTGGGTGGTGTCTTATCTCAATTACAAAATGGTGACGAGCGCGTGATAGCATACGGTAGTAAAACGTTGAGTCATACTCAGCAACATTATTGTACGACCAAAAGAGAGCTTTTGGCTTTAGTTCATTTTCTGAGACATTTTCGATACTATCTCTTAGGTAGAAAGTTTACCGTGCGAACTGACCACGCTCCCCTTAAATGGCTAAGAAATTTCAAAGACGCGGACGGGATGCTTGCGCGATGGTTGAGTGTCATAGAATGCTATGATTGCGTGATCGAACATAGACCGGGCACCAAACACAGAAACGCGGATGCTTTGTCTAGGTTGACTTGTAAGCGTTCAGATTGTCCGGACTGTGCTGATTCGAAGCAAATAAATAATATTCAACTAAACACATTAGCAGAACGAAACGGTAGTTCAAATACTAACCATGCCCCATCAAATTGGGTAGATACTTGGTCTCACGATGATCTCCGCGATTTTCAAAATCAAGATGTCGCAATTGGCCCCATTAAACTGTTAATGGAAAATCATTTAGAACACAGACCCCCTAAATCTGAGATTGAGAATTTGACAAAAGATTCCAAAACTCTTTGGTCTCAGTGGGAACTTTTAGAAATACGAGACGAACTTATGTACAGAAAATCGCCTGTTCGAAATTCTATCGAACTTCAGCTAGTTGCATCTTCTAGCATGAAAGTTGAAATATTTAAGCAATTGCACTCAATTCCAATTGGTGGTCATTTCGGTAGGGATCGAACAATAGATTCTATTAAACGGCGGTTCTACTGGCCTGGAATGCGCAACGATATAGTGCGCTGGTGCAATTCGTGTGAGCTGTGCGCAAGAAGTAAACCTGGTCCTGGGTTAGGGAGAAATGAACTGCAACAGTTCAAAATCACAGAGCCTTTACAGTGTATTGCTATAGACATATTTGGTCCCCTACCAGTAACAAACAATGGTAATCAATACATAATGGTGATCGGTGATTATTTCACTAAATGGAAAGAAGCATTCGCGATTGAAAATCATACTGCTTTGACAGTTGCAGACCGTCTTGTAAATGAGTTTATTTGTAAATACGGCTGTCCCGAACAAATACACACGGATCAAGGTCGTGAGTTCGAATCCGACCTCTTTAAAACAGTTTGTCATAAACTAGGGGTACACAAAACTAGAACCACGCCATATAGGCCCCAATCTGACGGAATGGTTGAACGGTTCAACCGAACTTTAAAACAAATGCTTTCAATTTTTACCAATGAAAATCCTCAAGATTGGGACGATTTACTGCCCTTGTTAATGATGGCTTACAGAGCCACTGAACATAAATCTACCGGTTGTTCACCAAATTTGATGATGTTTGGCAGGGAAAACAGTTTTCCCATTGACTTGATGGCAGGGTTACCTCCCGATAGGAAAGATGAAATGTGTGAAATTCAATATGTTGAATGGCTTAAACAAAGCATGGAAAATGTGTTTCAATTTGCTCGCGATAAATTAGGCTCCGCTGCGAAAAGACAAAAGCGCAATTACGATGCTCATAGCAAGAGCAGACAAATTACTCAAGGGGAATGGGTTTGGCGGTGGTACCCTCCAGAGGCAAATAAAAAACTTGGATTGGGGTGGGTTGGTCCTTATTTAGTTGTGGAAGATGTGTGCAAGTCCGTTTGTAAGATACAGAGAGATGCAACATCTCCAGTTATATCAGTCAATAAAGATCATCTCAAACAATATCTGGGTAAAAATCCTCCTGTTAATTGGGTTTCTGATGATGACTCAGTAAACTATTCAGACTCAGACACTGAGGATATAGATCAGCCACCCCCGAGGAAGTGTACAAGAGCGGGCCGCCTTATAAAACCGCGGGATATCCTTGATTTATAAAATAAAATTGCAGAATTTTAATAAAATTAATGTATACAGTGTTTTGGTTTATGGTAAATGATTATTATTTGTTTATACATGTTCTTAATTTATTTTTAACATTTATGTATTTCCAGATGGACTTTCTCGATATTAATGTTTCAAACGAGGAATTGCAACAATTCCAGGAGAATGAAAGAAAGTTGTGGGTCGACGGCACCATCTGTGAGGTGGAGAGATGTAGGAAACTGTGCCCTTTTTCTACTTTCCGAAGATATATTAACCATTTGAGCAAAGTCCAGAGTAAACATATTAAAATCTTCAAATGTTCTGTGTGTCATAAGAACTTTGTGTTCCAAAATAAAGGTCGCGTACACATTCGCATACACAGGGACGCCATTTTAGAGGTTCAGGAAAAGGAAAACATGTTTTACGTTGAACCTGGACATTGTGTACCTTTCCGCCTATGTGTGCCGGAAGAAAGAAAAAGAAAGAATTTAAAAGAAGAAAAGGCCCTGGCCCAGAGGAAGAGACGGGCACAACAGAGGGACCTATTTGCGCCATCTCCCCTGGAAGAGGAATGTCGAATTAATTGTCGAGATGAGGAAATCGATATTTTCCCGGGAGAAAACAACGACAAAACATTAGTCATCAAAAGTCTTCGAGAAAACGGAAAGAAAGTTAAAAGTGAAGTGATTGGAGACACCTGCATTATTCCAAACTTCGAAAAAATTATTGAACATTAAACTGATTAAAGTAATGTATGTCTAAAGACATTTGTTGTACAGTTAAAGTTACATTTTGTTGATTGAATTATAACATGACGTATTATTACAATTATTAATTTTATTGAATAAAATGTAATAATTGTTTAAAAGGGGAGGAGTGTAGTAGTACCTACTTAAATTATTTCCAAATTCATCGGGTTCGTTATTCATTTTCTCTTTCATCTATTATAAAACGTAAATTCTTATTGGCCAATTCTGTTAAAAGTGTTCAGTATATAAACCCGAGCACATTCGTGCACGGGGCTTCTTCACTGAACCTTGCATCAAGGTACGAAGTCGCCCTCCTTGTGGCAATTTTAAGTTGACTCAAATTCCATATTTATTTTGGGAAATTATTTTTGTTGTTCTTTAATTTTTCGTTATTTATTTTGGTCACTAAGGTACACTAGCTCCTCATCGTAATTAATTATTATTTAATTACGAATAAATTATATTTTCAACTTATCAAATTCTTCTGTTTTTCTTCTTGTTAATAGCCTTAACAGGCGGACTCAAAATTATCTGGGTGAAATATCATGTAAAAACACAACGCGAAGTCAAAATATATCCAAAAAAAAAATCAAACTACTACAGTACATAAGGAATTCATTAGAATAGTGAAAGAAATTGCCTCTTTTTGTTGCGATTTTTATTAATGACAGGAGTGACGCGTCGTTTTGGTAGAATCGGTTGTAAGCTTAGATGTTGAATGACCGATAGGGAGACGGAGAGGATCGCAAAAATAATTTTACCGATGAGTTTCAAGCGAAACTTCCACCTGATGTGACAGTTTGAAATAAATTCAAGATGGCGGCGATGGGTACCTTGTCTATTATTAGGTATAGGGTATTTATTTTTATTATGAGAAAAATTTATAACGTCAGGTGCCTGTGCATGCTGCGTATTTTCATAAACCGGAACGGGGGAACAATTGCAGCAAACACGCTACCACTTTGCTTAAAATGCGACATGTAAACGACTTGTCAATGACTGAATTCACGTTTGTAATAGAGATACTTTTAGATATAATAATGTAGTAAGGAACACGAGTAAATATAAAAGAAACTAATTCAAATTATTATTGATTAAAAAAAATATTAAAGCAACATAGAACTAGGCAAGCCATGAAAATTAAAAAATCAAATCAAAGTAATATTTGATAACCATTGATATGAAAACACTAAAGTGACAATCGTGTAAATTTATAGAAGAATAAAGAAGTTAAAGCAAAATGAGAAAAAGAAAAATCGACTTTTGGCGAAGTTTCTTTTTCATATAGCATGCACAGGAATCCAATGTGCATATATTGGCACCATCGATTTTTAAATGCCATATTTATTGTACTTAGTTATTGATAATAAATTTTTTTAGAAACATTCTTTGAATTGTACATGCAGTTCTTTACTAGACTAAGATATGATTTATTCAGAGAAAATGAATGTGCGTTAAAAAGACTTCATAGTTTTCGTGTTACACTTTCTATGTGCACGGGTTAAATAAAAATATGTATTTATATAAATGCATTATTATTATTATAAATAAGTTATTTAATAAGTTATTTAAAAAGTATTTAGTAAATTTAGTGATATCTTCAAAGGCAAAGATTATTATGATATTATCATTAACAAATAAAACAATGGGGCTATATACCTAACATAAAAATGACGTTTGATGAAATCATAACGAACGTCATAGGCAAAAAAATCCATAACTTTAAATGCCAAATAAAGATATTTATAAATATTTAAATCCTTATGTGAACCCGTAGAATAACGAAAACGTTCAATCCTGCGTGTGAACTTTTTCATGACGTCACAATGATCATCGCACGCGCTTATCGCTTGACGGTTGCATTATATCAAACCAAAAACACTGTTATTTTAATGATTCTAAACGGTTTTCCTTTTTCAAACGTAAATATAAGTAATAAACAGCAATGTTAAAAAGTTCAACGTCTTCGGGCTTCACAGGATTTGATCACGTGACCAACCAACTTCATATCCCAGTGAACTTTTTAATTTGCTGTTTATTTCTTTACTACTGGATCTTTATGAAACTTCATAACTTTAATCTTCTGACAAATATAAGAATAAATCCATAAAAATCTTGAATTGTGAAAAAAATGCCATTAGGGCCCTTTTCCCATCGGCGCAATCATATTTATTAATATATAATTATAATTATCTCGTAATTACGAGATCTTTTCTCGTTATAACGAGATAATTATTTCGTAATTACGAGATCTTTTAAAAGATCTCAAGATCTTTTCTCGTTATTACGAGATAATTATCTCATAATTACGATATCTTTTCTCGTAATTACGAGATCTTTTTCGTTATTACAAGATAATTATCTCGTAACTACGAGATTTTTTCTCGTTATTACGGAATAATTATTTTGTAATAACGAGATCTTTTCTCGTTATTATGAGATAAATATTTTTTACGTGGCCTTATTCGTCTTTCGTAAAGGACAATATATACGGATAAATAAAAATCGTTTTTACTTATATATACTTGGGAGGAATGCGTTCAAATGAAGATTTGACAGTATGTAGGAACAGATTTGTGCTTAATGTAGGATTTCCCACATTTTAAATTACGCGGTAAATATAAATTTGTCAACACCAAAAATTTCTTAAATAATGTTTTAGTAAAAGAATGAGATTATACCGTTTATCTGCATTGGTATACAGTATGTCAGTTTTCCCAGGGTCAGATGCATTTACATGAACATTGTACGCTTCCTCTTTCTTTGAAAGTTCATTCATTTACATTTAGTATTTGTGGATATCGAGGGGTTTAATTTAACAAATCAACTAAATACACCTTAAATATATAACTTAGTAAAAAGTAAATCTGAATAAATGTCACCAAATTCTATGTGTCCGTGAAGCCATTCATACAATGTTACATGTATTCAGACTTGATTGTCATAATAAAAACACGCGTTAAAAATGAAGTTTAATATCTAAAATTTATTTCACAAGTGAGTTAATAGCATGAAATATCAAAGAGTTATTATTCCCGCCGAAAACTGTCTCTACTAGGAGTAAACTTCTACAAAGTTTCTTTCTGATACAGAATTTGGTTTTTATTCAAGTATGAAAGTGTTCCAATAAAAGAAATTCGGAGTTGATCTACATAATAAAAGCAGTGATGGGTATAATCCTACAGCTGTCGGAGACATCCTGAAACGTGTATTGGGTAGAGACTGACCAAGCAGACACCGAGTATTTCTTGCTCACTGACTTCACGATGGACCCATACATGTCTCCATTGGTATCAGTATTACATCGCTCAAAAGGGATTTCGGCACTGAGAGAATAAATGCCGATCAAATCCCCATTTTGGACGTCAATTTGGTTTTCAGCTGGAACGTCGTAGGAACGAATCCCGCCAACAAAGGTGTCAGATATCTCGTTCTGACCAATCAACGTATACCTGAAAATGAAGAAGCTTACGTGTAGTTTGTCTTATACGGTTGTTTATGTGATTTCCAAATATTTGTTGATATTGAATGGTAATGAAAAACTTGATTCATGTTGAAATATCCTTGCAAACACATAAAATTATGTACAATCCTTTTTATAGTTTCGATTTAAAACCTGATCATCAACTATAATATACACTGTACAATAAATTAAACCAATGGACTTGATTATCGTGAATCTATTACGTTTTCTCAGTAGAAGTTGGTCTCCAGACTTGTAGAGCTACTATTCCGTTTGTCTCGCTGTAGAACTGCCATTTGACGATTTTCCCACTCTTCTGAATCGTCATCATGGCGTTGACGCCGGTGTAGCTATATCGGGTTGAAAGAGATTTTCGCATGGAAACCAAAGGTGCGTTATTGTTGGGCTCTGGCACTGTACTGGACACTTTGAAGTTTCAAAGCAATATTTATATAATTATTATTCGATAAAATAAATAATATTTCAAATTATTCACTGAAGATTTCATATTCATTTGACACAATTTGGGTAAACGCAATATGTACTAGACGTAAGTACCTTTTCATATATACATGTATATATACATGTACATGTATCATCAATCGAAATGAAAAATGGCAACAAATTACAATTGTTTGTGTTCCAAATCGTTTATATTTGGCCACATAGTAATCACAAAATGAAATAATCCAAAATTACCTGAACACAGGGGCGGATCACCTGTAAACGATCCCCTTCTTTTACACGCTCGATAAAGATCACCTTGGGTGTGGGAATATCCTGATTTACACCTGTACTGTAAGACGTCACCTATTGCTAGGACACTGTCGGAATTGACCACTTCCGTGTTGCTCTCTACAGTAACACTGGGTACAGGGCAATTGTCTTAAAAAAAGAAAACAACAAAAGAACAAGATGTAAAAGAATCGAATGCATTTCATTTTGTATTTACAAATAAAAACTAGCACCAAAAACCGTATAATTCTCTAAAGTATTGTTTAAAACATAATAATAGTACTGTATACAGGGTTATTTTCGCCCTTTTACACTTGAAAAAAACCCCGTTTCATCCAGTCTTGAATTCGCATTAACCCAGTGTATGGTAGATACTACCGGTATATCTAATTAACACAACTTTTAAAAATTGTTTTGAACTCGCCTTAATTAAATTCGCACACTAAATGTATACAGTATCATTCTAGATTAAAACAAATATGGTTACCTTCTATTTGGTTGCAGTATCCACAAGTCCTAGGACACGTGTGCCACACGAACTCATCGTTAGTACATGCTTGGGGGTCAGCGTTAATATAGTTTATGCAATTGTCTGTAGCATCCTTACAAATCTTTCTAGCTATTTAATGAAATAAATCAACAACAATTAACATTCAGTAATGTAACGTGAAAACAAAGCACAATTCAAATCACCAATCTGACTTATTCGTCTCTTTAGTTCAAAACTCTCAGAAAAGCATTTGTTTGAAAACGTTTCAACCTCTTAAAATAAAAAGTTTGTTAATGTTTACGTTGCTCTGCTAATTACGTAATTTTCATCCACACAAATAACTTAAAATTAACAGTTATCGTAAAGATATTGTCTACTTTGCATCCTATTCACGTTAATTTCTAGTTTTTGTGAGTTTATAATAGTGCAAATGTCTGACATGTTAAGTAGTAGAAAAAACTTAATGAAAATAAAACATTTAAAGGCAAAGTTTATGTCTAGACATAGGATAACTAGGTACCTTGTGGAGAATACGAGCAGACATAAGGAATGTAGAAGGCTGAAGAGCAGCCTGTACCCTTCCACTTCCCGTTTCCATCAGTAATGTAAGCACAGCTCTTTGTTGAACCTATTCAAAATGAATGATAGAGAATTACGCGAAACCTTGGCGAATAACTCGCATATACGTTGAAGTAAAAATGTAAATAAATTGTAAAGTCAATACTGTACAAAATGAAATAATTATACAAATGATCGGTGATCTATGTGTATACTCAGGGGTAGTGAATGAAAAAACAATATAAAACTGTGTCATTATGGAGAGAGAAGTAGATCAAGATCTTTGGATCTTTACCAGTAACAGGCTATTAGATATTTTGCACAGATGCTTAAAGTACCATCCAAACGATTCAATAAAGCACCGCTCTTAGTACAGCTGTTCCATACACGTAAACTTAATACATGTATATTACCTGATTTATAGTTAGTCCATTCCACCGGCTCTCCATCTGCCCAGAAGTTGTCTTTAATACCAATCCAGAAGTTAACACCATCTTGTCTTTAAAAATTTAAACAAAAACTCATTTTCTAATATAAGTCAGCATTCTAGTATGTAGATTATTATTTGAATATTTCATAATCACAATAAAAGAAACTTACACTAAACTAGTCAGGAATTCATTTTCCTTTAGGTCCCTGCTGGAAGCAAGTATAGCATTGTTCTCAGACGCGCATCTCGTCACTGCAGTGTCACGGTCAACTTCATCGTAAAAAGCCTTGTAGCACTGGCCCTGGTAAGGTATCCATCCGGTTTTACAACCTAAAGTAGAATATAAAGGTCCACTTACATGTATATAAATCTTTTAAAACCAGTAAAAAAAAATCCTACAAACATTGATCCGAAAAGAAATAAAGTAATCAAAACAACACGAACATATAACAAATGAGAACATTTTGAATTTGTAAAGCTAAACAAAATAAATTTTTAATGTATTGATTCCATTAAAACTTATGCAAGCCAGGATAAATTAGCAAACAATTTTCTCACGTCCGCAAGTAAATCCTGCGTTTGACCATGTTCCGCCAGCTAAACAGGTGATCGTCTGTGTCTCGAATGCGTTTGTTTCACAAGAAAGTATCACCGTCTCATCAACAGAGTAAGTCTCTTTCAGGACTCCACTTGTTGAATCTGAGGGAACTGCCGGCATTCCACACGTTACTGAACCAACTGTCAATGATTTTAAGTGGAATTTTAACTGTATTATATTTGAATTACATAAAAATAGTTTAACACACATAAGCCTGACTACGCAGTACAAATAACCAACACAATCTATTTACTTCACCAGGTGTTTTCAGATTGACAGACTTGACAAAATGCAGATGAATTGGTTTTGTTATCCCAGAACCACATCACAAATCAACCAAAATACTAAAAACTATTAAAAATCTTACCTCCTGTTAGCAGTTGTTGATTGCACAGATTGCAAGACATCCTACAGCCTCTTTGTAGTTCGGCATCTCTTTCACACATCAGCATATCAGTTACCCTTTCTTCGCAATCATCAAATATATCGTAACATTTTTCTACAATCAAATATATTATATTCTAGATACACTGCAAGAATTCTATTTCCTGATAACAATCATGATCAATTACGATATGATATTGAAAAAAATCACCGATTCCACAAACGTCACAGTATCCTCTGGTACACAGATATTTGTTAGTAATGCACCAAGGTCTGGTGCCGTGGCCAGGATTTCGACAATAATTATTGAGAAGATCGTCATCAAGATCCCTGAAAATATAATTATATTAAAATAATATGTCTCTGATTTCGGTCTCAAATCTAATATATAATCCATATTGATAGCATTCCATGTGTACATGAAAAAGTTTCTATAACTTTATCAAATGCATTGCCGAACACGTATTACATTTTGTGAAATTACTATTGTTGAGTGCTTACATGGGGTTATATGTGCTACTTAAGCAGTGTTTGACTTCTGACCAAGGCACACATTTGGCAAACCGTCTGGTAACATCAACAGTTCCTCGGTAGTTTTCTCCATTGTTGGTGTAACAGAAGCTGGAATCGTTTTCTGTGCGAAAAAGAAAGGAATTAAAAGTTCTTTAATGAAAGATAGAGTGCAGTTTTGCAGTTTTTCTTGAGATTAGATTTTACAATTTTGGAGCTTTCGATTACATACCATCTAGTAATGTAACTCGAGCAGAAAATCCTTTTGCAGAATTACGGAGACTGGTTTCAAAGGTCAAACCTAACTGATTCTCCTCTGTAATAATTGTGTTCGGAAATCTGTCTCCACAATAACTGTAATTCATGTATTTTATAGACATCAGTTACTACATGTAACACCCAAAACAAGTTTTAGTGGTCACTTTAAAGCTTATTATCCACTGTGATTATAATATTCAGAATAAAGCATAAATTATGATTGGAATGCATACAGTAGTACTTTTTAAGCATAATTTGCACTGCAACTGTACAGAAACCTAATGGTAATTTTATGATGGTAAATTCATTCCTGAGTTGAGAGGGATAATTGTGTCATATTAACATGTATATGTCCATACGAAAACGATCCTACTTTATGCCCTGTTTTATTTATACTAAACATGGGATCCTACTTAAATATTTGCAACCAACTTACCTTAATCCAAATTGACCCGGAAGTGAATGCCTAATTTCCAATCTATCATCACATGTTCCATCTGAATTAGCCATAATATCAAAACCATCGAAGTCAAGTTTGAGTTTGGATCCAGAAGGTGCCTATACATGAAAGAATATTTGTCTACTAAAACTACATGTATTTGATGTATCAACTATAATCACAATTATTTTTATGCATTTGAAATATCAATTATTATTGATAAATAAAATAATTTTGATTAGGCGAGGAAGATAATCGATGATGTGATAGAAGAATCCATGACTTTTTTTTAATTTACAGATACATCCCTTTTGATAAGGTTGAGATTCATCCGACTTAGTTACTCACTATTATGTTCCAGTAACATTTTCTCCCAGAGGGGTACGGTAAGGGGTATTGAGGACTGGAAATATCGACAGTAGTTTGTCCGGCCGTTGACAGATGGATAGTTTCTCCGCAGTCTGATTATAAAGGGTACATATCAGAATTCATAAAATTGAAATATTATTTCAATGTGGTAGGTAGAATAAAAATATAATAAATACGGTACACATTTTTAGCGAGACAGTTTAATTTGAATTTACACCGCATAATCACGTCTTCACAACGTTAAGCAAGTATAAGCGAAAGAATGGTACAATTGATGACACAAATTTTGAAATGATCTAAAGCAATTTATATCTTACCATATGTCGTTGGATAGTAGTAACAGAAGTAAAACTCGACTTTTCCGTATGATCTGACAGAAATTTTAGGAATATTTCCAGATGTTGTTGGAGCATTGTTTTTGGTACCTATGGAGTATGTTTCTTCTTCAAAGCTCATATCTAAAAGTTGATAATGATTGTCAGAGTTTTACGTCCAAGATGAATCAACACTCGTAGTTCTGAGTTATTGCGTATATAGGCTATCAATGTTAAAATAGAAATATTTGTAACAGTCCATGTATATTTTGTATCCAACCAACGCATTTTTTACAATAATTTGTCGGAACGCCATTCTTTAGAAGAAAAACAACACATAAGAGTTTTTAAAATATCGCATCAATATAAATATAATAGTTACTTATTTAGTAATTGGAGATTGATATCTTAACACAGGTATTGTAACATTTGCCAAGCGAATGCATAATTATGCTTGTACTACCATCAACTTTCTGGCATGATGAGGTTTCTTTGAACAAAATAAAGGGTTCTTTGTTTGGAATTAGAAGCGGGTTTCTAGTGAAGCCATCTGCTCGACAACAGAATTGGAGAGTCACGCTTTCATCGTAGGAACCATCAGGGAGGGATCCAGAGAGATTAGATGGGGTCTGGCTATCCATCAGAGATACTGATCCCTGACTGAATCCTATCAAATATATTGAAGAATTAACGATAAAAATTAAATACTTGTGTTGCCGTCTGGATAAAAGTTTACAATTGTTAAAGTATCAATACATGTATATATAAGGTTCTATGAATAATCAATGGAGCGACATGGCATTGCAAAACAGTTAATACATAAAAAATCTCATTAAACAGTCGAAATTTAAAAAAAAACATTTCAAAATCAAATAATTTTTAAAATTTTCAATGTAAATTAAAAAAAAACCCAAAGATTTTTATTAAAAATAATCTAAGAAAACATGTTTGTCTCAAGAATGATTACCTTCAGGACAAACCCCTCCAGATCTCATGATACAATAAGAACCAGGGCCCCACGTTGTTTGTACTCCAATAGGGGTAGTCTGGGGTTTTGTACAGAATTGATATTGTAATGATTGGTCTGATGATGTCAGAGCGGAATATGTATCAGAAGAAACCGAGGAGTAATAGGAGTATTCCACAAACTGCCCCGATTCAAAACCTTTAGGACACCCTGTAGACGCCTGTATCAAAGATACCGCTTCCGCCGGCCATCTTGAATAAGAAGTTGATTCGTCGTCTGTAAAAATTGAGAAAAAAAAAACCAAAATTAATATATTTAAACTTGGAACGTTCGTTTTTTTGAAAAGATCTACATCTATAACACGAGGCCCAGGGGCAACATCGCTCACCTGAGCAACAATAGTCATAATTGATCTGAAAAGCTTAAGACCGTCTTTAGAGTATCAAATACAAAATATCTAGACAACTTAGAATTAGAATGGTGTATCTTGTTTATATATATTTAAAAAAAAATATCCAAACATTCTTATGTTTAACATTTAGCTCCTTCTGTTGTTACAGTTTTTAAGAATAAGATTTTAAAATGTTTTTCTCTATTTATTCCAAAGAAAAAAATTCCACACAAGTCCCAGTTGTGACTCCATTCCTACCCCCAGGGAACATAATTTGAACAAACTTGAATCTTCACTAACTGAGAATAAAATAAACTGAACTTTATTTATTTTACAACGATTGATAAACAAGTTCTACAACTTATATTAATTTCTTTCGTTGTTAGCGCGAAGGGGTCATTGATGTGGGAGGAAGCCGGAGTGCCCGGAGAAAACCCACGTGTCCAAGCTGTGGGGATCATGATTTAAAAAAACTTGAATCTACAGTGCCTAGGGATGCTTCCACACAAGTTTCAGCTTTTCTGGCCAAAATGTGTTTGAGAAGAAGATTTTTGAAAAATACCAAAAAAAAAAAATAATAATAATTCTAAATTATCTCGTCTTTAAAGAAGGCGTGGCTCTTCATTTGTACAAACTTAAATCCCCTTCACCCAATAATACTTTGTGCCAAGTTTGGTTGAAATTGGCCCAGTGGTTTTTGAGAAAAAGGTGAAAATGTGAAAAGTTACGACAACAACGACGATAGACAATGGATAAATTTTGATCAGAAAAGCTCACTTGAGCCTTTGGGTCAAGTGAGCTAAAACCTTTTTTTTTCGGAAATTTATATAAACATGTACATGAATATTGATAAAAGACTCTCACCGAATCCCAGTGGTGTGTAGTAACAGAAGTATAGTTTGTAGTTAGTAGTGTAACTAATCGTCATGTATGGTATATCTCCATGCGTATGCAATAATTCCTTGTCGTTTTTAATCCTTAAGAATTGTCGACTTGATGTCATCCCTACAAATAAAAAGATAAATAATCAAGATCAGCGAAATAATTTTGTACAACTAATATTCATTGAGTCCAACTATACTCGTACATTAACATTGTCCCTGTGTTAGAGGTACTTTGGAATAAATCAGCCTACCGATCGTATATATGTTTATTTTAGCAATGATTTTGCTTTCACATCGCAAAAAATACAATACGCAGAAGTATTGTGTGCTGCTGGAAACTTTAAACATCGCAACGAAAAATGACTGACGCAAGTAAAAAAGGTTACAGATTTACCATATTTTGGCGAACACACGAAAAAAAATCAAAGTACTAAAAGTACTGACGGTGGTTGATTTTATTCAGGAGTGAATTAAAAGCATAATTATATAAGAAACAAAAACCTGACGATATGAGTAATCTATAGATTTCTATTATGATTAGTTACTACACAGAGAAAGCAATGAATGTATCTGTTTTAATAGTGAATTTTCGTTTCAAGAAATGGATATTTACCTACTGTACAGATAATGTGACTCATGGCTACGGATTAAATGTCTCCAAAGGAATATTGAACAACTTCGAAAAAAGAAATCTGTGTACCCTACAGACTATAGAATGTTTGTGATATTGTATGTCCAGGTTAATAAAACACCTAATTTCAAAAAAGCATCTTTTCCGCTATATGATTTTTTAAGGGTAATAAGAAATTGATTTCAAGAGATTGCTGTAACACTATTATTTAGACAGTGATTTAGGAAGACTTTCAATCAACGTACAGCTACGACAGACAGAAAGTCAGAATTGCATATACGGTAGGGTAGATAAAGATTTTATATCAATTTCAAAAAGATGAAGGAGAAAATCAATATTTATTCATTCGGTTAGTAAAAAAAACCTGTGTAATATTTTAAACCCAGCGAAATTTTGAACCCGGATTCTAAATACTGAACATCCCTGATAAAGTATTAACCCCCGGGTTAAAAATAAAAAAAAATATGTCCGTGAAATTCTGACCACCCTTTGATTTTGTTTCCGTTTTGCCGGAGTAACTGCATAGAAGAGTAGATTAAAATCAACTCCCACAAATGGATACTAGTATACCGTTAATTTTTTAAACAGAAAGTCAAACCTGTTACACTCTGACAGTATCTTGTAGAAGGAAACATGATGTAAGGTTCCTCGGAGGGCAGGTTTATTGATGAAGACGTGGAACCGTCACTGCGGCAACAGAAATAGAACCTTGAATCACTTTCAAACTGACCATCGGGAAGGATTCCAGAAATGTCAGAAGGGTTTTCCAAATCATCGTACTGAATGTATCCCGAGGTAAACCCTGTAAAGTCCAAAAATAAACCCAAGAAATCAAAGATTCTTATAACATCACTATATTTGTAATTATTTTTTTTTTATTAAGAATAGAATTACCTGCAGGACACAGCCCGTCTTGTTGGTATATGCAGTATTTTCCTGCTGGCCAACTCAATGAAGTAGCGTCTTTGTCTGTTTTCTTCTTTGTACAAAAGTTGTATGTCGTAGATGTCGGTTCAGATATTACATCAGCTTTAAATATAGAACTGACATGACTTTGTCTTGTATCCTTGTGATGCTGAGTGAGACTGCCTTCGTAAAATCCTTTTGGACAACCAGTGGTTTGTGTACCGAGAATCGTAAAGGAATCAGACGGCCATTTGGAAGCTAACATTCGGTCTGAAATGATACAAAAGTTGCTTTTGGAAAAATCACGGAATTTATTTTTTTTTATTCTGAGCAACAATACAAGACCTAGAAAAATATTTCCCTTTAACATATAATATTTACAAAGCAAAACGACTTTCCGTCTTACCTACACTCAAATTATGTTCAGAATAGACCGATAAAAACAAGAATCGGTGAAAGGTAACTCTCTATTCGCGAGGACTTTATCAGCGAGAAAAGCTTGCGAAATTTTCTCGCTCGCGAATAAAATAGTACAGTAATTCTATCTTAGGCGCACCTCCGTCGTAGCGCGTGCGACATCCCATAGCTGGATCAAGTCCTTCTGGACAGCGACAGGTGCACTGATCTTTGATGTAGGCGGGGTACCCAGAATTGTCACAGGTCAGTGAAAAATCGCTGCATTTTAGTCCTACATAAAAAAGTTGATAAAAGTCAATTTAGAATTCAATATTTTTCAACAATTAACAAGGAAATTAACAAACAGATGGGGTTTAAGTCTTCAGACCTTAATTACAAGGATTTTTTTTTTACTTTAATTTGTTGATGAAAACTCCACTTTTATTAATAAATATGTTAAAGTAAATCAAAGCGAATTTATTTATTTTAAGTAAAGAGTAATATATTATATTTTGTATATGTAAAAATAATATATACCATTCCGTAAAACGTAAAAGGATTTCAATTAATTATAAGGAATCTAGTAAACAAACTCCTGTATTCAAGTCTTGTATTTAATATACTATAGCAACCCCATATACATGTATACCTTCGCAATCTGTGATCTGAGACACCTCGCTGAACAAATAATATTGGTAAGGATCCGTTTTTCTCACAAGATATTCAAGATCAGGATCAAAAACAGACATCGTCGGACCTCCAGTCGTGAAAGTCTACAAGTCATTGAATGAACTAATTTATACATATAAAGGTCAAATAATTTTTTCAAGATTTTTTTGGCATTGTGAATATCAATAAAGCTTTAAGACGAGTAACCCACTGAGCAAATTTTATTAAAAAGGTTTTGAAAATTACCACCACACTTTTCATGCTTTTAATAAAATATTTTTTTTTTCAATTTGCAATCTGTCCTAACTTCTTATCCCTAGCAGTAGTTAATTTAGTACATATGATTACGTAACTGCAACTTATTAATTAGAGATTAACTTACATACATTCCGTAATGCATCACGTTCGACAGATCATAGTAACCAAACAAACGGCTCCTTTTAATGTTGCTCTCATAGTACTGACTCTTATAGTCTACAATAAATATCACTTTTATAAGTTAAAACAATTCCATGGAAAGTGTCATCGTAGCAGAATATTTGAACATAGTATTTACACCGAAACACTATAATAATATAAACGTATTACATCTGGCTGTGTGTTCTATTTAGCATTTTTGGCTGAAAACAGCGCCCGCTAAGTACATCGCAAAATGCCATAGATAGATAGATAGATAGATAGATAGATAGATAGATAGATAGATATAGGAACATTCAGAAATGCGCTAATCAAAAATCAAATTCACACTAACTTGTTGAAAAATCATTTCCGCCAAATATCGTACACGCCAAAAATGATACGTTTACAATACAATATCGATTTATTTGGTAAAATATGGCTTTATGAACTGCAGCTACATAGCTGGCTTTTCTCGTGATTAGCATAGCAGATCATGGTCAGCATGCCGGTGACACAACCGTCATCATATAATTGTAAAACATGTATGCAAAACATCTTGTTAAAGCTATTGCATTGATAGTATTGTAAATGCAGCTGCTGATTGTAAAGAATCTAGAGCAAGAGTATAGTGTGTTTGATATGTTTATTTTAATGTTACATATATTATGAACAAAATATCCATTAAGTATTATCATATGTATATTAAGTACTTCTAGGTATACTGTAACTCACTATCCTGTATGTTGCTATAATGTACACTCAAATAGTCATCATGCAGAGGATTCTTTTGTTCGTGGTTTAGCCCAAAAGCATGACCAAGCTCGTGCACACAAACATCCTATAATTATAAAATTATTGATATTAAATGTCGGCAATATTATCACTAAAATTCAAATAACTATAAAACAGTTTTTCCACTGTTTTGCATAACTTCTTTTTACATTATCAAGTATCAACTCACTCCATCTAAAAAACTTCAAAAATAATAAAAACTATTGTAAACTTTGAAAAAAATGTTTTAACAAATGTTAACATACTTACATTACCACAGCAGTTGATATTTTGACCGTTCTTTTTAACCAGATTGCCAACAAATGACCAGCAACTAAAATAGAAATAATTACTTTAACTGTCCATTACTCTATTTGAATATTAATCTAGTTTGTGTACTTATTCTAAGGAACGAAAAGTCATTCGGATTGGCACCTAAATTGTACTTACAAATTTATTGCTAAAACGAACGCTTGTACATGTACTTAGTTATTCTTCTAGAGGGATTTATCAGGTTGGGACCAATCGCCCAAATGGAATATACGTTATATCCCGTTTGGGATATAATACTCCAAATGGGATATGAATTTACAGTGCAAAAATTGTAAGTTTTTAGGAAGTAATTTCGTAATAAATCCGCACAAATATACATCAAATGCAACAACGTTTGGTAGGCAAGTTTTTCTGTAAACCTATGGTTATTGAGATTGATCCCCAAGAAGTTTTGGATCTACCGAAAGATCAATCTCCAAAACAGCAGGGTTACAGAAACAGTTGTTTACCAAAAGTTGTTACATTTTATGCATTTTATTGTGGATTTACACAATGTTTGTCAAAATAGATTTTTTGCACTTTGTTTTAATATCCCAAAAGTGATATTATATCCCAAACGGACTATATATTTAACATTTTGAAATTGGTCCTAACCTAAAAATCGTGTAAAGAAAACAACATCCTACTGATCGAGATATATTTTGTCTATTTTAATACTGTCCAATGTTTTCCTTTACCCTCCGGTACTGAGGTGTTTAAGGTAATTGTTGTGACTCAATCCATAGTCGTTCTGGGTGGTCTCTGTGTATGGAATGAACCTCAAACATGTCCAGTACTCGTAATGGTTGTGTGCGCGAATCCTACTGAGCTGCCTTCCTTCGTCTTGAAAATTTTAAAAGAAATAGATCGTTTATACCAACTGCATAAATGGAAAACTCAATAGTTGGAGAAAATGCAATACACCACTAAATGTTGCCGTCATTGGATAAATTGTCGGTTTCCACAACATTTCCGTGAAGCTATGCTAACGATAGCGCAAATTGTGGAAGTGCATGCGCGGATCCCGAATTATGTTGTTTGCCGGGAGGAGGGGGGATTAGATGCCTATTTTAGGTTACCCTAAATTGCTAATTTAATCAAGTTGATAAGTTTTAATTTTTCAGGTGGAGGGACTCGGACTCAGGGCGTTGGTGATGTGTTTTGTATTAGGTCATAACCACAACTTCGTGCCATGTTGACTTTTTTTCAGACATTTGTAAA
The DNA here is from genome assembly GCA_033439105.1 of Magallana nippona. Lineage (NCBI taxonomy): Eukaryota > Metazoa > Mollusca > Bivalvia > Ostreida > Ostreidae > Magallana > Magallana nippona. The sequence goes on along the minus strand of CM065923.1, from coordinate 44,048,121 downwards.
TAAATGAACACAGTTTTAGTTATTCACAGCTGTAGTTAAGCTTTTCATTTAAAGGGAATTTATGGTAAATATTCAGTGGAAATCAAGGATTATCTTGACAAACAAATTGTATTTGTTTGTTTGTTTTACTCTGGTAATTCAACTTGTGCTTACATCTATTTATGTCTTTTACGTTTATTTACTCAAAATTTCACCAAAAACATGTTTGTTAGCCATCTTTATTTCTTAAATAGCTTGTTAACTGAAACTAAAGAGGCTCATTGTAGATTATTACCCAAAGATAAAACTTACCGATTCGGAAATACGTCTTACCAGGCATGGGAAGAATACGGAACTACTTACCAGACATTGAATCGGCATCAAATAAGAACGGCACGATCCCTTCATCCCATACACCGGGATTCAAGGTGGCGAATCTTTTAGATCTGCCATTCATTCTTTTTTCGTTTGGATAAATCTTCAATATGAATAAATTTTACAAATTAAAGAGATCTTTATTACATTTTTGCTTATAATTTCACGTCTCCTACCATATTTGACAGTTAGATTCATGGTGTTTTTGCTTCATTATTATAAAATGAACTTAATCTTATTTGTAAAAAATATGCAGGTTTGCACGTGCGTGCATGACTTATTCTCTTTTTTGCTTATTGTTTGTTATTCAATGTTTGTGTGTGATTTTTAAGCTCACTTGAGCTAAAATCACAAATAACATGAGCTTTTTTAGTCTCATCCGTCATCCGTCGGTAAGCTTAAAAAAATTTAATTGGCAAAAAGCATATTTGGATGAAGCGCGTTTGATCGAGATTTTCCTTAAGTATGGTAGATCTAATTTTGTTTAAAATCATGACCACCAGGGGTCAGCTGGAAAAGACCCTAAGAGGGTTCATCATATAAAACGTATATAGAACGCGAACAAGATTTAATAGGTGAAAAAGTCTCTTGAATTTTCTTGAGACACTTCAAAATGTAAATTTTGATTTAGAAACATGAGTGAGATACGCTTGAGTTATGTGTTAATATGTATGGATGAATTTTTCTTTTGTTTCACAGCGCTGGTTCATTTGTGAAGTGAGATTTGTGTATTGCTTAAGTTAAAATGACGAGACATTTCATTTAAATTGAGCTTTTCTGCAATTACCTGCTATTTTTTTCCAGGCATATGGGAAGAGAGAACCTGTCCTTATTCACAAAATGAGATTATTCCAACTTAATTTGAATATAAGTTTATTTTAAATTAGTTTTATGCATAAATATATTCGTCAAACCAACGTAATATATTTTTCCTGCAATTTTGGCTTTACCTCACAATCAACATCCGGTTTTGGAACGTCTTCCGGTTTTCGGCCATGTTTGATAGCCATCTCTATTTGGTGATAGTAATCATCACATTCCTCCTCCTGTTCTTGTATTCCAGCTTCTGTGTTATCAGTATGGGCATTCTTAATCTGTCAAAATTCATCCAATATTTTTACTCCATGATCCCTTATTTAAGTACATTATACATAAATCTATTTCTACTCACGTGGTCTTTTCTGTATTTGTCGTGAACAGCCTTAGAGTCGCCCTTTTTCCCCACCACTTTGTAACCATGAGCATTGTCCACATCCCCTTCGTTGTCGTTCTTAATAAAGACAAAAAAGTAAAGTATATAACATTTCAATACTTATTGTCTATACAATTTAAGCGGCTTGATATAATCTGTTTTTAAAATTTTTGTTTGCAGTCCATGTATCAAGAACCGAAGCTGGTTTATTGTTTAAATGATTTTAGCATGCTACAAATTTTTGTCTGTTTTCTTATTCATCAACTTTTCTGCTTAGATTAATCTTTTCAACTTAAAGAGATAAGCTAAGAATAAAATCAAACAAAAATAATAATTTCAGAAAACTTTAATTCACTTTTACAACATAAAGAGAACTGTGCAATAGAACAATATTATATCAGAATATGTCAGCCTACTAATAAAGAACTGAAAAAAAGGGGTTTTGTGCACAAATCAAAACAGAGATGTCTTCTTTACATATCTATAGATTTTATAAAAGATTCAAACAACTTGACTTCCACAATGTTTATTACCTATTATACATTTATTGCATGATGGTGAGGGAAATATGAAGTTTTATTCCCCAAGAGAAAATCATATTTTCCGAGGCCAAAGCCCGAGGGAAATACGATTTTTCTGGGGGAATAAATCTTCATATTTCCCTCACCATCATGCAATAAACTGTTTATTATACCGAAAGACAGGTGATAATTTAGAATACACCAGGTTCTAGTTGTTTTTCAATTCTAGTAAAGCAATAACGTAGTGAATGTTTAGCGGTTTCTTTCTTTGTCAGTTTTCTGATATAAAAAGGATTTAAAACATTTTTTATAAATAGAATAAATCATTCATTTCATCGTATGCTCATCCTCGGGATTTTTCATAAGCATGGAATGAAAATTCGAAGGGGTGGGATATGATGAAAAATATGACTATGACAGGGAAATATGAAGTTTTATTGCCCTGACACGTGATTGTCTAGAACTAATCAGATGTCGCGTTTTATAGAATAATCATATTGAGGTATAGTAATACTATATATTCTGTAATGTTAATAAACATTTGTATATGTGTTTTTTGCTAAAAGTTTAATTATTGTCTAAATATATTTAAGAGTTATCATCTATAATCATATTTATATGTAATTTCTGCAGTTATCTTTCTTTTTTTTTTAACCTAGAGTTAGTTCCATTAGTTACTTTTCCTAATTGTTTACTGCCTGTTTGTTGTTTGTGTGACCCACACAAGGACACTCAGTCCACCTAATATGTTTTTGTATCTGTATGCTGACACACACTGTAAGTAGTAGTGTTCTGTTGTTTTTTTTATTTCATACGCGGCTATTCATTTATATGTTTTACTGTTTTGTATTTTTATATGAATTCAGTTTATAAGTAAATTTCTCATTCTCTCTAAATAGTATGGAATGTCAAGATTGTCATTGTCAATCTTAATAAATAAACGTACGTTTGTAACATTTTTCTATGGAAACACCTTTGTTTTCAAATTCATTATTTTGGACCGTATCTTGAATACTGTCAGATCTTTTTATTTTTTCTTTCTATTCTTTCATTACAAACTATTATTATACGCATTTTGTCTTTACATGTACATTGTTTTTGAGAATGTATGAGTAATTCATACTTTGATTTCGTAACAGTTTTTTTTTTTACCGCATACACAATAAATTTGAAGCACTGGATTGCTGTGTTCTGGTTAACTACATGTATCTGCAGGCAAAGGCATAATATATCCTATAATACTTAATATCTGCAGTTGTATTTTGTAAAATTTCCTGATTAAAAGTACATAATTTGGGGGAATTTTAACGTTATTTATTTTAGAAATGTAGGAGTACAAAATCATCAGTAGTTAATATAATCATAGATATATTTAAATTATTATTCTGTTAATGTTGCTTATCTAAATAATTCCAATTTTTAATGTTTCAAAACAGAAATTGTAACTAAAAGTCATAATTCCAAACAATAGCCAATGGGCCACATCGCTCACCTGAGCAAATGGCTTTTTACGTGCGTTCAAAGGATGTGTCATATGGGCATGTAACAAAAATTAATATCCGAACTTTACACTTATTTTTGCATATACTAATCTTTGACATATGCACCTTTATGGAATACCATTTTTACCGAAAATAAGATCCAATTGAAGATATATAAAAAAAAATTTAGTAGGGGTACAATGTTAACTTCCAATTCCCTTTCATTTTAGCCCCCTCCCCCTTTATAAAGCTATCAAAATATATGAGAGCATATTGATACATTTTCTTCCTCAACTACTTAGTACCTCAAAGCGCTCAATTCCTCAAATTAAAAACATTCAAAAATTTAATTGATCTTCCCCATTATAAACTATTGTTTTTTACCTGGCGTGAACTCGTGTGACGTTTTAAAACCTTACTCACTAATGTTGTCACATGATATATTCAATGTTTTAACAGACATATCACTCTGTTGTACTAAGGCCCACCCATATTTTTCATCTTTATTCAAAAACAACAAATGGCTACAAACAAAGATAATTTTCCTCTGCAATATTTTCTTAAAACTGAACACCACTCATAAATAGCAACTGCCACATAGGTATATAAACTCTTTGATTTCGTTACACCGGATTACACACCTGAAACTCGTGGCCGACGTGTAGTATTTCTTTCATGGTCTTTGAATTTTATGCATTTGTTTCTTATTTTATGTGCATATTATGTAAATAATAAAATGACCTGTTTATTTGATGTTAGTTTTTTCCTGGCTTGAAAAAAGTGCGTAAAATTTGATAAATTCATCGCAACCTAGTAACGCGGCGAGGCAAGATGTACGTCCACACAGGTGAGACATCTACAGTGAAATACTTTAAACTATTAAGAAGTCTGCGGCTTATATAGGGGTTGCAGAGAGAAATATAAAGAAATACGGCGGACAATGCCTATTTACGAGCGGTGTTCAGCTCTAAGTACGATAATGCATTTATCCTCATAAACATAATGTGTCAGAACTATGGAAACCGTTTAAAAGACGTCGTTTTTATTTACTCGTTTGAAAACTATTGCAATTGGTGTAGAGTTCATATAATTCATCGTATAAGAGAGGCAGAAAGTAGTTATAGCAAATCATCCGTTTAATTTATCTGTACAAATATTTAATGTTGAGTAAGACATTTCTAATAATCAACCAAAATTTCAGTGTCAATCGTAGAATTATAAGCAAGATACAGAGCTCACAATTCTGCTAGGTTTGAGCTATGTTTTCGTTCACGTGAGTTTATTACATTCAACTTAAGATATTTAAACTTGGTATTTGCCATTCAGCATTTTAAATGTAAACGAACAAATGCAGCTCTCTGTACAAACATAGAATTGTGAGCAAAGTTTTGTATCTTGCTTATAACTCGAAAGCTTGACACTCAAATATTGTTAGTAAATAGATAATTGTAAACAATTAAAACAGGGGGGAAATGCACTAAAACAAAGAAAGAGCACAATTTATTTTTCAACATGAATTATATATATATATATATATATATATATATATATATATATATATATATATATATATATATATATATATATATATATATACACACCTTCAAATTTCCATCAGCAAATATAATCTCTGTTTAGACTGAATAGACTTTTTAACAAAAGACAATACATTAATCAACCATTACGCAGAGACCATACCGAATTACCAATAGCAGCTGAATAGAATGAATTGTATTTTAGTATGTTGTTGATGCATCAGAGTTTGCTCATTTTGCGACGGTAAACAGTCAGCTGCCTGATTACCGAATCCTATGTTTGATTTGATACGTAAAAATTCCAAAAGTTCCCAAAATTAATAGGCGTAATTAATGAAAATAAAACGTAAATCAAAACAAGCTAAAGCCACTGTCACAACTGAAATGTCAACACAATGAAATATTTAACCTCAATTTACTTTAAATAATCGGCACCGATATATCTTGCATGTTTCAAAGATTTCGTTGCACATGAACTGTTGCACAACAAACAAACTGATCTTCGTCAAGATAATTGGCCCTTTTATCACGCGTCCAATATGGCCTTTCATTTCTGCAATTTATATTCACCTTTCCATAGGAAGGCTTTGTGCCAAATTCGGTTGGAAATGGCCAAGTGGTTTAAGAGAAGAAGTTCAAAATGTGAAAAGTTTTAAGATGGACGGACAGACAGACGACGGACAAAATGTGATCAGAATAGCTCACTTGAGCTTTCAACTGAGCTAAAAAGGGGATTGGGTGATTCCTATTGTCGTATCTCCGTTGAACGCCAAGAAAGTGGCCATGAAAATTTTGTATGTTATAAAGCACATACTAAGGTTGATATATGAAATTGCTTATAAAATTTGATTGAGCATATTTCATGTGCTATCAGTTTTGTTCAAATCAGAATCAAAATCTCCAAAATGTGAAATGTTGACTTTATAAATATTTTCGTAAAATTATGATATTGCTATGTAAAAAGGCAGAGGTTGTAATAATTTTATTTCTGTTCTTATATTTATGGAATAAAATTTGCAAATAAAATGATGAAATTAAATAAATGAAATTAATGAAATTAAATAAATGATTTATTTCAGAAAATTGAGATTGTAAAGAAAAACCAATCTAATGCCAGGAAAGGGGGGGGGGGGAATTCATATAAATATATCTCCCTTGCAAGGCAAGAAAGTGTCTACGAAAAATATTATATGTTGTAGAAGACATCTAAATGTTGATGTGTTGAAAAAACCAAATCAATTTATGGGCAAATAATTTTACACTGCAACGTTCTTATCCCCTTTAAATGTTGATTATATATGTTGTGTTTAAGAATAATTTTATGATCACCAATATTCATAGAATGCTATTGATTTAAACGTACGATGTTTTGTTAATGTTCTATCTTAAAAATAAATAGTTTATGTCACATGTAATGAAACCATGTCAAATGGATAACATGACATATGTGTCAAATAATACAACATAAATCAATAAGATCAATCCCATTTAATTGTCGGACACAGCGTATATTCTTAAGTCAAACTAAATCAGAATTTTGCGTCCCTAGCCCGAGCAAGGGGGAGGAGACCGCAAATACAGGAAAGCGCCAGCGGAATTAAGTAACACACAAATGCCCACATTTGCCGCCATAGTCAACGTGGCGGAACAGCAGCGTGATGTACTCATTCAACGCACAGCGAACACGGAGGAAGACGTCGGGATACCGGGTGAGTCTGATATATTGTTACCTATCACCACCTCCATGGCCAATCCGGTCGATTTCAATCCCCTCCTGCTACAAGTTCGTTCGACAAAATCAATGCACACGTTCCAACAGATATTAAACAAAAAATATGGGAGGGAAAGAATCTCAAAGCCAAATCCAAATTCGCAATGGCGCTATGTGCCTTATAAAAAAAGTCGCGCACCTTCTTGTCCATCGAAAAATGGACATCAGCATTTCTGATTCTTACAAACACTGTGCTAGAAAAGTACAGAACAAGTGCGCAAGAATGTCTTAAGTACATGCAGGACATCAGAATGGCCGTCGAAAAATCAGGCAACGGCTGGTTGACATACGACTAGCAAAGTTTCAGACCCCCACTCGTCCGGGGGGACCATCAACCCCGAGCTTTGGTTAATCTACGTCAACAATAGCAACCCATACCAAGCCTATGAAAAGCCCAACACCCCAATATTAAACACGCCTCTCCAACGCAAACTATCTACCTTTACTCCCAACAATCTAACTAACTCTTATTGCTACGCTTACAATGAACCATGTAAATTTTATACATCGATGTCCGTAGCGGGTCCAAAGGGTAGTTGGTATGCCAGGTCTTATTGGCCACTAATTTCTATGTTTGTACATTAATCAATGCGGTTGTTAAGCCCCATTCACCTTTCCATGTTCATCACAATGTCTATTAACATGCATGATGTTATGTCAGTAAATTGTAGACATATACCCACGGTGTATTCATTCTCATGCATCAGCAACAGATCAAACAGGAGCGCTTATGCTAAAGTCGTCTAGGTGTGTCATGTTTACTTGCATGTATAATTAATCTCATTTAATTGACGGACGCAGGGTATATTCTCAAGTCAACCTAAAAATTCGACTATCTTAGGTATGAATAGTCTAAATCAACCCAAGTACAAATTAATTAAGTTCCAATGAACAAACTTCCGTTTCCGCCATCTCCAGGATCAATCTCGAAAATTTTTTCCACCCACCCGCCCATATGAATTGCACCTTGTCTGTGCCCAAATAGTCACTAAGTGTGACCATAATCCGTTGAATACATTTTGTAGCCGTTGTTTAATTTGTTCTAGTAATCTACTGCAAGAAGTTTTATTTTTCAGATCTGCAACCTGACTAGGCAACAGCTAGATGGAAAGGAGAAACAGACTTCAGACAACGGTCAAACTGAAAGACCCTGGACAATTACACAATAGACTGTAACAGTGAATTCATCAGTGACTGTAACATAGGGGACTTCTGTATATAATTGTGTAATATAAGCCTAATAATTCTGGTTATGTCGCATTGATAAAGAGAGGAGGTTCCAAAGGGGACATTTGGTTGGGTTGGTGGCATATCTAGCTCGGTTTTTTCCCTGCCCAGCCGTCATACTAGACGGTTTGCACGTTATGGGGTAGACATGCGGTCTACAATTGTTTAAGCAAAAAGCAAAGTTAAAGAGCTAGCGTGCGTTATTCAATTTGACGTATGCACACACCGTTGCAGTAATGAGATCACATCTTTCCAAAAATAATGTTTCAATGCTTAAATTTCTATAATAACAATATTCAAGCTTGACTTAAAAATCTTATTCACGATTTGATTTATTGACAACTGTTATTCAGAATGTTAAAAGACATGTCAATATACATTGTAATTCATTAGAGCGTTATGCATTAAAAGTAAAATTTTAAGTTTGTTAATTTAAATGGTCTTTCATCCATTTACAGGTCAACATTTTAGTCCTCTTTATGGATTGTTAATATCGTTTTCGATATATTGATGTTCTTTATTTTTTGTTCTATTTACTAGGTTAATTTGTTTTTAAGCATCTATTTATCGTAATGATGTAGACCTTTCGTCTGTTTTTCTTCATGAAGAATAATTTAAAGAGTAAAATTCGCAAGTACCTGCTTTTAAATATGATCAAAACTAATTTTTATACATTTTCATAGCCAAATGTGTATTAGATCAAGAGAGATTTGATTGCTTACCCCAAGGTCATCGCCAGTGGTAGTTTGTTGATTTGCTTCGTTTTCACGCTTCAGAGAAGTGTCAGCATTTCTTCCACTTATCTGCAAACTATTCTGAAATTATTGTGGAAATCAAATGGAGACCGTATTATAAAAATATAGCATAATTATAACAAAAGAAAATCTGAATTGTAAAGAAAAAAAATCTGAATTGTAAAGTTTTTATTGGCACAATTTCATTTCATGTTTTTCATGCATTGGTTTAATTCAACAAATTGTTGTCGGTCGCAACCCTCAAAGATGAGCATTAAAGCAAACTTACTCCGTTCTGTTTTTAATGCAAAATGAAAATTATGACAAATCTTGAAATTTTCCAGCAAGATGTTAAAAAACATTTTTTTTAAATTTTGTAACTTTACACATCCAAATGTACTAGTATGTAATTATATTTTACCCCTCTTTTATGGTATCTTTCTTATATATATATTTTCTTTTATCTTTAGTGTAAATATGAGGTACTTAAATAGAAATCAATTTCTACTTGATATAATGATAAATTAAATTTTCATTCGAATACCTGTTTATGTCCCATGGTTCTTTGGAACTGGTTTCTTAGCAAGGCTATTGTCCTTTCCAATATATTTCATTATAACAAATAAAGTACACAACATCACTACTTTATCGGAAAGGACACTATATGAAGAAGTGCTTATGTGTAAATACCTGTTTAGGGCAGCACGTACAGCCCGTAAGTTTAAATTTTAGGAATCTTTATTGAAGTACAATCAATTTAATTCCACTTTATAATATACAGTTATGTATTTGTACAGTACATGTCCAGTATAAAAACGCTCCAGTGTGTCATTGCTATTCCATACAGTGTGTTGTTATTAAGTGGTATTCAGTTTTCATTTGAAATGTAATGAATGGATTTGAAGGGACCAATACACAATTTCAGCTCAAATGTTTTCGATTGTTAATGTCTTGCATGCCTAATATGGGTATTTTTAATTTCAAATATCGAGTTACAAGCAAGACATAGTTTATATGTTTGCCACGAGTTATTTGTCAAAAGAAATGATAATTTCTTACTTAACTTTATTTGTAAACAAATATAAGGCTCGTTTTAATTTATGTTGACATGCAACTTATTTATGTTGACATGCGAAATAAATATGTTGACATGCAACTTATTTATGTTGACATGCGAAATAAATATGTTGACATGCAACTTATTTATGTTGACATACAACCATTTTTTGTTAACATGCGATATCAAAATGTCCACGTGCATCTTGTTAACACAAATAAATTGGATGTCAACATACTTATCTCTCATGTCAACATAAATAAGTTGCATGTCAACATAAATAAGTTGCATGTCAACATATTTTTCTCGCATATCCACACAACGAAGTTGCATGTCAATATAAGATAAGATGCATGTCAACAAGTCTATCTCGCATTTCAACATAAATAAGTTGCATGTCGACATAAATAAGTAGCATCTAGCGTGTTGGAACTCGCATGTCGACATATTTGATAGAAAAATAACTTGCACACAAGGGACAGAGGTATGCCACAATAGATATGACTTTGATCATTGCACAAATTATAATAAAATCAATGATAATATTTTTTCCCAACGTTAAGTGTGTTATGAAATGTGATTTTATAAGTTGTTCAAATCAGATTTTTATAATTTCAATCATTTTTTATCTTTTGTAATTTTTATAATTTACTTTTTTCAGGTTCTTTTTAGATGATGCAAAAATAATGCGATCTTCAAAGTTAAAAAGGCATTTTGTAACACATTTCTATAAAATGTCACACTGAAATTTAAAGGGAATTAACTTGGCATTAAATGTCAATTTTGATGTTTTTTACAAACTTTATTTTATTTTAATTGCATGTTATTTGAAAAGAAGAAAATTAAAAGGAACATGAAAAAGATCAATGACGCAAAATAAAACTAGTTTTTAAGAGTTTTAAAAGTTAGGAAGTAACGGAAGACCGAGCCCTGATTCTATCCATCAGTTATTATATCTATATGTTTAATACTGTAAACATGGAAATGACGATGTGGAAATTTTTACTATATTGACAATTGTTCTTTTCTCGTCAAAATTTCCACCCATCAATCTCCTTATCATTTAGATCACAAATACAAATGACCCTTGCTATTTATCTTGATATTTCATAGTCTTTTCCACAGCAATGACATTATATTTCGTTACAATAATTATACTGAAAGTATTGTGAAATAGCACATACATTCACAGGACTTGTATATTGTAAGATAAAATATTAAGTACTACAAACAACCGTTATAAAATTCAAATCTCTTTGGGTTACAATAATTATCACATGATTGATTTCTTTGTCACCTCGGGCGATTGATCTCGCTCAGCGAAATCAAAACGTAAGGGAGAAAAATATGTAATTATTAAGTTGTTTTTAAGTATGTTATATGACTACCTTATGATTTTAATCGACATATAAAATGACACATCTAGAATGACTTTGGTGTGTGAATAAGATTGATAAATCTGGACTCTGTATTCAGTATAATTTCCACTTAGAACTGAAATATCGTCAAAATTAACACTCGTCAATTCTCTTTAATTTTCAACTCGTCATAATATCAACATGCAACATGAACTATTTTCGAAACAATATTTACTTCCAGAAAACGAAATTAACTAACAACTGGAAATATGTATTTCTATCATTATCAAAGGATCCCATAGTCAAAATTTTGGAAAAAATATAGGAAGCTATTGAAAATTAAGATAAATCAAATATCAATATCAAAAACACAGCAAATATAAAACTTACGATAATAAATTAAGACTTAATATTAAAGTTAGACGATTCCAAATGCCAACATAATTACATGCCCAATACGTAACGCAAAACTATAATTTTCCTTCAAAGTTTTATTCTTTTTATTTTTGAAAAGATCAAAATGCAAAGAAACACATTACCATTTCTTTTACCCATACATATTACTTGTTTTATAATGTTTTAAAATAGCATGTTCATACCGGGTCTCTTTCAACCGCGCGCTCTCTCTCTGAGCATTGTTACATTGCGTAGACAAAGTGACTATTAAATAGTCTGTCCCAGGTTACTGCTTCCGTTGCTTTTTTGACGAATTTTAACGAAAATACATATGCCTGTCAAAGAAGTGCAATTGAAATCTATAATGGGAAAAAATCCAAAATTTCTTCATTGACACTACATCTATTTTTACCGGAGAAATTAACATGAACGAAAACAAATTTCTTACGGAGATTTATAATGGGAAATGTTTACATCCGTTCTCCATTCGGAATTACTCGGAACACCTCGCATAATTTTTCAACGTTAACACCCGGGTGTTTTCATGTCTGCAGCAATGCAAAATCCCCGTAGACTTTCTATTTTTGGGTGTGTATTAAAACCTGGTGCGGTATAGGAGGCGTTTCAAAACAAATAATCTGCACTTTTATTTCATTTTAGTGGAAAAATGTAGTTTGGGCGCAAAGGTATTTATAATTATCGAAAGATTAAGCAAAAATTAAGTGGTGGAAGCAGAAACTTGGGAGAGAGTATAGTTGAACTAGACGCTCATCATTGCAATTGGTCCGCAGAAACGCATAAGCCCTGTTTACATTTTACCATACATCCGGTCATCAAACGATTTCTACATGTTCTTTTTTTTAATGAAATGTGATTTAGTGACTGTTACGTTCAGAACGAAACAAAATTTGCAACAAATTAAATGGAATGCTGATATTTGACAAACTTTGGGCAAATTCAACAAAAACATATTTGACATTTTTAAAAGTTGCCTCTGAATACTCCTACCCTAGATATTTTGATGAAAGTTTACTACCTTAAATCCACCCACTGAAACATGCCTAACAACTGAATTTTTTTTCTTTCAAAATGAATTTTAGTTGTAATTGAACGTACGAATGCGGTAGGATGTTAGATTAGTAAAACAAATTACTTATAGAAATTGATAGACTTTATTTTATCCTGATCCCTGACCAAATGTTATTCCTACACAGAGCATATTTTACACTTTTCTCATGAAAAGTTTATGGAACATCATTTACATACTAATATGTTAAACATTATACATGTAGTTTTTAGTTGTTGCAGATCTGTAAGTGTGTTGTCCAATGGTTAACAAATCATATGGGGTTCAATATTCATTGAATTAACTAAATTCACAAAATCCAAATCAAAAATATTAACTCTACCTTTTGCTGATGGCCATGATTTCCTTCTATCAGCGCGCGTAGAACATTTCTCAAAATTGCCTCTTCTCTTTCACTTTCGCGAAATTCGTTTTTCTGGGCCGAAAACGCAATCCCGAATATGAGAAGGGAGCAGAAAACGATTGGGCTGAAGAACTGCATCTCGTCAGCCCTGTCTGAATTTATAGTCCGCGTCTAGATTTTAAGACACGTTCTTTTTATACAAAGAGAACATGAACCAGAGCCTGAAATTAAAAACAACCACCCAGCAATACCCATACATACATGTATATACAATTATATATTTGACCCAAACTGTTACAAATCTTGATGTTAAGGTTCATTACGCATGAAGTAATCGGAAGTTTAATTCTAATTGAAACGACATAAATCGTGTAGAAATATCTTAATAGGGCCATCATCTAGATCGGATGCCTACATACATCATTAGAAAGAAATTAGATCTACAAGAAAGCATTAGAAAGGTCATTAAACTTAACATTAATGCTCTCTTTGAAATGTACATATTATAAAATGCATACATGTACAAATATGCCAGCACTAAGGATATATTTTGCATCGATTAATTATAATGGGTCAATGAGCGATTAACTGATCACAACATACAGGCAAACACACACCCAAACCGCAGGCACGGATGCATAAACCGGTACGTGTGAATTGTTCACTTGTATATTTACTTCAAAGTTAGATGTGTAAAATTACTATTCGATTTCCGCATTTACAAGATCATGGATATCCTATTGATGTAACCAAGCGCTAGCAGCGGAATAAGATTGAGCACCTCAAATTTCAGAAGAATCTGCACAGAAAATTTTTTTTAAAGACTACTGTTATTTAAGAAAACATATGTTCATGTAAACATTTATTTTCATTTCGAGTTGACAAATATGTACACGTAAGGCTGATAGTAAAATACTTTCTATTCTTGGTCGATTGGTATTTTATTCTAAATTCTGAATGAATCTTTCTTTAAGATCAAATAGTTTGTAACAAAATAATAATCGTTTAGAACTACTGCGGCGCCCAGGGGAAGTCCTCTAAGTAGCAAATGGTCATGGGTTCAATATCCGGTCGCGACTGACCTTCTGCCGCAAAAAGCAGATATAGCAAGAAATGAATGATTCGGATCAATCGAGTAACAAAATACTCTGGCCTTTTAAGGCATTGGTTCGATGAAGGACACTGATGTCTCAATATTAATCGTCTTGAGCTCCACACCACAGATCTAATCATAAAATACCCCGGTAGTAAGAGTTACACACAACCTTTCCCAACCACACATACACACACACTCTGGCTGAATTATATTGACATACACCATATAAATGAAGTGTAAAATTTTAAAACTTTGCTTAAAACTCTTTTGATTTATAAATTTACAAATTTAACTGCGGAACATTTCTTTTTCATGCTAAGTAATATTTCATAGTGTATAAAATAGAAAACTGTGCAATGTACGTTATTTTAAAGACAAACATCGTTCGTCAATCACTCATCCATAGCAGTCAAAGGGTTTGACGTCATAAAATGAAAGGCGGATACATGTGCAATGTACGTCAATGAAAGTTTTGTTTTTGAGATAATTTCAATCCACCGAAATGTGACTCTTTCATAATGGTAGAATTTAGGAAGCGTGTCAAATATCAACTATCAAAAACTGTTAAACTCACCCAATAACTGTAAAACTCTCTCAATAACTGTAAAACTCACTTAATAACTGTAAAACTCATCCAATAACTGTAAAACTCACTCAATAACTGTAAAACTCACTCAATAACTGTAAAACTCATCCAATGAATGTAAAACTCACCCATCTTCTTTATAGCCTAATAATTAAAAATTGTACACTGTGAACGAAACACAAATTGTCTATAGACAATGACATTGTTTACACTTGATAGAAGAAACCTATCGCAAAGCTATTACTAATTTTTATACGTGCAGCCCTAGGTTAAATCTCGGGTACAGTGTTTTTCAAACGTTTGCGTTGAAGCCATATCTCTCTATAGTATGTTTTGAAGTCTAATTAGACGGAAACGACGAAAGCTGTGTATGACCTCATCGTCTTGTATGTTCCAAACTTGCTAGTGAATGCACCGGTCTAATGCTTCTGTCGCATTTTCATACAGATCAGCGGCCGATTGTTTTGGATGATAAAATGGTTTTTTTCTGGTGACTAGGAGACCATCGGTTTGTTCTGGTCCGACCTTTGAGTAGTTTTTATTTTCGTAGGACGACCATTTTCTGTCTCCATCGGAACAAGTTATAAATTGTATCTAACCGGCTGGCGATTTCTTGATGATTGATGAGGTTATTTTCAGGAAGCGTGATTTTAATCGTGGTCAGTCTGGGGACTGTCGGTCGACATTCTGTCTATAGTCGCCCAGGTCACATACATGTAACTTATCGATGACATTTTAAGTTACCAAAGGTAATCGGTCTTATAAATCAATTAATTTGACTGTTCCATATCGCTTAATTTTAATGTAACTTGGCTGTATTTTTCGGCTGACCAACTAATCAATTTATGTCGTCCGACTATCGGCATTTCATCAGCCTATAGTGCTAAAAAAAACTACGTGTATTTTATCCACATTTATATATATATATATATATATATATATATATATATATATATATATATATATATATATATATATAATTATATTCAGGAGAGCTTAATCACATTGTAATAAACAAAGAAAGCTAGCTTTCCGTGGTAGAAAATCTACTATTTAGCCATTTCTCCGGAAGAAGAAACTGCTATATAGACATTTTTCCGGGGGAGGGGTGGCTTAGGAAAATGGCACTATACAAACCCGGTAGGGGATATGTATGGAATCCGGATAGGGCCATGTAGCTCACTATCGTGCGATCGATGGCGCGACAATGCGATGACGATGGTGCGATGACATGATGAAGCGATAGCGCAATGACTCGATGGTACGATAGCGATAACGCGACGGTGCGATAGTGATGACGCGATTGTGCGATAGCGATGACGCGATGCTCCATCGTGCCATCGTTAGTTCTCTATCGCGCCATCGCCATTGCTTCATCGCACCATTGTGCTATCGTCTATTTTGCGCATACGCCATTGGATATAAAAATTGCATCAGGCAGTGGATGAATGAACGGATTTTGTACAGAAATCAACCTTACTCGGTTAATAAACTTGACTCTCATATAATAATTAAATATTACAAATTAACCATGCCCTTTTTGCCAGACATATAAATAGCGATGATGCGATGCTCTATCGCGTCATCGTTAGTTCTTTATCGCGTCATCGTCAACGTGTCATCGCACCATCGCACTATCGACTGTTTTGCGCATGCGCCATTGAAAAGAGAAAACACGCCAGGCAGTGAATATATGAACGGATTTCATATGAGAAATTGATCTTACTAGGTTGATAAACTTGACTCTTTAATAAAATAAGGTATTACAAATTAGCCTTGTCCTTCTTGCTTACAATATTAATATTTAAAATATAGGTAAATAAACAAAGAAAACAATGCAATTTAAGAAGACCACATGATCAAGGCATGGATTTAAACGGGGAGGGTTATAATTCACATTCAAATTTATTAACAAACACATACGCTCCATATATTGAGCGAAATAAGATTTAATTTCAGTATACTAGTGAGCTGTTAAATTTGATAAAGAGTGTGTCTTAAATATTTGAAACCATTACTTAATGGTATGACTATTAAGGGAGAAGTACGTACTATATATTGATTGTAATTGTCAGAGTTACCTCCCTTTAAATATTTAAATGACTTGTGTACATAATATGAATAATGATATTGCAATAGTATTAAACTTTCATTTAGATTAAGATGGAAATTATGTACAAGTTAATAACACAATAGTTATTTTTCTTATGATATATTTGCAGGGTTTATATTTAAACATCAACAAACACAAACATTTGCACGTTACTGTGTCCGTAATTTATTTCATCTTAAATCCTATCCATTAATAATATTTTCTAGCATCTCTTCGTCATCAAACGCCATGTTGTGCAATGGCTGCAGGGAATGTAATCCTTTTTAAGGAAAGTCGATAGAGCGATGATGCGATAATACGATGACGATGACGCGATAAAGAACTAATGATGACCGTAAGAGATTACATTCCCAGCAGCCATTGCACAACATGGCGTTTGATGACGAAGAGATGCTAGAAAATATTATTAATGGATAGGATTTAAGATGAAATAAATTACGGAAACACTTCTCCCTTAATAGTTATACCAATAAGTAATGGTTTCAAATATTAAAGACACACTCTTTATCAAATCTAACAGCTCACTAGTATACTGAAATTAAATCTTATTTCGCTCAATATATGGAGCGTATGTGTTTGTTAATTAATTTGAATGTGAATAACCCTCCCCGTTTAAATCCATGCCTTGATCATGTGGTCTTCTTAAATTGCATTGTTTTCTTTGTTTATTTACCTATAATTTAAATATTAATATTGTAAGCAAAAAGGACAAGGCTAATTTGTAATACCTTATTATTATTAGAGAGTCAAATTTATCAACCTAGTAAGGTCAATTTCTCATATGAAATCCGTTCATATATTCACTGCCTGGCGTGTTTTCCCTTATCAGTGGCGCATGCGCAAAACAGTCGATAGCGGGATGTTGCGATGACACGATGACGATGACGCGATAAAGAACTAACGATGACGCAATAGAGCATCGCATCATCGTTATCGCACCATCGTGTCATCGCTATCGCACCATTGCGGTATCGCTATCGTATCATCGCGTCATCGCTCTATCGCTTTATCGTGCCATCGCACCATCGTCATCGCATTGTCGCGCCAAAGCAACATCGTCATCGCGCTATCGCATCATCGTCATCGCACTATCGCATCATCGTCATCGCACCATCGCACTATCGACTCAAACGTCGATGGTGCGATGATGCGATAGTGAACTACATGGCCCTATCCGGATTCCATACATCATCGCTATCGCACCATTGTGTAATCGCTATCGCACCATCGCGTTATCGCTATCGTATCATCGCATCATCGCGCTATCGCTTTATCGTGCCATCGCAACATCGTCATCGCATTGTCGCGCCATCGCATCATCGTCATCGCGCTATTGCACCATCGCATCATCGTCATCGCACTATTGCATCATCGTCATTGCACTATCGCACCATCGCACTATCGACTCAAACGTCGATGGTGCGATGATACGATAGTGAACTACATCGCCCTATCCGGATTCCATAGTCTTTTGATGCATACCGTGATTATAAAACGCCATGTCATTTAGCACTATAATCAAAAGAAACTACGGTTGACACAGATTATATATTCTGCTCTTGAAAATTGAAAGATATGAATTAAAAATTTACTCGTACTTGGTTTATTTATCACACCAAACGCGCTGATCACCTGCAGTCTGTCAAAATCACGTTGCGCCGATCATCTATGAAAACGTTCTTTTATTAATAAAGATGTTTGTGAATAATTGAGAATACAGAATTAAATTAAATCAAATATTGCGTCCACAATTTATAACGTTAGTTATCATATATCTGAGAGAAATTTCACGAGCCGAAACCGGAAAAGAAACAAGTACAGACAAATTTTGTACATGCGCAGCTGGTAGAATCATGTGCACCTTAGCAGCTGATCGGAAAAGTATGTTGTATAATATAAATGTTGTATTAGTATTTGAGTACGGTACGATGATCACGTATTGCATAAAACATCGCGATAAATTCTCACTAGATCCCGTTAGAAACTTGTTTGCCCACGTCGCACGTGGTTATTTCATGCTTTTATATTCATTTTAGCGATCGACAATTTGGTTTTCCTATTACATATATAAATACGATATTATTCTAGATCATCGAAAAAACTCTGTTGAGAGCATTTTAACACCTCGTGTATATAGACATGTATACACAAGCGAGCGTGTTTCCCTCGGGGCTTCACGCCTTTATCAAAATAGACTCCACCCCCACCTGAACTTACCTGAGGTAAACCACCCGGTTAAAAACCTCGGTCTTTAATTACATTGTAATAAACAAAGATAGCTAGCTTTCCGCTTGTACTATGTGCTTGCAGTTACTTAGATATGATGACAATTAAACATTTAGAAATAAGTGGCGTTTTTTTCATTGGACGATTAAATCTTAGCTTTAATAACTATATTTTTTTTTAAATTAGTCATTATCATATCCCTTAAAAATATTATAGCATCTTTCCGTTTTTAAAAGCCATTTTGTACAATGGCTGATGGGAAATAAATCCTTTTGAAGACAGTCGATGGAGCGATGGTGCGATGATGCGATGACGATAGTGCGATAGAGAACGATCGATAGCACGATGGCACGATGGAGCATCGCGTCATCGCTATCGCACAATCGCATCATCGCATCATGGTGCGATGATGCGATAGTGAACTACATGGCCCTATCCGGATTCCATATAATATATAGTTTATGTTACCGTTCATAATGTACCATATGTGAAATATCGCATGAATTGAACAGACTGTAATACACTCAAATTCACTAAGCAGAGGCAGTTAATGTTCCGTCGTTTGATTTTTTCCTGTTTGTCGTATTGATAAAAATATTACTATTACCATGTAGCTTTCCTTACAGCAGATTATGGACATATGGAAGGATCTTTTGTTTCAATGATTTTTAATGGATTATACACTTTTTACCTCTCTACGTTACTGTCTCCTGTCGGAAGGTAACACATTGCATTGATTTTTTTAATAATAAGAATACACTTTACAAAAAGGAAATTACTATTGGATATTCACACATATGTTTCAGATTGTCAAGAAGAAAAAAAAGGTACCAAGCCAAGAGAAAAACATATTATTCTTCAAAATGCATCAATACAGATGTCACAAAATATAAAAAATAAAATAAAATAATGTACGTTACCTGCACTTCTCGGACAACACATTGATAGTTATAACACTTATAATAATATGAAATAATAATTAATTGACTATTAGAGCAAGTATTAATTGAGAAATAGTTTTTACCTTTTGGCTAAGGACCTTTCCAGTGCGTATAATTGAGTCAAATAATTAGCTTAACAAATTAATCATCTTATTTTTAAATGTACGTTACCATGCATTTCTAATATAATGAGATACAAGCATTGCTTTTACTATCAAAACTCTGTGATTATTATTAAAAATAACAAGAAACGTGACTGCTGTTTTAAACAAAGATAATTATGTTTCTAAATGTAGGTAAAAATGTGTTTTAAATAAATGTACGTGATTTAAATGTTCGTTACCGCAACTTTTTAAAAAATTGAATTATCGCGACTTTTATCGGAAAGAATTTTTTTTATTGTGACTTTATTTTCAACAGTGTGGTTTGAGAAGTTTCTGGGGCACCATTTTATGAAGTTGTATGATGTAACTTTGATGTTGTTTAAAAATTATCCGTTAGATTGCCGTTAGATTGCCTTTGACAGAAATTTCATGATGATTTAAGGTTTTGAAAAGGTTGATTATACATCGTCATTATGCTTTTTGATAAATTATTGTGTTCAAATATCTGATTGTTTATGTACTATTTTATTCAGAACTAGATGTACGTTACATTACGTAACGAACATTTCACTTCAAATGTGTGAAAAATATTCTTTTTTAACTTTACAAAACGGTGTGTTTGTCCTTTGAATCAGGTAAAATCATAAAAAAATAACTATTATTCACAGCCTTAAAGCTGATTTTTAGGTTATATATATGCACAAAAATAATGAAAACACGGTAATTTTACAAATTCACAATATATATAGCTTTGTTAAAATTGAAATTTTATAAAAGCAAATTTTATAAAAGCAAAATTATTTCTATGAATTCATTCATAATGCATGTTATCCAAGATTCCAATAAGCAAGTACATAACTGGATACTGAAATTAGCGGATGGATTTGACAGAATGTTGTTGTTTATATATTGGTAACGTACATTTGATCTTGAGGCTACTGACATATATATTTCCTTTTAGAGACAAAAGAGGTCACAGTATAAAATGGATTCAAGCGCATGATGTGTTCTGCGAGATACTGAGAGGAACCAAAAACCAAACAGACTGTACAAGTTAAAAATTTATCTCAACTCAGCATTTTGCACAGCTGGCACCATTTGTTGAATAAATGTTCGTTACTATTGCGAAATAAAACGTTCTATTGTGCCCACCAATACCATTGCAATTGATTTTAGTTTTTGTTGCTAATAATGGCATGAAAACAAAAACATTGCAACATATACATACGGGTATTTTTTAAACAAACAAATGCACTCAACAATCATATAAACAGTATTTTAAAAATATTAAAAAATGTCCGTTACATTTAACACGATTCAATTTATTGGTTGATGTAGGCAGATAAACATCAGAATATGTTTTAATTAAAACCACAAACTTTTTCAAAAAGTCAAAATTTAACACTATGTTCAAGCAAATATTATTTGTATTGCCAGTGTAAAAATTTAAAGTTGTGTATATAGGGATGGTGCTGTAAAAATACATCTCATAGATCATCCATATATCTAATATGGTCTCAGGAATAATTGCATATATCCTTGTTCTAAACAAAGTTTTGGGCTACCTGGTTGATTACTCGCAATATTTCATCATTAGACACAATAAACCGCATTTAGTTTATGAGCATTGATACTAGAAAAGCATCAGTAGACAAAAAACAACAGATTTAATGTAATTATTGGTCATTTAATATTTAAGAGAATAAATTGGCCAATGTATAAAACCCTTTAAAATTAAACATATGAGCCTATTTTCTTCTTTAAAAATCGCATTAGAAGCAATGGTATACAAGTTTATTTTTCAATTTTAAAAGTTGCTAATTGTTTCTGCTTAGTGGATTTGAGGGAATAATGCAATTTTTTTCCTCACAAAAAGCTTGCTGAAAGGTGTAGATCCACGGGAAAACGATTCAGGTCCGTAGGACACCTGTCATTTTAACGATAGAACATTCTATCTAGATTCGGGTTGACACGCCGTGAAATTCATTAGACATTTAACAGCATATATGTCTTAACTTATTTATTTAAAATAAATATGTACTGAAAATCTTTAAAACACCGCCATCAGCTCCGTAAAATGAAGAAGTGTGGTTTGTTTATGTAAATGTAAAACTGTGTAAAATGGTGTCTCGATCTGCACGAGGTCGGTTAGCGTGTTTGAAAGAAAGTCAGCGGCAAGTAGAGCGTCAACATCAATAGCAAATATTGTCTGATGAATGTTGAGGTAAATTAATTTTCCTACAGACAGAGTGAGTTACAAAATTAAGTTAATCACAGATCAGTCCATATTAAACAGGTCTGCGCCGTAAATTGCAAGTTTTGTGTGTGTTTGAAGACACAAGGACACTTGTAATAAAGAAGTGTGCCATTGATCGATTGAGGTTCAATAAAATGCAATTTATGTAATATTTTATTGTCAGCATCTGTTGTGAATTCTTTGGAATACTGCCTCAAATTAAATTGATGCGTAAAAATGATTGCATTTATCGATGAAGCACTATGCTGAAAAATGAAAAGCGGATCCTGTTTAAAACATCAATGGACAACAGTGTGTTTTTGTATACACCATAAAAAAAACACCCAAAAGCGATTATTGTGAGAACACTTGGTCAACTATTGCAGTGATTTTATTTTAGATTTTGCAGTCCTGATACAAAGTTAAACGTCACAACTGGCAGTTGGTGAATAAATTATCAATAGACCCTACCGCGCCAAATCGACCAATTAAAACGCTGGAACCCGTGATTCGACCTGTTTAAATGCAACATCACTCAACGCATCCCTTTATCAACCAAAGTGTATACATACATGCTAAATTTGCGATAAAAGGAGATAAGGTGTTCAATTATCAAGATTTCATTTTAAGCAATTGGACATTGTATTAAATCTCCAAGCTAATGTGTATTTGGACTTAAGCTCACAGAAGAACTAGACTCACTAGTTCAGAATACATAACTGAGAACTATCTCTCTCATAAATAATCATTGAATCCTTAGTAAAATTTTCCTGATAACTTCATTCTTTTCTACTCCATTCCTTTGAAAAATTAAAACTTTTGAAGTTTCTCAAACAACTTCAAACATTTACAAAGAAAAAAAACCACAGAAAGATATTACAGGAATTTTATTTCCATTTTCACAAGGTGGTTTTATTTGATAAATATGAAATACAAAATACATCAAATTGCCTCATGAAATAGGCAAAAACTAAGTCATAGTTTACATTTGCAAGCATCAAAAATATTTGTTCACGAATAGAGGGGACTGATTCAAGCGAGATGAACACAGTGTCATTACAGACATCAGATTGCCACTGCGAGGGTTCCGTTTTTCCCTTCATGTTTTTACTCTGGTTCTGGTCCCTCGGACGCCTGGGGCGGGGCACTGGGGGCACCCCCTGAGGCTGCTGCCATGTCTCCCTGCTTCTTGACTCCTGACACGATGTCATCAATTCTTAGAAGTAACACTGCAGTCTGAAGAGAAAAATTGAACCATATTCATTTATGTTATACAAGAACAATAATGAACAATTTCTTGACTCCAGACACAATGTCATCTATTCTCAGGAGTAACACTGCAGTCTGAAGAGAAAATTCAACCATATTCATAAATTTTAAAATGTAAGAATAATGTGTAATTTTTTTGATTTCATGAAGCATTCTTTATAGATCATACTTTAATTTGTGAAGTTCTGAAGTTGTTTTGTTTCAAAATTTATATACAGTACATGTATATAAAATGAAACATACATGTATGCATGTAACTTTTATAACAAGTATATGGCATATTCTAAAATTGTAAAATTGACAAAGAAAACACTCAAAACAAAGTTAAGTCCATTTTAATGTTGTACACGTCTATGTACATGTACACAGCTTATACCATTTGCTAAACATGCACCACATCCTTCCTAAAAAGTGGTCTGATTCATGCAATCAAATAAATATATGACTTACATGTTAACAAGCATGCTAGAGTTAGCTTGAGTTAACATAAAAATGATAAACTTTTATTCCATACCTCGATTGCTGTTTTGTAGGTTTGAACTTTAACAGCGAATGGTTCCCAGATTCCATAGTCCTTCATATCCACCACTTTCCCTGTTTCTCCATCCACACCCCAACTGGTGTTATTGGCAGTGGCATGCTTAGCCTGAAGGAGAGTTATCCAAAATAAATTTAAACAACAAAACAGACAAAGCATTTATGTATGCATGTGTGAGATCTAGTCATTTTCCTATCCCTCACCCTAACAAATTTCATTTGCCTTTACTCTGTGTACCTACCCTGAGGGCTGTTAGAGTTCTGATTGTGCTGGCTCCACAGTTTTGGATCAGAGTTTTAGGAATAACTTCTAGAGCTCTGCTGACTGCACGGTATGGCCACTGGTGTATCCCTGTAATACTCTTGGCCTTCTCATTCAAAGCCTAAAAAGAACATTAAATACTATTACGTGCTACATTTTAAAGTACTATATTTGGAGTTATAGTTCTGTTTTTTTTATACTTTCATATAAGTAAGGAAAGATTTAATTTAATCCCTTCTCATTAACAGAAAGTAAATGAAAGTCTTGCATTTGCTTGTTGTCTTCACAAAAGTCAAACAGAATATGACATTAATTTTCCATTACAGACCAGTCTTATATTGATATATATCTTTATCAGCTGTCCTCGATTTATACCTGAGACAGTGCCATTTCCGCCGCCCCTCCCCCTGGAACAAGGTAAGGCTCCAGCATCACATTCCTAGTCACATTCATGGCATCCTGGAGGTTACGCTCTACTTCATTCAGAATGTCCTTGCTGGCGCCGCGCAGCAAGATCGTGCAAGCTTTGGGGTTTTTGCACTCCACCAAAAATGTGAAGTACCTGAAACCAAAAATATGATGAATAAGATATAATCCCTTTCCTTATTTGTACAATTCATTTCCAGAACCATGTTCGCTAAATTAAATCCTTATGTCCAGTACATACATGTGTCATATCAGTCTACTTTGACAGAAACTACATTTGTTTGATGAATTGATATATCACATTTTTGAAATGCTTAAGATTGCAACTTACTCATCTCCAAACTTCTCAATATAGAAGAGACCACATTCTGTTCCTACATCTTCCTCTCGGATTTCATCCGTTCTGTTGACAATAGTAGCTCCACATGCCCTGTAGTAATAAGAGAAAAAAAACCCTGTCATTTAAATGGCTCACAAGATTCTCACTTCTTCAACAAACAGGATACTGCGAAATCTTTATATTTCATATGGGCCATTTTTCATGGATTGTCAACTTTTCAAAGGTACATGGGGACATAATGTCATGGATTTTCTAATAGGATTAATGAATTAATACTATGTTGCATTATTCCAAAAGGATAATATATTTTATGGTGTGACCCTTGAAGGGGGAAGCCAATAACACCATCACATTTTCCCCTATTAGTTTGCGAAAGTTTGGAAATGTGAGCAGTTGGATTCGCCTAAATGAATTTATTTACTTTGCTAAAGGTCGCATGCTCAGCTTATATTATGACATCATGTTAATAGAGGCAGACATCACTTGGCAATATCCATCAAAGTGACAAAGCTCAGAACAATTTGGAAAGAAAATAGATTCAAACGACTAGATGAAGAACAATTTTTTTTAATTTTTTTAACAATATTTTCGGAATTTCTTTTGAATTTGAAACGTGGGTTTTTTAATCATACATGAACAAATCTCTAAACGCAATTTTGGCGAGATTCAAAATAGCAAATAGTATGAACCCCATCTTGAACCACATTTTTCAAGTTCAATAGGTATTTATTATCTTTATAATTTTCATTATTCTCACAAATACATGTCATCTATAACAAGAGCTTTGCCCTCTATGAATTTGTGAAGGGGACCAATGAAATCCAACATTAAAAATTGAACCACCACAAATCAAAATGATTCTAAAGGATACAGAGTAATGTTAGATCAAGATTTGCAACGTTCAATTCTTGCAAGAATATATTTGATTCCTGTAATTTACTGCTCCAAAAACTGTTTAATAGTATTTAGTAATGTTACTAAAACAATTCCCTTCACTTGCCTTGCTATCCTATTGTTGTCCGACTTCCTGACACGACGTATACAGCTGATTCCAGCCTTGATCAGGAAGTGCTGAGCGAGATCTGACACGCCTTTCTCGGTGATCACGAGGTCTGGTTTGACAGCAATCACTTCATCACAGATCTTTTTGATGTATTCCTCCTCCATCTGCAAAATCTTGCTGCAAATTGCAACCAAACGGAACCATTTTACAAACTCTTTAAATGGTATCTACCATCCGATATTTCATGCTCCATAAACATATTAAGTGTTAAGTTTGGGACGATAAGCAAACAGAACTACTTACGCAAAATCTGCCTCATTTGTGATTTCAATGTTTGTCTGGAAAAGAAGAAAAAATTTGCCACTTAGATACATTACAAGACTTAAAATTATCAAAAACAACAATTTAGAAAATAATTTCAGACATCTAATAAACACTAGAAGCAAATTTACCTGACTTTCCCCTTTCTTGTATTCCAGGTTGCAATCCAATAATAATATTCTAGGATTTTCTATTCTCCTGTAATTCACAAAAATTAATTTGAAAAGAAGTAAATTCCTATTTTATACATTTTTTAATCATTTAAATATATAGTTGGACTACTGAAGAATGAACTAGCTAGATTGAATAGATTAACCATACCATACCTCTTCATTTTAGGATGAACAATGTCTTTGTTAAGCATAACTCCTGTTAAAACTTTAGAATCTTCTATTGTACCTCCAGGAATCTAGAAACAACATGGAATATTAGTAAACAGCAGAAAGCAGTCTATCACTACAAAAAAATATATATATTTATCAACAAGTTGAGCACAAAAATAATTATTATTTCTTGAAAACATTACAGTTAGGGTTTACATGTAAGTATCATATTGTTCTGCTATCTGTGACAGAAAGGAATACCTTTTCCACTTTGGCATATCTCTTAATATCTATTTCTCTCCTTCCATTTTCCTCCAAGTAGACAGTGGAAGTTGCCTTCAATGCAATCTCACATGCTAAATTGGCCCTGAAATCAATTCAGATACCATTTAGCATAAGGACAAAGTTTATTTATATCAGTATTGGGGTTTCAGCTCTATAATTCACAGTGGGTTTTTTCACAATCTGACAGATGTATTCACCAAGTACCAGCTTCTGTTTTATCAGAAAGGTAACCAGAAGAAAGCAGATTTTATTTTTTACTCTCATTGAACTAATAAACATCATTAAATGTTATACATGTATAATTGTAGGTAATATATCCAATTTTATATTTTCTGGAATAACAACATATCTAAAATAAATATCATTTATTAGTAACTTACCATTTGCTGATGAATTTTGTTCCTACACAGCTATTGACAATTTTCTTCATCTCTTCACGGTTGGTAATATCAACCGGAACACTGTGTGAATTAAAACAACAATTCAGCTATGTAAGAGAAATCTTCATAGATAAAATTGTTACATGTTATACTTTTCAGGTTTGTGAAAGTTGTCAATCACATCTCTGTGTGATTTTGTATATAGAAAAAGTATGCATGATATAAGAGTAAACAACTTCATACCAAAATATCACAAAAAACAGTCAAAAATGAGGAAAAGGAAGGGGATTGGAAAGACAAACATACATGGACTGACTGTTTCATATTTGTACCTGATTTTCTCCCTGAGGATTTCCACAAGGTCTTCTAAGGCCTGTCTAAATGCACTGATGATCACTGTAGGGTGCATCTGCTGCTGGAGGAAGGGTTCAGCCACAGACAGCATCTCTCCTCCTGGAAAGTAATGGCATGGTATTAGTATAACAGCAAACTTCTAATATATAAGCATTCAATTAACTTCAAGGTGATAAAGTAGGAGTATGTCATAAAATGGTCTGACAAAGAATTGAGAATTCTAATCAGTCATACTTTTAAACTTAAACTTTTAAACCTTCTTCTCTAGAAATGGTATAAATTATCTAACTACATCATTAAGGATTAATCTCAGAGCAACAATTCCAGTTTCTAATCAGATGTGAATTTGTTTCTCTTTCCAATTTATTTCTCCAGTTCTTTGTAGAAAAATTCTAAAAGCTTATAAAAATGTTACTGTCTGTAAAAGATAATTGGTGGTTGTTTACATTGAATCACTTACCCAGGATAATGACAGAAGTGGTTCCATCACCAACTTCCTCATCTTGAGTGCGAGCAACCTCAATCATAGACTTGGCAGCTGGATGCTGTACATTTATCTGAAGGACAAGTTTGCTAATTACACAAGAAACTTAGCATATATATTATTGAAAACTTAATGTTTCATCAAATTTTTCAATAAACTGTGACTTTAAAACTGCAAATGCTCTTTCTTGTAATGCATACCCCTTACGGGTTTGCATAATTTGAATTTCAATATTTAGGAGAAAATAACATGGTACTGTTTCAGTTTCCATACCTCTCTTAGAATAGCATTCCCGTCATTGGTCATGACAATCCCTCCCATGGGATCCATCAACATCTAATCAAAATAAACATTGACAGTTATCAAAAATAAATCATTGTAAAAATCTTTGAACCTTCATTTACTAAATTATACACATGTAATTGTCACGTATATTTACAGTGACCTATCACATTTTAGTTCACCGTTTTCAGCAACATCTGCAATGTGCATGATAACACCTTTAAATTCAATAAGTTCCTTTTTTTTGTTAAAATGAACATTTAAACTTACTGAATTTTTAAATATTTGAATAAAGAATATACACAACGAACCTTTAACATGGATCTTGGACCAAGACATGTTCTAATGATATCTGCAATGGCCTGTTAATAAATAGAAAATTTACTTAACTCGAATTTTCTCTTGATATTGCAAAGCATGACAAAGAGGTTCTTATAATAAAAGCACATTTCGTACACCGGTTTTTGGCAATTTTAGAGATTTTATCGTATTTAAACGCCAAAAATGAATAAATATTTGTTTTGTTTATGCGAAGTCAATGTAAAGTTATTATTTCGGTCTGGAACATTCCACCATGGCGACGGCCATGTGAAAACATGTTTCCCTACCTTGCCTGCTGCAATGTTTCCTATCTGGACTTTGCGCCCAGATTCCCGCTTTGTGTTCTGGTCTAAAAACGAAAGTAACATTTAAAGACAGAAATTACAACTTTAAATCGATTTTAATCACTTAAAGAAAGAAAACTTACTGAGAACGATGATAGGTGAGGATCCCCCGATCATGCTTGCTGTTTGTAGGAAGTCAAGTATGCTGCGCCACCTATTGAATCATTTCAAGTATATCGAGCCCGAGACAAATGTCAGAGAACTTGGAATGTGAAATTTATTGATTTATCTTTTTATACATTACTGATGTGTAATTCTGATTTTGCATATTCTGGGCCTTTGCCAATTGTTGTGATTGTGTATGTGTCAATGAAATATTTGTAATTGTGTGTTATAAAATTTATTCAACAATCGATTTGATTAAGGATTACGTTTACTCAGAATGAAAAAAAAATCCACTGATGATAATGAAAAACCATCTATTGTGTGACATATAGACCTTTGATTGTAGTGTTATTTTTCACATTCAATAAAGTAGGTCAATGACCTACTTTTTGAGCTAATGGCCATTGAATTTTTTTTTAAATTTAAGAAAAATCTCTAAAAATTTTACATTATGATTGAGATTTTCTTAATTGTGAAAATAATACAAATTGTTAAACTCTTTTAAAAACTAAATATAGTTTAAAAATCGCAGTGGCACTAAATAAATACAAAGCATTAAGTTTTCATTGACAGTTTTTAAAAATATTCCAGTCCGAATTTCCTATCAGTTTTCAAATTCTTACCCATTTTTGATCCAATTTAACAAAAAATTGAATGATGATAACACTGAAACATTTATAGAATTAAACTAATTATACTGACCTTATTCTGCGGACATAAAATTTATATGAGGTCAATGATCAAAATTTTGAGATACGGTGTCACGGTCCAGTAGTCCGAATTAAAGGTTCATTAGTCCGAAGGCCCACTAGTCCGAAGGTTAACTTTATTAGTTCGAATGCATCACATGTTATTAGTTTGCGAAATATTTTCGGGATTAATTCCATGCAGCAATTTCCCACGTAAGAATTCGTCGTATGCAAATGAAAAAAGTAGCTAAAATTATTCAAATTTAACTAGTACGTATAAAATTTGTTTGTTTTTGAATACCAAAAATTAAAGAGTCTCAAAGTACATGAAGAACTACGTCATCCCCCTTTTGAATATCTGTATTTTATACTTTACGATAAACAAACTCCCACGTTACTTCTAAAATACAATATATTTCCCACCTCAAAATATTTGTACATTTGTTATTTGTTTGTTTTTCACTTCTTTAAATTTTATTTATTTATTTTTTTGACTGGAGTTCATGTAGATTCTTTAGGATTTGTTTTGTTTCAATGTAATATATTGTCCCCTGCTTTTACTTTAAATGGAGAATATTAATTTAGCTCTGTCCGTTCGTTCGTTTGTATGTCATTCTGTTTGTGCATTTCCGGTTAATATAAATCATAAATTTTACATCGAACTTTTAAGTGAAATGTTCCTGACCCCTACTTAATTTTTATTTCTAAGCGGTTGATAAAGCATTACACCCCCCCCCCCTTTTTGCGGGAAATAAATAAACGTTCACACCAAGTGGGAGACACAAAATCATTGAAAAAGCCTATTAGGTTTTGTTTTAATATGATTTTATTTCTCACTTAATAGGTACTTTTAATATGGCATGTGAAACGTTCCATCATTAAACTTTTTTGTTATTTCTAATTTTATTCTTAAACATACAATTTTTATTCGATAAAGCATGATTTCTATTTGATAAGTTGATGTTTTTATGCAAAAAAATATTTATATTCGATAAATTATCATTCTTATTCCAAAAGATGTTATATTAAAACATTTTTTGTTGCAACTCTCCAACACATCTGTACATATCACAAAATATTTGACGTGCTTACAAATATATCATAAAACAAACGAAGAAGAGTTTCTAATTTTGTTTTGAGAGAGAGAGAGAGAGAGAGAGAGAGAGAGAGAGAGAGAGAGAGAGAGAGAGAGAGAGAGAGAGAGAGAGAGAATGTGATATACTGTTTAAACCTTACTAGCATTTCAAAACATGAGATGCCTTTTCGATGACTCCATCTTTGTTATCCGAGAATTGCATCACTCTTATTCTTTAAGCATATGATTTATTAGCAACTGACTTGTTATTACTATTCGAAAAACTCCAGTTCGAAAACATATCATTTCTATTCTGGAAATAACGTTAATGGGAACATAAGTCAAATTGAAGAGGCAGAAATCTGAATACCAGAAATAAAGTTATTATACATACAGGCATACGAAAATAATCGTACAGATCTATAGAGAGATAATTCATATTATAGTACTCTCTTTTCGTAGTATTTTGTGTTTTAAACCTCAAAGAACATGTTAAGGCGAAAAATGATTAATCAAACCAGATCCTTTTAGTTAGATTTTCCTTCACAACATTTATTACATCGAGTTTCGGACTAATGAACCTTTGGACTAGTCGGCCTTCGGACTAATGAACTTTCGAACTACTGGACCTTTGATTCAATGAACCTTCGGGCCACTGGACAGACCCCGTTGAGGATGATACGCACTTTATTCCTCGGAAGTTATTCCTGAACAGTGTCGAAACATTCAAGACCGTCCCAAAGGTACACGTATATATATATATATATATATATATATATATATATATATATATATATATATATATATATATATATATATATATATATATATGTACGTAAGTTAATTATTTGAATGATAACCATCGCAATTAATTCTTAAAGGATCTTATTCAAGCACGCTTATAACGAAGTCACACGTACATAAACGTTCATTGGATACTAGTATTTAACGAATTTAACGAATTTATTTAACGTTTACGATGAATTAATATTGCTCATCCCTGGTGCTTCGTTATAACTTTGTTTTACTGTACAGTAAAGTAACAGTACTATATAAACTTATACATTGATTTTTTCTCCACTAAGCTCGAAAATGTCGCCATAGTCGTGAAAGAGAGGAAAGATGGACCGTCAGTCAGTCTTACTTATGAAGACCAACCCCAGCCCCAGATGAAGATTAATATCAATTTCAGTTAAGGAAAAACTCTTTTAACATTATCTTGAGGCATATAATTGAGTTGCAATTTTTGTCTAAATACATTTTTTTTCATAATTTACAGAAAGGGGCAAAGCCAAAATCCTCACTGAAGAACCGTATCAAGAGGATTTTCGGGTTACGCTCAACGAAACGGAAACCGTTATTGCACGGATGAAGAAGAGCAAACGCATATGCATTCCTTAATTTTTTAAATTCAATTTATTAAGCTTTATAAAGTATTAACAAATAAATTTTCATGATTGTTCCATTTGCAAATGCGTTTATATTTTTTATTATATCATATCATATAAAGAAAATCTGGAAAAGCCTTATAGTGTATACCATTGATGGTTATATACAAACCAACTTGTGCGTTGCAACGATCACTGAAAAAACCACATAATTAAATATACATGTAACAATCAAGCTAGTGTATAAGTATTTCTTATAATTATGATGATGAAATATACTGAGCAAAAATGCACTCGCTTTCATATACAATGTAGCTGGGTTTTTTTTTTTTTTGATATATCACAAACTATTATAACTAACGTTTCATCACGCTTTAATTCTTCTAGATGGAAAGAATATATGAATTGTTATTTTAGATATCGACCACAGAATAGTTAATTTGAATACTAGTAGTGATAAATGAATATAGCAAATAGTACCCCAACTTCTGATTGTCTCTTGATATACACGTGGTGCACATGTTTGTTTGTTTGTTATTTTTTTTCAGGCACGTATGATCGTTTTTGAAAGGGGCAGACTTATTCGAAATAATCTTGATAAGCCAAATAAAAAAAAAATTAAATTCGCCAATATCTTTCAATCTTCAAAATTCTAATCTAATGGGGAGTGAGGGGGAGTGAGGGGGAGTGAGGGGGAGCCTAAACATAAAAAAAATCTCTACATGCATGTATTTTAATGTCTTCTTGTTTTACCAGAATTTTAAAAATGCCCCCCCCCCCCAACCAACCAAGAAAAAGGTGGGGGGGGGGCAGCTCTTTCAAAATTCAATCGTTTATATGTAAATTTAAGAAAAATGTTGTGAGAAAAAGTGGGGGGGGGGGGGGCATGCAGCCCCTCACCACCATCCCCCCCCCCCCCCCCCCCCCGCCCCCGGTGACACCTGTCTGTTTTTTCTTGTTTCATTATATAGGGACACAAATTTGGAATACCAGTACAAATATGTAATAGTATTTTTTTTTTCTCCCCGTGATCCTTGGCTTGATCCGCCCCTTGTGTTACTATTTACAAACTGGTTCGTTCTACTTTCAGTTTCAGAAAGACCAGTTTAATGTAAAGATGGCAGCACCCAGTGGGAAGGGGTTTCCAGATTTCCAACGATTAAAAATCCTAGCCAGAGACGAGTTTACAAGCTTGCTCGATCAAGTAGGTACTTAATGATAACCCTAACAAAAATATCAGAGTTTGGTTGGTAGACAAATTATGACGTCTGTTGAAAGCTTGCAAGTAAACACCACTACAGAAATGTTCCTTGCTGATGGAAACAATGTACCTCTAAAATGAAACACTTTTAAGCTTAAAATGCTTAGTGAACATATATGATTAAACAGCATTCACTATATATATAGTTAACTCTTTGTTTGAAAAGAATTATTAGTTCAAGACCATAACACAAGCAAAAGTGGGCGTGGTTAAACAATGACATTTTACGACTTTTTTTTATCTGCGCTCTCGGGTGCTTTTCAGTATATGATCGTAAAAACACATATATACGAGTTTTTATACTTATCTCCTTTTCACATGTTTCATAAGGTGTGTATTGCATGGCAGAAATTAATTTTTATGTTGTGCAATCTCAAATCAATCTCTCTCTCTCTCTCTCTCTCTCTCTCTCTCTCTCTCTCTCTCTCTCTCTCTCTCTCTGAGCGAGACAAGAGAAAGTGAATCATGAGTGTATATTTTATTCTATTTCAGATGCCTGGAAGGAAAGACTTGGTTATAGATGGTGAATTGATGAAACCACTCGATAGAATTGCTAGTATCTCATTATTGAAGGTAATGCATGAAATTCATCATACCTGTACAACTTAAATCCAGCCACTTGTTTAAGGTCATTGATTCAGATTTGTAAATTTGTTTAAAAATGGCTAGTATATTTTCTTTCTTTTTGATGTGGTCATCTTCAACTGAAGTTTTTAGTTTGATTTCTCTCTGGAATTATTATTTGTCAAGTTGGTCAATGATAATTATAATCTTGACCTGCTACTTACTTTCATGCATGGAAATACTTATTGAGGCAAATCTACATGTATAAATTTATTAAAAAGAGATAAAATAGCTAAGGATCAGTATATTTAAAGATGTATCTTGGCAACAACTGTCAATTTTTAATTCAATTTTAAAAAGTATTTTCCAATTAAATTTCAGCAAAGAGGGGTTGACAAAATTTTCAAGTTTGACAGTTCTTTGAAATCAATGCATGGTTGTGAACAGTAAGTTTTACAGCAATCTCAGATCTGAATTAAACTCACATAACAGTTGTCAGTGAGAAGAATATCACATTCCGCATTAATATTATTACAGATGTTGTTGTTTACAAATTACTATTTTTGTAAAATCAACATTTCAGGAGAATTTACTTGGTGCGTCCAAGAATGACCACTATGAAGGCCATTGCAGACCACATTAACTCAGATAGAAATATCAACTTTCAACGGAAATATTCCATTATTTTTGTCCCAAGAAAGGTAGGCAAATTTATTTTGATTTGGAGAAAAAAGGATATTTTTTTTATTGTTATTTGCACAAGCACCTGATATTTTAAACTTTTCTCTTAATGAAAAAAATATTTCCTTGTACTAACAAAGAATTATTTTTTCATTAAGAGAAAAGTTTATAATGTCAGGTGTTTGTGGTTGTTTTCAAAAACAATAATACATGAAATTTCCCCAGAATATTTCTTTGTTTTAGGACAGGATAAAGTCCTCCTTAGACTAATGAATTTTTTAAAGAAGTTTTGAACACATACAAACATGAATATGCTACATAGCTATCATGTACATTTTATAACTTGTTATTTTTAGCTTACCATACATTCCCTCTCTCTCTCTCTCTCTCTCTCTCTCTCTCTCTCTCTCTCTCTCTCTCTCTCTCTCTCTCTCATGTAAATGAAAAGAAGGAGTATCAGCCTAGTAATTTTTGATAGGATTTGTCGCATTTCATTTTGTTTCCATGTTTTGTTCTTAATCATGTAAATTACAAAATTAAATACAATGTATTATAGCCATGATTTTGACAACTTGCAGTTACACACTTGTCTTTCTGTTCTGGAGTATGAAGGAGTGATGGGATATGTTACCATTAGTGAATTCCAACTGGATTTTGTGCCCCTGGACAAAGATGTCCTCTCTTTAGAACTGCCTGAGTTCCTGAAATCTTTTTATCTTGTAAGTCAGTATACATGTACATGTTTATTTCCTTTACTACTACATGTATTTGGAAATAAATAGTGTTCCCACTTAATTGTACATAAATTGAATGATTTGTAACACTGAATTTTATCCTGAAAATAATGAATACACAATTGTTGTCTTACTTTTGATTTAATTTCTCAAGTAAAGCAGCACAGTTCTTCGGACTCTAACAAATTAATATTTGTCAAAGTTGATGCTTGACAGATTAAGCATTTTTCAGTGTTAACAATGTATATTATTTTTAAATCACAATCAAAGAATGAAATATATGAATTGTAGAATCGGAAATTAAATAAAAAGAAGCAATGAGTAAATTTTATACAAGCATGGACATTTAATTGTACAAGTATAATTTTCCATTTTGAAATGAAATCTATTTAATGTTTTGCAAAACATGTGTTGTGTTTACTAGATGTATTATTTTGAAATAAACATTTGTATTTACTTTGTGCTAGGAAAATGACCAGACATGGATACACACAGTAGCAAAGTCCCTCGTCAGATTACAACCACTGAGTGGTGAAATCGGTCATATCTACTGTATAGGAAGAGGGGCCAAAGTAGGAATTTTTTCAACTTGAATAATTGCAAATTAGTTTATCTATAAAATGTGCTTTCAAAAAAATAGAAATAAATGGAATTATTATTTCCAGCTATATATACTGTATATTAAAAAAAACAAAAGGAGTTTAATAATATTTTGAATTTCTTAAAATTTTGATGTGTAATTACAATGTATTATATTAAACATTGTAAATCATTTATGTGTTATAGATGGTGAATGATCTGATGAACTTTTTAATGAAAAGAAACTCCTCAGAGCAGGACTTCAGTAGACATGAAATAGGCAGCCTTATCCTGATAGATAGAGGTACTTACTGAATATTTTATAATAAGTCGAGCTGTTAATACATGTATCAAGGTAACAGACCTTCCAAAATGATTAAATATAGGATGCAAGAAAAATTGGGAGTATTTCACCAAACTATGACTAAAGCACAGGTAATACTCAATGTTTAGAGAGTTGCTTGATAGGTAAAGGAGAATTGGGCTACTTTTATACATTATGAAAAGCAGGATTGGTCTAAAATTGTCTTTTCTTGGTAGATGTAGATTATGTCACACCCCTGTGTTCCCAGCTGACCTATGAAGGACTTCTGGATGAGACATTTGGGATCAAATGTGGTAAGAACAACTTAGAACCCAAGCTTCTCTCAGCTACTCTAAGTTTCAAATTATAAAAATTCACTGTATATCAATCCCAATAGACAAAATATTACATACAGGTATATGGAATGTCTAAATCTTTGAATAGTTCTTTTATCTTATAGTTATTGCAGTTACAGATATTTTTTAATAAATATATCTTACTATGCATTGACAGGAACCATTGAATTTGGACCAGAAGTTACAGGAAAACAACAGAGTGCTAAACTACTACTCAATTCTGATGATGCTGTGAGTCAGAAATTATATCTTAATGAGTTTTTTAAAGGATTTGTTAAACTTCTTAACAATGAAGTATTAAGATACATGTGTATAGTTCCAGTTGTATAAAGGCTTAAAATTTAATTGAAATGTACAGTAAAAACAGTTAACATTATAGCAAAGTGCCAGGGATGAACAATTGTGATTCAAAATTAAATACAGTAGTTGGTTTAATATATATCTGATAAGTGTGTAATAAGTTTTAAGATTAGGTGGAATGAAACTGAATTTGCTGTGACCAAGAATTCATTACAAGAGTGTTCCATTTAATCATGCTGTAGTGTATAAGGTTTAATTAAGACATAAATGCTGGACCTTATACATGTATATTTTCTTTTGTTTATGTCAGATCTTTGAAGATGTCAGGAACCGCCATTTTTCCAATGTTTTGGGGTACCTGAGTTCAAAAGCCAAATCACTACAGCAAGACTTTGACGTAAGTTGTATAGGGTTTAAAAAGTTATATTATGTTATATTTCCCAGGAAAATTATTTGTTGTTATATGTTAAGAAAGATGAGAGTTCCATACATGTGATAAGTTGAAGACCACAAAACTGTACACGAGCCTTGAAAAAACTGGAATTTGGGTGAAAAAATTGTACACTGCCCATCAAAAAACGGCACAAAAAAAGGGTACAAAATGTCACTTAAATTCTTCTAATAATGCACCTTATTTCAAACCAACAAATATGTATTGTCGCAAATGTCTTGTTAAAATGTCATATCGTGTTTTATAATCAGAATTTTCTCACGAATCGTATAAGTTAAGTTAGTTTAGATGATAGTTTGTTTACCAACTTTATATATTTAAATTTATTTTAGTATAACGTGAGAGTTGATATCTCCAATTTACATTTTTTTTATGAGACTGATGTATACATCAGCAATGCTAAATAACAGCAGCAAATGCAACCTTACATAAATTTCTGCACATAAAACTAAAAACCATTTCCTTTATTTCACAGTTATCATGGTAATAAATTGATAGTCAAAAGTAAGTTAAATTAACTAAATGACTGTTAATGTACATCAGTACGTTAGCTGAAAGAAACAGCCAAATCGTCCCAATGTGAATTTGATTCTGACTTCATCATGATTATTTCGTGGAGTCCTTGATTTTTCTTAGGTCGCTGTAGGTTTCGACAAATCGATTAATGGGGCGTGGATTTCAGTACTGTCAGTTTCTATAGAGCTATGAATTAACTATAAGTTTCCGTGAGAAATAGAGGGAATCATACTCGGTAGCTGTAAAAATATACATGAATGTATATACATTTTTGGTACACCATGAATGGACCCAAAAAACTGTACATTTTGCATACCGCCAGTACATATCACATGTATGGAGTTCTAAATGTAACATATGCATTGGTACAATAGAATATCAATGATTTAGGTAATAATTTCATATATCCTTCAATATAAGTACAAAAAAATTGTATAGATGAATGATATCTGAAATTACTGAAATTTAATATATGGTACTTGAATTAAAAAGACACTGATTTATTTTTGTTATTGAATTCATTTACCAATAGACCAATCTGTTTTAAACTTAAAATTAGAATATCAAATATGAAGAAAGAAGAACCTAAAAGATAACTTGCAGGCAATTTCAAAGGAAGGCTTAAGAAACCGTCTATTTTTGTTTCTGCCTCTCTTTCAGAAAAGACATGCCTTAAAATCTGTAGGTGACATGAAAGACTTTGTAGCCAATGAACTTCGCAGGCTCAAGGAACAAAAATCTGTTTTAGCAAACCGTGAGTAAAAGCTTTCATTTCTGAGGCCATGAAAAGGAAAGTACATACTAGGTATACATGTACACTGTATATATGCAAGTAAGGAGTAGAAAAGCAATGTCGTATTAGTTCTCTCATTTCCTTTATATACACTTCTCTTCTGCTGAATTTAGATGTTCACACACGACTAAGACAACTCTGATATCTTTCTTTGTGGCAATATACATGTAGCAAAAACATTTTGAATTTTCTGTTATGTAGACATAGGAGCATGTGAGCAAATTTTGGGAAAGAAAACAAAAGGAGGATTCGAGGACTATCTGCAGACAGAGCATAGTAAGTCAGGGGAGATAAATCATCGCACACTTTGTTTGATACAAAATGAATGTCAAGTTAAAGGCTCAAAGTTAAAATCTATTAATGAATAAGGTATACTGTACATATAATATTCCTGCATATTTTTTTTCTTTTCTTTAGGTCTGTTGGAGGGGTCAGGTCTAAGAGATAATGTAAACTTCATAGAAGAACTGCTATTTAAGCAGGTACTGTTTGATATACATATCTCATTGAAATAGTCATTTTTTAAAGTTGAATGTTTATTGTACTTGTAAAATCACATACAATTTTTCCTTGCAATTTAATAGAAAAATGTGTGCTATTTTATGTTCAATAGGACAACATGTTAAAGACATTGAAATTGATATGTCTCCTGTCGCTAACCCAAAATGGGATTTCTCCGCAAACATACAAGTCTCTCAAGACCCAATATCTACAGGTTAGTGTTTGATCAGCTATCTTGTACTACACAACAGTTTAAGTCCTTGACCAAATGCCTGGCAGCATGTGATATTAATAGTACCTGACCTAGTTATATTGAGTATTTGATTGACATGTAACAATTATTAAGCCCAATATCTGACATGTATGTGTTTATACATGAATCTGATTTGACTCTGTTTGAGACTGTTAAATTTCCAGTGGTTGCATGTAGCTAAATTGTTTTTTAATTCATTCTTCCTTTTTTATGTTTTTTATCTTGAAAATTTCACAGCCAGAAATATTGATAAATATAAATTCAATGAACTTTAATATTCACTTTTCATTAACCCATCAAATTTTAATAATTTACAGAGTCATGGCTTTGAACAACTGGTCACATTTTCCAATCTGAAGTCCCTGGGGATTGTTACAGAACAGGAGACTGGAAGTCAGGCTGCCACGCCGCTAAATAAGGTCGCATCTGGTATGGCCGCCATGACACGTCGCAGCACATTCCAAAGTCTGTGTAAAAAACTCTCCTTGGTAAGCATCTTTAATAAAAAAAAAACAAAAAAAACAGGAACTCACAGATATAACATACAAAAATCTACAATACAAAATATTGACCATTCTACAAGTAAAACAAGAAAGATTTCTGTTTTGGGAGGCACCTATGATACTGGAACTCATAGTAATAATTTAACATAACACTACCTATAACACATGTACAAAAACTTGATAAGTTTCGAGGATAAACCCCCAAATTCTCTTTTGGTGAGCATGTATTATCCTGTAATGTTCAAAATCCTACAACACAAAGTATTGAATTCCCAAATACTTCAGACTTATTGAGTTTTCAATTCTCTTTAATGTAATTTTTGATAGTGCCTAAGTGGCTTATAAAAAATTATTATCTACCGGTATTTATTTTACTTGTAGATACCCAAGTCAGATGACATAGATCTGAAGAACCCCACTGACATGTCCTATGTGTTCAGTGGTGCCTATACCCCATTGTCTTGTAAGCTAGTGGAACAGGTAGGGAAGAATTGGATTCTTGTTCTAGCAGGGACTCTTAATTGAATGATCACAACTTATTAGAAGTGAAAGATTTCTTTTTACTTTTTTGTTATTGATGTAGAATAAAGATACAGTCATGTAGTTATCACTTTCACTTCACCCACAGGGGCATCTTATCTGCTCTGCTCTCTATGACATACATATATAAATAATACACAAGGTATATGTCATAGAGTGCAGA
Source organism: Magallana nippona (assembly GCA_033439105.1). Taxonomy (NCBI): domain Eukaryota; kingdom Metazoa; phylum Mollusca; class Bivalvia; order Ostreida; family Ostreidae; genus Magallana; species Magallana nippona. The sequence continues at coordinate 44,007,076 of CM065923.1, read as the reverse complement.
GAGGATAAGATGCCCCTGTGGTTCACTTTTACATGATATAGATCTAGAGCATGGTTTATAATTTCAATTAGGGACAACAAATTCCTTAAATAATAAAAAAATAAATACTCTGTACTTAACATGTATTTCTCAAAACAGGCCTAGCATTATCATTTTAACGAACATTTCATTTACACAGAAAATTTGCAGGCTTTACCGGTAATTTTGTTATTAATGTTTTTTATTATAATATACTATAGTAAAGGCAAACTTATAATAAGTATATATCTTGAACATTGATATCCCAAGTATCATAGATATGTCGAAGTAAGTTGAAAGTCGAAGCCTCAGTTGCTGTTTATATTTTAAACTTAACATGTCAAATCCTGAGATGATAATAAGTTCTTTTTGGTCAAGTCGAGATTTAGATAACAATTTTTGACTGCATATTTACATGAATAATAGTGTAGAATCTGTCATTACTTAATTAACTGAAGCGCAATATTTAGTAAGAACAAGATAATGATTATTGTGTTCCTATTTCCCTATTCTACCCTAAATAATGAAGCTGACCCTAATTTTTCTAGAAAGAATAATTTTGGGCTTTGTTTAAAAACCCCATTTTGGTCAAATTTTCATCCACAGAAAGGATTATATAATCATGCAGCAAGAAACAATATGTCTGTGTTCTGTGGAATGTGTTGAATTGGCCTGATTGACTTAGTTTGAAAACAACAATAAAATATGACAGAATAAAATGTTTCCCAACAAACTGCCTCTGGAATAGAAAGCATACTGTTTTTCTAGGCCTCAAAGAATGTTTATTTTTAAAACAATGTTTGATAAAAGAAGTATTTTTTTTTTGCCAGGTGCTAACAAGAGGGAGTTTTACTGGAATGGAGGAGATCACAAAATACCTCCCGGGAGGGGTACATAGTGAGAACCATGTCAAAGCATCAAAAGGTAACCATGACAACAGGGACTATCAGAAATCATCTATCAGTGTTATTCAGTTTAAAATAATTATCAATTTGAATGAAATCAGACTTTTGTCAGTTTTGAAATCAATCCATTTGTAAATGTGATGTACCATATTCAAGAGCTGCTTTGCACAATTCAAGATTATAGTAGATACTATACATGGACCTTATTATACCTGCATACATTTCTTAACAATGATGATCCATTGTACGATTGTTTAGAAGTATTTATTTTATGTTAGGTATTCATGAATGTGAATGTTGTCAAATCAAATACCCAAAACAATCAGTATTTTTTGTTGACAAATCAAAAATTTCTGTGGTTTCTGAAATAGGATATAAATATGTTCACCTTTGGCACTTTAGCATGGGTCTTTTTGAATTTAAAAAAAGAATCATATCATCGTTTTTTAAAATAAGTGACACATATCATGTGTATGATTTGTAGGTAGGCAAATCTGCTCTCAACTGATCTTGAACTGCCGTTTATAAGGTGTAAATAAACTAGTTAATTTTCAGTTTTAAATTTCAAACTAGAATTTCAGCTTCTTTCATGTTGTTTGAAATGATTTGCCATAAAATGAGATGGGCCACTGGCAGCCTTTATCATATACTATGCATTTTGTTTAAAATATGTTCCTTCATTCAGACCACAGCACACTACTCAAAGACAAATCAGGTATGGATCTCTGGTACAAAATGGTATACTAGTATTCATGTATAACCGTACAATCGGAAAAAAATATTTTACTCAAAACTCACACTTCAGAAGGTCGAGTCTAATTCACAGCACTGTCGTTGCTTTTTCTGTACTTATTTGATTAATCTCAAATTACAATTGGATTTGTTTTCTTGAAAGATTATCATGATATATATAAAATTGAAGATCAATCGCAAATAAACATGCAAAATAGTATATGCAAATATTACCAAAATTTGACAGAAGAATTAATAAAACAGAATGTCGCTTCATATGAACAGTACCACGAACAACAATGAACAACAATGCTGATTCACGTGATTGTATGACACTGTTATTTAATTTCACAAATATTTCATTATGCAAATAAGTACATAATAGGATTGAACATCAGGCTATGCCTATTTTTGTCCTCTCCCCAAGGATCAAAGTTATAACTGATATTTCAATTACATTTGAATTATATAAGTATAATAGGTATAGAATATGATAAGTTCTTAATATGATATGAAACATGTTATTGCAGCATTAAATAAGTTGAAATTCATGTAGGATTAAGAATAGAGAAAGAAAAATAAGAAATAAATAAATGGAAAAAATAACAAAAATAGAGGTCATATAAACAATTGAAAATAAGAAAAATTATAATGATAATGAATATTATATGAAGTATATAATAAAAATAAGAGGTATAAGATATTGAGTGCATGTATAGATATACTGAGGTAAAATTTAGGATGAAATTATTGATAACAGGTATTAATTAGAATCTTTTTGTTGACTTAATATATTGTTGAACTGCTTGAAAAATTGAGCAGTTGGTTTTATAGGGATGTTGTCTATCGCCGAAAAGTAAAACATGTAATACTTGCTCAGGATTGAGATTGTTTAGGTTTATATTATTTTGACACTTTTTAAATGAATTCATAAACTAGTAAATGCATGGTTGCGAAGTAAGCTTTATCGTTCCTCTTGTACGAAAATATAAACATTTGCTTTTGTCAACGTTACAATAAATACACAAAACACTGTTTTGTACTTGAAATGTTCACTATCTTATGATATCTTTTTGGTAAAAAGTTTTAGTTATTAATCTTTATCAATGCTTTACAATTTTATACTCTCACTTTCTTAAACACTTTATTCTAGTGTTCTTTCTTTTAGCATTTCAAAAAAAAATTTCAAACAAATTTGAAAACAACAATGCAACTGTGTTTTCTAATGAGCTTGACTCTATTATATTCAGAGGTAAAATTCCGTAAAATAAAGTTTTTGCAAAATTCAATTAATTTTGTTTGTTTATCAGACACGACGTTTTTAAGCACACCAATAACAATATAATGTACACTTCAATAAAGTACTAAACCTGTATTCATTTTAAATACTTTATTTGAATTGCCTTACACTGTACCAATGTAACTGAGTAGGCAAGAAAACAACATACTAAAACGGCACATTGACATGTCTGTTTTCTGCTTAAAGGTACATTAATAGGATATATCTGAAATGAAAACTTCTTGTCTAAACAATGTATACGTGTATAATCATAAAAAGAAGTAAAACACGTTCGTAATGTAGTGTATTGTTGCCATCAAATATTCCAATCCTTTTTACTGCATGTATGCGTTTCTACTACAATTAAGAAACCCAACTTAAGTTCCTGGGCTCCGTATGTTTTGAAACCCTGAGCCAAACATACTTCGGCATGAACCACTATAATGTATCTATTGCCATTAACAACTACTGTATGTTCCAAATCCAATTTCCACAGAGCAAGATATACAGTCCACAACATTTTCAGTAATATTGACCGCTCATCCTTAAATACATGTATGTTTTGATAATTATGCTTTTATCTCATCAAAGAAAAGGGATTTTGACTCATAATACACATATTAACAGTTTGGAAGAGTATAATGTAATTCTCGATAGATAAATTTGGAAATATTTTCTTTAATGATAATTTTTTTTGTAACAGGTAAATCAGCCAAACAAGATCGACCAGTCAGTAAAGTAGTTCTTGTCTATTTCTTGGGAGGGTGCACGTACTCGGAAATTACCGCTCTCAGATTCCTGGGCAAACTCAAAGGTAAGGAATTCCAAAAATTGCATGACACTTTTAATATTTTATAATAATTCGATATATATTTTTTTTAATGGATAAAAATTCAATGCTTGAAAATGGAAAGAGTTTTGATATGCATCATGGGCTTTTATCTTACAATGGATGATTTGGAAAATATTGAGAGCTTGTAGGCTGGAATTGGTTAATATAAATTTCTAATTGTTAAAAAAATAAGAAATTTTGAAAAAATATTTTTAATCACTGGATATTTGAGACACCACATTATAAATGGAGTTAGACTCAATTCTTACAAAAATGTTTTATCATTTTGACATGTTTCGGTATAACTCTGTAGACTTGATATTTGTTTAATTAAGGGGTAATTGAACATTAATGATAAGATTGAAATGCACGGAGAATTTTATATTCATAAAAATTAGCAAAAGCGAAACACCATACTCTCTAGTCAACGTTTTTGGTTTCATGTTCAATGTAACTTACATTATTTATGTAATGTAAAATGTATGTTTGTATATTTTGTGACAGAGAACAAAGCTACATATATTTTTATGTGTGAGCCAATCATATTTAGGCTTTTAATGATAACAATAACTTTTTTAAAAATTTGAAGGAAATATCGAATGACTTTACTTGTTTTCTCTTATTTGCAGGCTACATATTTGTAATAGCAACAACAGCAATCATCAACAGTTCCACCATGTTGGAATCAGTGATGGAGAAACCTCCTATCTAGCCGTGGTGTTTATGAACATTTATGATTTGTTAATTTATTTACTGTAATTTGTTGTAAAAACATAAAAAGGTATAATGTTGTAGAGCTTATAACTTACTATAAATTTCTATTTTAAATACATACGATATTTATCTCAGTTAGTTCGATACGCAAGGGCATGCTCTTCGTATGAACAGTTTCTAAGGCGAAGCAAGCTACTGACAAACAAGTTGATAAAACAGGACTATCAACAGTCTTGTTTGAAGTTATCTTTTCGTAAGTTCTATGGTCGATACAACGACGTTGTCAGCAAATAAATCCTCCACTGGGTCGCATGCTGACTGACGTTTTTCATACTACATGTAATTGTTAGACCATAATTAATCACCTAATTATCTACGGACTTTTCCGGGTTTTTTTTTTCGATTACGACATAGAGCACGCGGCGGGTGTGACCGGTCAGCAGAGGATGCTCACTCCTCCATGGCACCTGATCCTACCTCAAATTCTTTTAGAGGTCTGTGTTTGCTCTACTCCTGCTTTGTAATTTCCCTTTGGACTTTTTAATTTGAACACTGTTCGTTGTCACCACATGTCATTATTTGAATGTTCTTCTCATAACAGTTATAAAATTAAAAACGATTTGCAGTTGCTTGAGCTAATAACACAGAATTTGGACACAATCTTAACATTAAAAAAAATTGTAACGGTATAAAGCATAATAAGGTGGAAGGGGCTTTACAATTTGCCATTGATTCCTCGGTATCTCGCTTCAAAGTCTCCAAACTTTGATATAAATCACGATAATTGCTAAATCATGTCCTAATGGCGAATGTTTTTGATGCTACATAGGAAAATGTATTAATTCAAAATGTCTTTTTTCTACACTCCTGGACATCTATCAAGTACATCCACACAGTTCTGAGAAGCAAAGGGTATTCATCGAAGTTGTAAAATTAATGTCCCATAATTCAGCATATAACAGACCTCATCAAACCTAAGGTAATTTACAAGCCTTTATCTAAACCAAGTAGTCTCAAGAAAATAATTTTTCTTCATTTTTGTGTAACAGAATCGTTATTTTATACATGTAGATTTTTGCTTTTGAAGGTTTGTGTCAAGATTTGGTGACTATTATAGCCCTTGATTGCTTCTGTTGTATTTACAACGTCAGCTGCTTTTATATCCATGGTCACATTATCTTTACATAAATTTTGTAGAGTACTTGTAGCAATTATAGCAGTAAAGTTATGGTTGTCTTTTTCTACACTGCTACACGGAAAAATGAACGTCTCAATTATACTATGTCCCAAGGTTCTGCTTCCACCACTTTGTGCATAATATCTCGATAATCATAAACATCTTTGCGCCCAAACTACATCCATTCACTAGTATGAAAAAAGGCCAGATTATCTGTTTTGAAACGCCCCCTCTACCCTTCAGGTTTCAATACACAACCAAAAATAGAAAGTCTACGGGGATTTTGCATTGCAAAAGACATGAAAGTACCTCGGATGATAACGTTAACAAATTGTGCGAGGTGTCCCGAGTACTTCCGAATGGAGAAAAGATGTATAAACATTTCCCATTTTGAATCTTAGTACGATGTTTGTTTTCGTATCTGTGAATTTCTCCGGGTATAGATGATGTATCTATGAGGAATTTTTTTCCCTTTTATCGATTTTATGGACTTGAGTTGTGCTTCATTTACAGGCATATTTATTTTCATGAAAATCATCGAAAAGTGATTAAAGCAATAATTTGAAACAGACTACAACAAGATTATTTATCAACATTATTAAAGATACAGGTATTTTAAGCGTGAAAAAAACTTATCTGGGAGATTTCAATATTAAAGAGATTTAGGTGTAGGTAAAGCTTAAATATATCAATTTATGTAAATTATACGTACATACGCGTTCACATTACTTTTCTTGATTAGCATGTGATCTCGAGATATTTCGATGTTTTCATGTTTAATCCATCATTTGTATCGTTTTGATGGGTGTTTTACCCAAGTCGACACCTAATTTTATGATGGCTTGCGGTCAGTCAACGTCGCAGTTTCTGGCGTTGTTATGATCTGGCGTTGTCATGCTCTTATCTTTTTAAAATCGTCTGCTTGTTTAACGAGGCCGGGTCTAATTTTTAACATAGGACCTTATGGGATTTTCTTGAAATGTATCAATTTTGCACATTTTTGTTCATTTTTTAAAAAAAATTTTGCCCTAGCGATTTTTTTTCTGTTCCACATATGAAAGTTATTGTTAAATGGCATCAAATGATCAAATGAAAAACAACCCTTTTACCTCCTAGTTTGTTCCAGGGGTCTTATCAAAGTTTTTTTTGTATGCCCAATTTCCCATATTTGTCGGATAGGCTATTTTTTTATTTGATAAGGGCGGAAACGGTGACCTTTATAGTATTATTAAAATATTCAGTCATATTTAAGCAGTAAAAATATATTAAACATTACATTTTAAGGGTCATAAATATAAAATACATGGCTTCTGTCTTGAATTTGAAATACAAAAGCTATATTTAGGCGGGAGGTAAGAAAACGTGACAGAAGGCTAGGCTTGCTGAACCCTCTTCACGTTTTCGACCCGAGCCCAAATATAGCTAATACGTCAAGACATTTGTTTATTCTACAAAATAATATCAATTTTACACCCGGAGCTATTTTCGACAGATTTTGCTGAATATTAGTCCGAAATATCTGACGTTTTCCTGGCTTTTTTTTAACGATTTGATATTTTACATGCCAGGAAAACGTCAGAAAGTCGCCGCCTCCAACTGGAAGCGGCATTCTAGGCTCGATTTTAAATAGATAAATATTTAAACTCAATGATACAGCTTAAAATATAAATTAACTGCACATTTTCTCGCGAGATTTAAAAAATGCACGAAATCAAAACAAATCTCAACAGTTCGATAGAATGTGTTCAACAGCATGTTTATGGGATATAAGGACTCATAAAAGTAATATTAGTGAGCAGTAAAATCATCGTTTTATTAATTAGTTGTGAGTGAAACATTTGAATCAACTCGTAAATATTTAAAATCGAGCCTAGAATGCCGCCTCCAATTGGAGGCGGCGAATTTCCATTTTCATAATGGCGCCGGTTCTGACGTTTTCCTGGCATGTAAAATATCAAAATCGTTAAAAAAGCCAGGAAAACGTCAGATATTTCGGACTAGCTGATTATCATATCGCCATGTCGTCAACCAAGTAAAAAGATGCCCAATGCAAATGAAACGCTGCGCGAAAGCGTGCGTACTCGAACTGTACTGAGGCTCGTTAAAAACGGTTGCATACGATATATGAAAATGACGTAAACAATACTAATTACATCACAGTTGAATGTTTTGACGTTTTAACCTGTTTTATAAAAACGGTAAATATTCATATATAAAACCTCTATTACAAAGTTTGGACAATTTTTACACTGGGCAGTGCGTACTTTCCGCGACAATTTAATACAGTAAATTTTAAAGTTTAATTCTAAGGATAACACTCAAAACCACTTTAGTTTGATTTGGAATTTTATTATATATATATATATATATATATATATATATATATATATATATATATATATATATATATATATATATATCCTTTTAAAATGACAAAACTGCGATTTTGGAAGTTTTTATCCATAGGTTTGAACAAAATAAACAAAAAACACTGTGCCGGATAATTATGACAGTGCTAAGGTGGCATTTTTGCACCCGCTTAAGATGCAGTTTCGGAAAAATCCATATATACCAAGTGATAGACCATTGTCTAGAGAGTATATAACCACTTTTGTTTTCAGTGTGTTTCACCTGACAGGTGAGATAATTCCCATAGGAGAATTGATACTCCTACAGGAAATATTGACAATCCTATAGGATTTATAAAAATCCTATAGATATTATATTTCCTGTAGGAGAAAGGTATTTCCTGTAGGAATTTGATTCAGACAGGTAGTTTTCCGATAGGAAATTAAGATTTCCTATCGGATTTTATCAAATCCTATCGGAATTGAAATTCCTATAAGAAGTTCTTGTAATTCGATAGGAAATTTCAAATTTCCTATAGGAATATTGTTTTCTCTATGGGAAAAATTATTTTCCTGTAGGAATTTATTTTTGAAAGGTAAATATTTCACCTGACAGGTGAGATACAATGATAACAAAGGTGGTTGTAAACTCTTTAAGCAATGGTCTATCATATGGCATATTTGTATTTTTCGATATATGCAGCTTAGATGGGTGCAAAAATGCCACCTTGGCACTGGCATAATTATCCGGCACAGTGTTAAAAATGTTTCGTATTCTTTAGTCAACTCTCCGATTCTTGGGCAAACTCAAATTTAAGGAATTCCAAAGAATGCATAACACTTTTAATATTTTGTAACACCTCGTTAATTTTTTTTGTATCAATGAAAATTCAACGTTAACGCTTGCACAATTATAACATTGATGGAGCATATGGCCTGACATATTTATATATAGATATTTTTATAAAGTAATTAGTTCTTTATGATCAGATTAAAATGCATGGAAAATATTGTATTCATAAAAATTGATTAGAAAGAAACTTTGTATTTTTTATTCAACGATTTTGGTTTCGTGTTTAATGTAACTTACATTTAAAATGTTTGAACGTAAAGTTTGTTACAGAGATCTAATCTGTAATTTTTTTTATTAATAAACCAATCATGTCAAGATTTTAAATATTAACAGCAGTAAAGGAGAAACTTCAAGACTACTGTGCAACAGTATATTAAAGAAGCAATGTAAATAAGATGTGGATATTTAAAAATGCCCAGGGACTTTTAGAAAATTTGAAATCACAAAATTTTACCAAAATCAATAGTTATGGCTTATAAAACTTATGACTTTTCTACACTTTATACCACCATTCCCCGCGATATATAAAAGTCCATGCTTTTTGACATCATTGATAGCTGCTTTTTCATTCAAGATAGATCTCGTAAAACTTACCTTGTCATCGGTCATTTACAAAACTATTTTGTTAAAAATCATTCGTATTGCATACACAGGTACTCTGAAGATGATATGAAAAAGATGCTTGCGTTTCTGATTGATAAGATCTATGTAGTTTTTGGAAATCAGGTCTTCCAACAATATGTTGGAATTCCCGTGGGCAAATTGCGCTCCATTGTTAGCAGACCTATTTCTATATTTATATTAAGCAGAATTTATTCAAAGACTTGTACATGAAAAAACGAAATCACTCGGTGTGGCCTTAAACTTTAACTCGACATTTAGGTATATAGACGACGTATTAGCAATTAGCAATTGGTTCTTCCATTCGTACGTCGACTCGATATATCCCAGTGAACTTTAAATAAAAGATACCACAGAGTCTGAGTCATTTGTTTTTACTTAGATATTTTACTGGAAAAAAAAACATTAATCGTAACCTAACAAAAAACTTTATGATAAACGTGATGACTACATTTTTTTTATCGTCAAGTTTCCTTACTTATGTACATGTAGCAATATACTATCATCACCTGCATATGGAGTTTTTGTCTCTCAGTTAATTCGATACGCAAGGGCATGCTCTTCGTATGAACAATTTCTTGCAAGCTACTGACAAACAAGTTGATAAAACAAGATCATCAACAGTCTCGATTGAAGGCATCATTTCGTAAGAATACATTTTAATCCCGACATTTTTGAAATTGGAATACAGAAACTATATGTTAATGACTGTTATAGCAAGATTTTGAGGATTGAGATTTAAGCTATTTCAGTATTTTGCACTTACTAGTCTTTCTATGCTCATTGACACATCTATTAAAAAATACACAGTTCATTGTCAAAACACCAAAAATAGGTATATATACCCCAGTTTTGCTTGTGTAAACAATAGAGTTCACACTTCGCCGCTCCATTGAACACAGATCGCCGTTAAATAAAAAATATATATTCTTGATGTATTTTATTATTATCATTACAGTGTATTATTACTTTTTTGCAAAATTATTGGGGCGGCGATTGCCGCTCCTGTTTCGATGAACAAACATTAGTTGACTGTCATTATTTTCAATTAATTTCAAGACCATTTACACAGTTTTAACTGTGCAAATATTCTTGAAATAAGTTACATGTAATTCCTTTATATTGATATCTAACTTTCCTGAAGTTCAAAAACTTTTATGCGACCATTTGATTCACCAACAAGAAATCGGTAAGTTCCACGTAAGAATTTGATACACCGAGGGCTCTGCACTCCTTTTAAGATTCTAAGAATCTTGCCATCATTTGACACTATATGGATATTATTACTGGCACTTCCGTTTACAAATATATTTCCATGCCCATCCACGGTTAATCCGTATGGAGTGTTTAATTCTTCGTGACTGTACTTGAATAACATTTTTCCACTTTTGTCTAGAGTTTTTAAAAAATGTTCAGAATAATCGCTAAAAATCACCTTTTTGTCTCTAGTGAGTGCTACATCATCAGTAGACCCTGACTTTGTTGCCAATGTTTTATAAATATTTTCATTGCGAAAGTTGTCAAACATAACGACAGAGTCTCGAGTACCAATCACAGCCGTGTTTCCAGATGTTGATATTCCACGGCAACGACAATCGACAGACACTGATTGTTTTAATTTAAGTGATATGGCATCAAGTGTTAGGACTTTCTGGTGATCAGGTAGAGTTACGAGGACCTCATTCTCCCCGTGGACACACATTCCCAACGGCGTCCCCGGTAAAGGTATCTCCTGTAGAATTACCCCATCGGTGTAACACAGCACACATCTTTTATTTCTATTATCTGCCAACAACAATTTATCACGGCTTAAAAACTCGCCGTCAGTGAAATTGCTTTTTTCAATTTTGAATTCGGAAATTTTGATCACATCTGCGCATTTCAAATCAAGTCTTCTCAGATCTAATGCAAATTGATTGTGATGCTCACGCGAGGTCGTCTTTGCAAGACATGACAAACTTGTTAGCCTCTGAACACTGTCGAGTATTTCAGTTTGAATGGAGATTTCTGACTTGGAATAATCCAATTTTCTTATACTTTCGGAAATATGCTTCATTTTGATGTATGATAAGACCTCTTTTGTGTTTAGAATTGTCTCTTTTGACATATTCTTCGTTAACTTTTCTTTCCAATATTGAAGATAGTTAAGTCTATTCTCTAACGAATGCACCGACTTTTCAAGTATCGATTTCGATTCTTTGGTTAATTTTGCAATTTCATCTAAATGTTTTTCCTCCAGCCTTTTAACAGTGGCTACGATAGCTGTGGTTATTTCCGACAATTCTTTGGCACATTTATCTGAGGCATCATCGAGGCAGTTCATATTTATTTTCTCGTCTGTGATAATTTGTTCAAGATTTGAACACATTATTTCCACCTCAGATTGCAGATTCTTGACATGGTGTGGTCCAACGATGTTTTCATCAACATCCTCTAGCTGACAGAAACTTTTACAGCCATCATGTTCTTTAGTTACACAAACAGAGCAACATGGGACGAGATGCTCTTTACACATAAGCTCCAATTTGCGGCCTTCATGAGCCTCACATTTATCTAGAGCTAGAGATTGATGGAAACTCGCAAAATACTCGGTAAGAGCAACTACAACATGATTTCGGCTAAGTCGTACTTTTTTGTGACATTTCACACAATCGTTACACAGTACCTCGGAACAGTCAATGCACCAACTACTTGCTTCCAATTCTTCTTCATCTTCTTGGCATGGTGTACAATAAATCGACTTTTTCCCAGTAGCCACTAAAGCAAGGAGTTTGTTCTCTGGAAATAGTTTTGCCCACTGATCAACAGAATATTCATTAAATCTACCAGGCGCTGGAATGAATTTTCGACACAGAGGACACGGAAATCCAAGAGGTGGGTCACAGTCTACAGATGATGCTATAATGTGTGTAGACAGACAAGTCAGACAGAAGGAATGGGAACACGGTAAACTCACAGGTAATTTATATTGTTCTAAGCAAATAGAACACAGAATTACGTCAGTAGTCAAACTGCTTTCTTCGTCACCAGCTGTCGCCATGATGGCAATTTTCCTTTACAAAGAATTTAAAACGAAAGTACTAAATAATAGACTAAGAGTTATCGTTCCTGTCAACAGTTTCAACTAAATTAATATAATGTATAAACATGTAACCGATAATATAGACAATAAACAGTTTCTATATAAAATCACGCGAAAAATAATCCCTATTATAATACCCATTTTTAATTTGACATCATTTTAAAGAGGAGGTAAAAAACTTGTTTAATATTGTTTTTGGGGAGAATGTAGTCATTCCAATTTTTTCATCCGATTCGCTTTCGACTAAAATCGTACGCTGTGACCACCTAAGTCGAAGTCTGAAGGTCGATTGAAAATCTGATGTGCGTCCGATTTTCAATCGTCTCTCTGATGAGAATCGTGACTTCACAATTACTTTTCCCGTACATCAAACATATTAAATAGGTTTTATTAATCGAAAATCGATTGTAAAATTGTATCGTGTGACCATCTCAACAATCGACTCCAATACACTAATCTGAGCAAGTCGATTGAAAATCGGATGAAAAATCGCATCGTGTGACCGCACCTTAAGAGGCGTACGCTCGGCCGTAAATTGTAGCATTGCACGAAATTAAGACAGACTTTCGTCTTTGGAAACGGATACTTTTTTCATGAATATAAGCTCTCTTGAAAAACTCACGAGGGCTTGATGGTCGTCGCCATTTTTAGACTATGTTTATCTTCTTGAGATGTAGATCTCTGTATTAGGATATAAGAAAATGTTCCAATATTTAAGGTATCTCACTCCTAAATTTGGTTGTTTCAAGAATTTTTCAAGAAGTGTATCATTAAAATCTATAGACAAAACATACTAAAAAAATACAAAGAAAAAGGTGGGTTGGTTTAAATTGACCTTTTTGCACTGTAAATGCATTTTTGTTGTATTGGCTTTTGTTGCCAGTATTTAAACAAAGCGGAATAATAACATAAATATTGTTATGAATTATATACAATGATCAAATTGAATATTCTGATAAAAACCAGTCGCATAATTATGTTCATAACCTTTCTGCACTTAAAACTGGTTTATTTTTCAAAAGTAACAATTTGGTTTAAAATGAAATATTTCTGAATATCAATATTTTTATGAACCCAATGAAGATTGTCTATATATGTCCCCAGTATGTAATTGTCACGATAAAACATGGGGGTCAGTGATGTAGTTTTTTTTAAAGAGGCCTTTAATTGTAAAACCCTTGCAAAATTTGGCCGAAAAAAAAAATCGGCTTTAGCCTAATATTGAATTGTAGATGTAAAACATGTCCTAAAGAAGCCAAAGAAGCTGGTCAAACATATCAAATGTTATATGCGTGTATGAAAATTTAAAATGAAACTAATGTTGAAGTGAACTTAAAACGTGACGAGTGAGATACCTTAAGATAAAATATTTGATTTTTTTGTCGTCATTAGATTATAGTTTATGGCTAGAAATATCATATTTAAAATTTCAAGATAGATCTGTTATTTCATCGGCATAATATGATAATTATAAGCGGAAATATACATCTATAATTTCATAACTTATAGGATGGACAAAGTAAGATTAAATAAGATAAATTTCATGTTAGTTACAAAGTGGTTACTAAGGTAGCCATCTTGAATGTTATGGTTAGCATTAAAATTTAGGCTACGAATAGCTACCAAGCGGCTATCCTGTGTGAAAAATTTCCAAGATTTCTCCGTTAGCTTATTGTTTAACAGTGTAGCTGCTACGTAGCCCTACGTAGCAACTACTATCTCGAACGCAGATGGGCAATATGTTAACCATGTAGCATCTTTAAATTAATTTCATTTAGGATAAACCCCATCGGAACATAAATTATGTGGAAAGTTAACAAAATAATAAAGTTCTTGCATACATGTATGTATAGTCTGTCCCAAGATATTCATGCAGCACATTTGGCCAATTTTTAATAAAAATACTCATACCTGTGAAAGAAGTGCAATTGAAATCGATGAAAGGGAAAATTTCCAAGATATCTTCATTAACAAATAATCATTTTTCACTCATACAAGCTCACAGGAACGAAAACAGATTTCTTATGGAGATTTATAACGGGGAATGATTACACCTTTTCTCCATTCGGAAATACTCGGAATACCTCGCGCAATTTTTCCACGTTATCATCCGGGTCTGCTTCAATACAAAATCCCCGTAGACATCACATTTTTTAGCCATATATTGAAACATGATCAGCTAGAGGGGGTGTTTCAACGGAGAAATCTTGGAAATTTTTCATACTTTTGAATGAACATCGTTTGAACCCTGAGGTATTGATAAATATCGAGTAATTAAGCAAAATATGAATCCAGGATATCTTGGGACAGAGTATAGTTGTGGACATTAATTTTGAACTGACATACATGTTCATGCAATGCTTCTCATTCCTAGTATTCTTTATACAAGCGATATGTCTTCACCTCTGTTCTCCAATTTACAAAACATTAATATTGAGGGAATAAACTTTTAAAAAGTATCGTTCATTTGTCAAATTTGTCTAAAATCAACAGTAATAACGTTATGCATAGTGTATACATTGTAGTGTGTGTACATATTCAAGGTAAACAATATTCTTAAAGTTGCCGTGCACGGGTGGATAAAAATAATTATAAATTTTATCAATCTGATTAAAATCAGAATAAAAAATTTCTGGTAGGTGCTGTACTTTGATCTTTGTTTAGCGACACCGAATTTGTCGGAGTGGAACAAAGATCTGGTTTTCATCAGATTGAAATTTTATCTAATAATTTTTTTAAAGTATTACGCGAAAGTCAATGAGAAAGGATAGACAACCCCTTGCTATTCACAATTCCATAAAACTAAGTAACTCGTCTGTTTCCTATCAATTGTAAGGAAGTTACTGTTAACTTCACATAAAGCTAAGAACGATATTGTGAAACAATAGCACAATAATCTTTCATGTTTACAACAAATGTTACGACTACCCTTAGCCAGGCGTAGATATTTGGCTTAACTTAAGGAGGGCGCACAGTTGCGCCTTTTAGTGAAACGGACCCCCTTGCCGAGTACAGTTCGAGTTCGCACGCTTTCGCGCAGCGTTTCATTTGTGTTGTGACGTCATCTTTTTGCTTGGTTAACGCCATGGCGTTATGGTTTCAACTGCAGATATTCTGCGAAGTTTGTCGAAAATAGAAAAAAAATGCGTAAACACAAATGTCTTGAGGTATAAGCAATGTTAGGTTGAAAACGTGAAGTGGGTTCAGCAAGCCTAGCCCTCTGTCACGTTTTCTTACCTCCGCCTAAATATAGCTTAATACATGATTAATACATAATATTTCAAGACAGTAACCATGTATTTTATATTTATGACCGTTAATATGTGATGTTTTATATATTTTAACTGCTTAAATATGTCTGAATATTTTAATAATACTATCAAGATCACCATTTTCGCCTTTGTCAATAAAAGTAGCCACTATCCGACATATCTGGGAAATTGGGCATACAAAAGAAACTTTGATAAGACCCTGGAACAAACCAGGATGTAAAAGGTTTTTTTCTATTTTATCATTTTTGCCTTTAGCAATAACTTTCATATGTAGAACAGATAAAAATACATAGGGCAGAAGGTTAAAAAAATGAAAGAAATTGATACATTTCAAGCAAAATTCCATAGGGTCCTATGTCAAAAATTATCAAACTTTGAGATGACCCCCCAAACAAACGATATGGTAAATGTCTAGCTGATTTTTTTGTTTTAGAATGATAATTATATGAGTAGAAATTCATGTAAAAAATTTCAATTTTAAGCCAGGATAGATTTACGCTGTGCTCCTATGCTTCTAAGTTTTGAGCCTAACTTTAGTCTAGTCTGAGGACTTACACCAAAACTTTGTCGGGCGTATTTTGCATTTCATAAAGCGGCGTAACTAGAGGCATAAACTCTAGGCTATGGCTATGGAATTTGCCCTTGACAACGCAGCACTGCACATGAATTAAATTGTTTCTATTACGCCGTTGTGCAGGTGTATGTAGCATGTGAAAATATGATCAATTTTAGAAGAACTAGCAATTGCAATAATTTTACTTAAGATATTTAAGATTTGATAAATTTTTGTTTAAGTATGTACAAATATGCATACATTATTACTATACCAAGGTTAAATTTTTTGAATCATATTCCTTTTTTCCTTCGACAATTAACCGAACAAAAAGCACATTATATCAAAATTAACTTATACAAAGAAAAAAACCATTTAACGGAATCAATAAAGGGATGTCTGTATATGATTTTCTGGAATATCAACGGAAGGAGTATTATGAAGTGTCAAACACACATGTAAATCTTATATGCATTATCAGCATAATACATGTATAATGTTTAATTAATCATTGACCCGAATTGTGTTTATTTATACATTAAGTGCTAAAATATGCATCATGGTGAAGTATTATTTATTTCTTTTAGGGTGGGTTGTTACTCGGCATTATTTTGGTTAAAGTATGTGTAATGTGCTCAATGGAATTGTCAGTATATCATTTATTACATTATTACATGTATTATCTACAAACTATCTATTGATTTCTTTCTGCACTTCTGAAAATTCGATCAGAACCTGCATGTGTGTTCCAGTCAATTCAATAGTGTCCCTGGTAATATACTTTCCATCACTTCTCATATCTTGTTTTTCAAGCATCCAGCTTTTACTTTTTTACAATTCATGAACCCTTACCCAAACCAATTATTCTTCGAGAATATTTTTCTCCATTTAGGTATATCAGAATCTTTTTTTTAAAAATTCTAATGTTTGCAGAGTTGAGTCACGATCTAATGGCCACTGTAGCCCATAGCCTCCCTTTTTTTTTTTTTACAATGTTTTTACATTTATTATCATGTTCTGATTTACATGAATTATGTAGTGTACTTGAATCAGGTATGGCAGTAAATTTCGTTATTTACTGGACGATGTCACAGCTTCCTTTAAAATTCTAACTTAA
The DNA here is from genome assembly GCA_033439105.1 of Magallana nippona. Taxonomy (NCBI): domain Eukaryota; kingdom Metazoa; phylum Mollusca; class Bivalvia; order Ostreida; family Ostreidae; genus Magallana; species Magallana nippona. The sequence goes on along the minus strand of CM065923.1, from coordinate 43,989,573 downwards.
AACACTGCACACAATTATTGGAGTTTTGATACATTTATGTATTCTAAAGCAGAATATTATCACATACAAATTGGCAGATATTAGTTCGAGATATTTATCTTAGCACAGAAAGGTAAGATATAAATTGCTTTAGATCATTTCGAAATTTGTGTCATCTATTGTACCATTCTTTCGCTTATACTTGCTTAACGTTGTGAAGACGTGATTATGCGGTGTAAATTCAAATTAAATACAGATAGGATTTAAAGCCCCCCTCCCCCCCCCCCCCAACCCCGGGAATAATTGAAAAAATATTTTAATTTTTTAGATTTGTACATGAATATGAATACAGTTCCATTGAAAATAGCGTTTGAGATTCAATGTATTTGCTATAAAACTGCACCTCTGATTAAATAATTTTGAAACTGTTTTTCCAGTGGATGGATTCATCAACAGAAAAATGAACAAAATTGTTTTTAATTTCGTGCCACGAAACAGTACAGTTTTCTTTTCATTTTTTTCGGCTGATGCTTTCATCCACTAATAAGAAAATAAAAGTTTCAATTCCTAAATGTATGGTGCTGTACAATCTAATTAAAATTAGAACTTCCATCCGCTGCCCAGTTTTCGGTATGTCGCGTGGACATATCAAAAACCTGGGAGCGGATGGAAGTTCTAATTTTAATTAGATTGGTGCTGTAAATGATTGTTTGAATATCAGGAAATATTTAAGCCAACAGCTTCTTTTTTATGACATTATAACAGATTGATGCAGTTACTAGTACAATGTAGGGGGCGTGTAAATGTTTGTATAATATATATTCCTGCATGTTTGGAGGCGGATCCAGCAATATGAAAAGGAAGGGGGGGGGGGGGGTCCAATCGATGAAAATCAATACGTGAAAAATTCAGTATCCGTCAAAAAACAAGGACTTTTAGAACGTTTTCCGTGCGTAAAATTCAACAAACATGCATATTTCTCGCATTATCACCGGTGTGAGATCGGTTTGTCCAGTGTGAGACAGCAGTGTGAGATTTTTCTGTCTTACACTGTGTATAACTACGCTGCTTAAAAACGTAAACAAACGTCTGCTGTATGGAAATACAAAATGATGGATTGAGAATATCCACTAAGTAACTGTTTTGCTTAATTAGTTACAATTTATTATATTTTTATTGAAAAAACTGTCGTATGCTCTCATTTTGACTTGCACTATTTAAAGCATGCGAAGGGATAAGCCGAAAGTAATCTTTTGAACGTCATAACAGAAAGTTGTCAGACCTTGTTTTTTAACGTAAAATAATGCGAGAAAAATAATCATTCATTATATACTCGTGTGGGATAGTGAAATTCCACCACGGGGCCAAGATTCACGGTCTAGGATTCGGCAAAGCCTCGTCTAAGACAGTCAATCTTGTCCCCTCGGTGGAATTTCACTATCCCACACTCGTAATAATGAATGATTCTATTAATATCGTCACTATTTCAACATTGAAGTGCACTGCATTAAGGCAAGTCATGCCAATTTTTATTTACCCATTGTTGAGTGCTTTGGTTTTGGTAAGGAAGATTTGTATAATTCATAGCCTTAATCAATAAGTCTCCAGCTATGAGAACGTGCATCTATGCTTAATAGAAAAGGTCACATAAGAAACAAAAAATAATTCAGACTAATATCGAGATTAAGCTATTATGATAATGGATTTTTTTGTTAATTTGTTTATCTCTTTGAAGTTTTTTTTTTTTTGGTGTTTCATGAAGGTAGCTAGCATTTCAGAAAAAATAACATAACTTTCGTTTTACTCGATCGCGTAGATTTCTGGCTTGTCTGTTCTAATATATTTACATCCACTAAGTATGATTCCATATATTTCTTACGGAAATTTATTTTAGATTCATAGCTTTATAGAAACTGACAGGACTGAAATTTACACGCCCCGTTTATCTATTGGTCGAAACTTTCAGCAACCTGAAAGAATCACGATCTGCACGAAATTATCATGCTGATGCCAGACTCAATTCCCATAGAGGACGAAGTGGCTGTTTCTTTTAAGCAATTTATTATAATTTTAGAAATAACTTGCCATTATAAGTGTAACCTTATAGCCATGCTATGACCTTGAATTGTTAGTTATTGGTCACTATGATACTTATGTATACCTTGATACTGCGCAATTAATTGTTGTAATGATGACTAACAGAATGAACTTGCACTGCGCAGCATTCCTAAATGATGTTATGTAACCTGGTGCAGTATGCGGGCACAATAATATCCAAATTGGGAGTTTATAACAAGTTGTCATATTTGGCGATTCTATGTCTGCATCGATAGCTCTGGTACTCTATAATGAGTCATGTATCGCATGTTTTATATAACCTGTGTAACCCTTTAAACCATGAACTCATGTATTATAATACTTTTATAAATGACCTTTTAGTATTGTACGAAAGCGATGCGTCATACTCAGGCGGGAGACTCAAAGTTTGTATCCCAACGCTCTTGGTCCTTAATGAGGTTAATTAATTCAGGCACAGTAAAATCCAAATTGAAAAATATAAACAAGTTATCAACTAATTGTCATATTTGGCGATCCTAAGTCTGCAATGAAGGCCCAGATACTGCAAGCTAGTCATTTAATGCTTGTTCCATCTATTTAACCTTTGTAACCTTAAAGCCATGTATGAATGAATGTATTATGAGTAAGCGATGCATCATATCCAGAGACTCAGGACTCGGAGACTAAAAACATGCATCCATACTCTTTGATAGACAGTTCTGACAGTTTTGTTGCTTTATTTAGAAATAAAATATAACTCTGGAATTTGAACACTAATTGTTCACTCATGATCATCGTAGATGGGCCGAACTAGTCGGAACTGTCAATCGTAAGTAAAATGTTATATAAACCCATGTAAAATGATGTTAGGCAGATCTTATATTTTTGGGCTTATGATTTTGATTTTGAATTTTGATATTTGATGCTGTAACTTTCACAAAAATATACGATCACGCTTTTTAATAAACTGCTTGTGAAACAACAATTGGACTTGGTGGTTCCTAAGTTTGGGTTGCACCTCAAGGAGATTAAGAAGACGGAAGGCTTACACAAGACCAAAGCTACTTCTAATTTTTGGTATGTATGTACATGTTGAACAGCAAAAAACAAAACTATTATCAATCGCAACTTCTCTGGCCTTTACGACAGAGCTCGGAAAAACACGAACTCTACCGGAAAGGCCCGAGAAGTTGCGATTGTTCATATCATATGTACAAACGAAACTGACATGGTACAGTTTATCTACACTGGTATTCACAGAATGCCGTACTGTGAAGTCGAGCATGCGTATTTCAGTGGAAAAAGACTAACTCGAGACTAGCTCGAGAGCGCTAGCAATAAGGATACTTTCTACATGCATTAACAGTTAAGTTGAATTTAAATAGAATTAAAAGTCTACAAATTGGTTTTTTACTAGCTTTAACGATTAAAAATAGCTCAGTTATTATTTCATGAACATGGACGGTGAAAAAGATATTTATTAACATCTATAAATATTTATCAAGTCATAGAAAAATATATATATTTCGCATTTTTATATTATGGAAACATTAACATTAACATGTATTAATAGTTCATGTCATAGAAGATTGTCACAAATCTACATTTAGTTTGACTTTACTAGTATTCACAATCTTTTGTATATATTAAATATGAAAACATTAACATGAACGTACAGCTGCTATGGGTCCTGATACTGCAGTGTCTGGGTAACAGGTACAGGTATTGAAATCTGTCCAGATGGTAATCGCTGGACAGTCTCTGCTTGGCATGGGTCCTGGATGCCCTGTGTCTGGACAGACATGTTTTCGATGGATGGGCTCTGGACGAGCAGGTTGTGGATTGATGTGTTGGTTGTCATACAGATATGTCTGTGATTTATGAAAGGAAAGACAAGTGACTCAGTGTGAATGAGAATTCAAGAGAGACTGTACTGGGCATGCCGCATCGATATAAACATATCTATAGTCTGTCCCAAGATATTTATACAGCACATTTGGACGAATTTTAATAAAAAAGCACATACCTGTGAAAGAAATACGGTTGAAATAAATGAAAGGGAAAATATCCAAGATAATTTCATTCACACATTATCATTTTTCACTCGGGAAAACGTCACAGGAACGAAAACTGATTTCTTACGGAGATTTATAATGTGGAATGTTGATATCTTTTCTCCATTCGGAAGTCACTCGAATACCTCGCTCAATTTTTCAACATTATCATCCGGGCCAGTTGTAATACAGAAACCCTGTAGACATCACATTTTTTAGCCGTGTTTTGAATCCCGATAAGCTAGAGGGGGCGTTTCTAAGGAGAAATTTTGGAAATTTTTCGTACTTTTGAATGAACATCGTTAACCCTGAGGTATTTACAAATATTGGGTAATTAAGCAAAATGTGAATCGAGGATATCTTGGGACAGAGTATAGTACTGGTATACATACACAAATGTGATGACATGAAACAGATCAATGATGCAAGTTATATCTTTAATCTTAAACAAATGTTATAAATTATGTATCTCAGATAAAAAGATAAAAACACCTTTTGAAAATACCAATGGTCCATTTCAAATCATTTTTTTTTACATATATTAATATGTGTCCGACACATGCTTGTCGATGCAGTACTCTTAACGAGGCCAGGACTAATTTGTTCTGTCCGAAATTCTTTAATGAAATCTTTTACATGAATTTCTACTGATATTAATATTTATATTGTTTTAAAGATAAAAAAAACCCCTAGACATTTGTTTAGAGGGTCATCTCAAAGTTTGTTAATTCTTAACATAGGACCCTATACCCTACGGGAGTTGCTTCAAATGTATAAAAAAAAATTTGCATTTTTTATATTTTTTTTAAAAACTTCTGTCCTAGGGATAATTTTAAATTTCTGTTCCACATATGACAGTTATTGCTAAAAGGAATCAAATGATTAAGTAAAAAAAATACATTTTACCTCCTGGTTTGTTCTAGTATCAATTTTTTTCGCATACCCAAATTTCCAAGATTTGTCAGATAATTGCAATATTTTATTTGACAAAGAAGGAATTGTTGATCTTTATAATATAATTAGATAAAATATTCAAACAAAGAACTAGATAGGACATATATTGAAGTAATGTCCCCAGTTTTTCTATAAAATAAACTTGAGTTCACACACATAAACAAATTTCATATTTTTTATAAAGTTGATAACAGGTACTAACTATAAAACCTGTTTGATTTCTTCACGTGTTGCTAAAATGAAATTAGATGGACGAAATATATGCATATTCCTGGAAAATATCCAGAAAATCAGTATTTTCAACTTTCTTACGTTCTAAAAAATATGAGCGACTAAAAATACCACAGCAATATTTCGTCTGTAATAAGCAATAGATATGTACTTTCTTTGTTTAAATTTTTTTTCGTGGTATTCCTAGTCGCTCATGTTCAAATATTAAAAAAATTGGGAAAAAATCGTATGAAAAATTATAATAATCAGTCTGAATCGATCGGCGTAACTTTTTCCGGAAACAAAAACATTGTGACGGTGAAGCTGGACGTTTGAGGCGTATAATTGATATCTAATGTAGAATAAACATAAATATATTGAAGTATGTAATGTAAGTATGTTATATAGTTGGTGTTTGTAATGTTGTTGGTGTCTGTGGTGTAGTTGGAGTGTAATGAGTTCTTTTGGATTTTGTCGGCTGAATGAAAAATAAGACTTTGTAAAGAAAATGAACAGGTTTAATTTGAAAAAATAATAAACAAAACAAATCAATATTCTCTCTCCCCCTTTCACGCCCCTTTCATTCGAAAATAACTTTTAAAAAATAATGATAATTCAATTAAACAAATGAACAAATATCTGATACTATCAACTGAATTTCAAAATTAAAAGGCTTTTAATCACACTGTATCAGATATAAAATGGTAATAAACTACAAAATGTTGTTTTAGAAACTGTTTCAACCAATAAAACGCTTGTTGAAAAATTACTCAGAAAATGTTAAAGTTAAATAATTCAAAAAATGTTAAAGTACATGTACTTCAAAGTTCAGCTCTGTATATATGAATATTAACCTGTAATAACAGTCACTTTAACCCACTGAAAACCTCACTCTGAAAATTACTTATTATTTACAAAACTGAATCAACTTTATTACATGGTATTTGTAATGTAGTTTGTGTCTGTGGTGAAGTTGGTGTCTGTGTTGTAGTTGGTGTCTATAATGTAATCGGTGAGTGTTATATACATCTAATTGGTGTCTGCGATTTAGCTGATGTCTGTTATGTAGTTGGTGTCTGTTGTGTTGATGTCTGTGGTGTAGTTGGTGTCTGTAATGTAGTTGGTGTCTGTGATCTAGCCGATGTCTGTAATGTAGTTCGTGTCTGTGACGAGTTTGTGTCTTTAATGTAATCGGTGCCTTCTATATAGTTGGTGTCTGTCGTTTAGCTAATGTCTGTAATGTAGCTGGTGTCTGTGGTGTAGTTCGTATATGTGCTGTAGTTGGTGTCTGTGGTGTAGTTGGTGTCTCTAATTTAGTGGGTGACTGTTGTGTAGTTGGTGTCTGTGATGAAGTTGGTGTCTGTGCTGTAGTTGGTGTCTGTGGTGTAGTTGGTGTGTGTGGTGTAGTGGGTGTCTGTAATGTGTATGAGATGCTTTATGATTTTGGTGTCTGTGATGTACTTGACTTGATTGTTGTGTTGTTTGTGGTGTAAGTGGTGACACCACCGTCAGCTCTGTCATCATTAGACACTCAGCAACTGCTATAAGGGTTGCATCCTGAAAGAATAGGCAAATACTACTTGAATAGTCTAATATTTATTCCAATTAATAAAAGACTGTGAAACACTTCCTTGATATTAAATGCAAATGGCTGGAATATTTATCAACTTTCAGATTCACTTACCCATCGGGCAAAGAATCTTGAATTTGGACTTGCCTTAATGCAAACCTTGGATGCTAAAAATTAAAAAAGAAGAAAATAGCTTATTTCTCTAAATGTTTATAAGATAAGAAAAAGTGACAAGATTCACAACTGTCTATTTGGCAAGTTGAACTAAAAGTTCAAAATCAAAAGCCTGAAAGACTTCAATGGCGTCAAATATGAAATACTGTTTTTTGAATTTGAAATAAATTTTAACTCTAAGCAAAATTGACAATGAAAGTTTTGGGGGGGGGGGGATTATGCCATGGTCCAAATAAAGCAGAGCATGAATTGACCAGATTGAGAAATCGAGACCAATAAAAAAATTCGGCTGTTTATACTGCCATATGAGAAGTCGATGGCGGTCTAGTGATTTTTTTGAAATTGAGCTTTTGTGCAGTTGAGGTACGAATTTAGGGAAATAAATCCAGAATAAAGTACAACTTTTTGTGCGCAATAAATATAGTTTTTTCTATACGTGGCACTGTAGCTGTCTGGTCTGTCCAATTTTTTTCTCGAAGATATATAGTTCTGCCGCTTTTTATTTCTATGAATTTATAATTGAATCAATGAATTGAATCTTTTGGTAATTACTTACTGTTACTTTATTGTTCGAGGAACCATCTTCTTTTAAGGTGGCTGTCTAAAATGGAAAAGAAAACTTTTGTTTTAATTTAAGATTTAAATTGTCACTCCTCCTAGGCACCTGATCCTACCTCTATCTTTTTGGAGGTCTGTGTTGCTCTGCTTTGAATTTGCATTTCGTTTTATGGATTTTTAAGATGGTTGACGGTTTGTTATTGTCATTTTTTCATTGTCAATATTTTCTTGATAAGGAAGTACTAATATCTTCTAAACAATGACATTGGCTGCTTAAATACGGATAAAGTGATTGTGAAATATCCCCTTTATTTAAGCATTGAATGCTTATTTTTGGATGTCGTCGGTCCTTTTACACACCAAGCGGTGCAGACAAATTGAATACCGCGCTAACGCACGGCATTATAATTTGTCTGCACCGCTTGGTGTTATACATCCAAAAATAAGCATTCAATGCTTACATGTATATTTCTATTTTCATACTGATGTCTATTTGTATGAAATATTGTGTATCGTCGCTGTAAAGCCATTATATGCGCTCTTATTCAGGTATATGAAACATACATGGAACAGCCATATTAACATGCTATTTAGATCGCTTACAAATTCTTTTTTATTACAAAATGATATGATTTAACGAATATTTTCCATTAGTACATATCAAATTGGTTATGTAAGTTTAAACGTTTCAATTAATGTTACAATAAAAAATATACTCAAAACGCGTGATGACGTTTATATTTGTTCTCCTGTCGCATGCATTAGCTATGTGTATTCACAGGAAATTGAACTTCCCATATTTCCAATGTAAACATAAGGGGAAATACACACTGAATGTAAATATATTCAAATAACATTAGCATTCTAACTTCTAAGTTTACAGAAGTAAAATGTTTTTAAAAAGAAGGAAATGGTAATTTAAGTTTGATCAGTTGAAGACTTGATTCCACTTTTGTATTTTTCCGTTGCATTCGTGATGTCCTCTTCTTCGTCATCTGTTTAGTTTTTGGCACCTCATTCTTTGAATTTGAAAACTGGAGGTGAAACTTGCAACACTGGAAGTGAAACTTGCAACACTTGAATTGGAACCTGCAACACTGAAGTGGAACTTGCAACACTTGTAGTGGTACTTGGAACACTTGTAGTGGTACTTGGAACACTTGTAGTGGTACTTGGCACATTTGTAGTGGTACTTGGCACATTGGTCCATGTTCAAATTAAAAAATGTTTAATTAGCAATCATCGTGCTAACTACACTGCGATTCGTAACTTTTATCCCGATTATTTTAGAAGTAGTATCTTGTCATATAAGCTTTCTGTTTATCAACGGGTGATGCTTTATCAAATACTTTCAGTCCGAACTATTTTGACACAGACCCTTGATTTAATTAGTGACCTAGTTTAACAAAAAAGATTTTCCATTATATTCCACATCACTATTTATGTTACCAAAAACTTATTTAAAATGGATTTTGTTGAAGATTTAAATTACAAAAATGAAGGAAAACACATAGGTATGTACATGTTATGAATAAAACTGAAAATCACATTATAGCTACAACTGTATCAAGGAGTTATCCTGACAAAGCGATCAAAAGCAAACACTTTATACACAAGAAGTTCCCGAAATAATACCTCCCAAGACTTTTATTGTACCACCAGTAAGCATCCTTAATCAACATTTTTAAGACTCATTAGTATTGTTTTATAAAACCTTGTTCGAGTCAATTCAAACTAACAAGCATTTGCAACTGTGTGCATGTCAATAAACTTGACTATTCAACTAGCATTTAGTATTTCCATTTAAGGGAAATAAGATATTTCAAGGTCTACGTGAAACAGCTGTGAAACTTTTTTCTCAGAAAAACATTATGTTGTACTTTTTAAGGTCACTATAACCGCAAGACACAACGTTGTATAAACGATTAGGCTAGAAAAATCAATTCGTGTCATTTAAGGGGCTGTCTCAAAATTTCATAATATTATAAATTAATTCGAGTGGGATAAATATAACATTTATAATTGCGTGATTTTATATCTGCGTTATCCAACTCGTTGAAATGGTCATATTTGCTTGACAAGCCTCGTAAATATATACACCGTTTTAACTTATTGGATAAAGCAAATATAAAATCACAAAATATAGATATCCTCTATGCATATAACATATATTAATGTCTGCTACAGTTTAAAATCATCAAATAAAAGTATTCATTTAATACATGTATGTTTCTTTTTCTTCATCTTTAATGTATACCAGTGTAATTACATGTTTTAAGGTAAAATAAATTATAATATAAACACATTAAAGTCATGAAATTCAATAAAATCAAATAATGAAAAATTAACCGACAAACATCTTTAGGGCGAAAATGTTTTAGAGCGATTATGGACTCTGGACGAACGGCATGAAGGGTGAATGAACATATATATTCATGACATGTAATGATAACGAACAGTGTTCAGAGTCAAAATTCCAAGGGAAATTGCAAAACAGGAGCAGAGCAAACACGGACCTCTAAAAAATATTGAGGTAGGATCAGGTGCCATGGAGGAGTAAACATCCTCTGCCGACCGGTCACACCCGCCGTGCGCCCAATGTCATATCGGTAAACATGTCATTAAAAATAATTAATACACTGTACATGTTGTAAGATACCTGACCTTCATTAAGCACCACTCTGACAACTATGGTCTCAAGCAAACGATTTTCCCAACAGGATGGCATCTCGTCGCCTACTATTATGTGGTCAAAACACAAAAGAGGGTTGTCGTCCAAGTCCAACACGTCTGATGGAAGGGTAATAAATTTTTAAAATTTTTCTTGTTGTATTTCTTTTGCAAATGGTGGATGAAAAATATTAGCATAAAACCCAAGTTAGGCATTTTTAACCGGGTTTTCCAAAGGAAAAATCCGGTTATTGAAATGGTGAAAATGGCGGGCGGGCGGCTGCCAAAAGGGTACCCCTATTGTACGGATAACTCCTACAGTTTTCAAGATAGGAAGTTGTTCTTTTGCAGATCAATTGTACATATATCAGAGGTGTGCATATTGCTAGGATTTTGATTTCTGATAATTTATGAAAAAAATACCAGCTGTTGAACTAAGTCATTTTTCGGCAGAATATTGCATATAGGGTACCCCTATTGTACGGATAACTCCTCCTACAGTTTTCAAGATAGGAAGTTGTTCTTTTGCAGATAAATTTTACATATATCAGAGGTGTGCATATTGCTAGGATTTTGATTTCTGATAATTCATGAAAAAAATACTAGCTGTTGAACTTAGTCATTTTTCGGCAAAATATTGCATATAGGGCATCCCTATTGTACGGATGACTCATTCTACTGTTTTCAAGATAGGAAGTTGTTTTTATGCAGATCAATTGTACATATATCAGAGGTGTGCATATTGCTAGGATTTCTGATAATTTATGAAAAAAAATACTAGCTATTGAACTTAGTCATTTCTGTGGATAGGTAGTGTTCATCAATTCAGGGTTGACAAATGGATTATGGATACTGTTCACACAAAAGAAAACCCGGGTTGCTGTCACATTGACAGCTTTTCTCTTGTTAATCATTTAAGATGAATACTGTAAATGTATTTAATTCCACGGGTCTAATATTTCACGATCATGTGTTAGTACCTTTCGTGGTGTTTTTAATTTCACGGATAATCTATTTCTTCATTATAAAGTAAATAATCATGATAATAAATATTCTCATGGGAAATGAGCATGAAACCATGCATGTACATCATTTTTCTTTGGAATCACGTTAAGTTACTATGTAAATCCAATTAAATTCTATGAGAAAAATAATTAATTAATAGTATTTTGTCGAATATAATACGCACTGGTCTATAATGCTGACATTTTGGACCTAAAAATAAGAGGGAAACGTTGTCTTGGACCTGTATTTATCAATTTTAACAGACAACATTGGCATAAAGGATGTTTATACAGTCTTTGCTCTACAAAAAGGATATGTCCAAGATAAAACGTGACAATTGAATCACACGTTTTCACAACAATGGATTCGGTAGGGCAGCAGAGAGTGTTAAAAGATAAAGGTAAACCGAATTCCGTTATAATTAGGTGTTTAATTATATCTTATGGTATTTAATCATACATAATATTCATGCTTATTATTTTAACTGATTTTGAAAGTATTATAATTATGTTAGCAAATGGGAACTTAATTTGGCTCCAATCATGAACACATCTATTAATAACATCTGTATTGCCGACCTACATGGAAACGGTGAATGCACAGCTCAATATCATTGTGGGTTAATGTTCAGGGAAAAAATGTCTGATCGTAAACATAGGGAAATTAAAAACACCGTTGTTTTTCATGTCTACAGTAAAAGCGAGAAATTGTCATAGTTCTTGGTGACAATTGTATTTAAGAGGTTAGATATGCAGGAAGGACCTTTAATTTCAATGTTCACCTTGGACTCCATCACTTGACGTTAATACTGAAACATCTGTTTTAAAAGAAATATCGTTCAAAATAACGTTCCACTCATATTAATCAACGAAATGATTCAAAAGAAGAATTTGTTGTCATATAGTATCCTAATCAACTGCAATAGTTGTTCCAGTCTAACAATTAATTTCAATACACATTTTGACTCATAGTTTATAACTCAGCCCTAACATCTGTTCTTTTGAATATTTGTATCTAACTTTTTGCTTCTTTCTAATAACATAGACATGCACAAGCAGACCAAGCCTCTTCAAGTTACCCTAGTACTGGTATACATGGTCAGGAGTTAATAATATGTAATAATTAAGTCGAAGCTGACATTTCCACAGAGATGCTAATTCAAGAACAAGAACATGTTGACATCTGCGTTGATTCAAACGAAGATATGGTGGATAAAGAAGATAATCTTAAAAAGAAATTTCTCCACCGTTATATGTGTATCCGCCATCTGACAAAGTACAGAACAGTGACGTCACTTATAAAGAAAGTATCCTCTCAATGTGTGCTTTTGTGATAAAACACAACCTCTCTGAAGTTGGCTTATTAGACTTATAGAAATCTATCTTCCAAAGTTCAGTTTATTCGAGACAGATGTCAGCTACATCAAGAAAATTTTTGGGAATATATCTGGATGTGGTGAAATAACAGTGCACGAGTACTGTACAAAGTGTTTAAAGCTGTTCTCAAATGATCCCAAGGATCTAAGCTGCACCACACCACAATGTGACAGGAGAAAATCTAAAAGTACTTGTAACCTTGACCGCCAAAACATTTTTGTATCAACTTCTTTGGAGACCTAAATTAAAAGCACAATGGAACGAGAGGAAAACTGCATGAAAGTTACAGCTTTGAAGTCTTACAATTCAAACAGCATTATAGACATCACCTCTGGAAAAATGTACCTTGAAATGAAGGCACCTGCATGGTGGATTTTTACATCCTGCTGATAACAATAACATAACTCTGATTGAATGACTGACCGATTAAATTATGACTTTTTTGCATCAACTGAGAAAGAACTATACAGACAAATGTGTTACGAAGTTTTGGATCTTGTAGTAAATTGTAGGAAGGATCGTTTTGACCAGCCAGGTTTCCGCGTGTATCGTCATCTAGAAGACGTGCTTCTGAAGTCTGTGCGCGGTGACAAGACTTTCAAAAAGACTTGGATTTCATCTTAGACTTCTACAAAGATGATTTAGACAAGTCATCCCTTTCATCATAACTAGAGACTTTCACATCGTACGCTAGAAACAACTTGTGTGATCCATCTGTATCGGACTTGGTGAAGTCAGTGTGCCAGATGTCTCCAACTTCAAGATCTATTCTCCGAGATTGTGACTCTCTTGAGACTTGCTCTAGATCTAGTGATGCCATCCACTAATGCCACAAGCGAGCGGACTTTCACATCACTGCGTCGAGTGAAGACTTACTTACGTTCTACAATGACCAAGGAGAGGCTGAATCACCTGCTTATTCTCCACATTCATTGGGGATGCTACAAACGCTCTGGATCTTTGCGCAATCGGAAACGACTTTGTGTCAGCACGGGATTCCAGTTTTTGGACATTTTCACTGTGCATCTTAGACTGATAAGTTGAATACATTAGTGCTTATATGTGTAGTTGAAATGACATTTAGTGCTTATACATGCATGTAAACTTCTTCGATATTAATTTTGTGAGTTGTGTTATCTTAGTTAATTTTTTATGATGAAACGAAAATAAACAAACAACATACAACTTTGTTTTGTTTATAATAGGACCATCATATAAACGACAATAAAATAATATAAAATTTTATACCAATAATTATATAAATTTCAAATCAAATCCGAACACCGGATCAGGGTTCAATCTCCCCCCCCCCCCTTATCCACCGAATCCGCCGCCCCAATATAAATACCTTCCGACGGCCCTGTATTAATTTCGTTGTGGGCGACGGCTGTGGTCAAATATCCCTCTTCAAAAATTATGAGAAAATGTGCCATTTTCCATCATTTTTTTAACAACATCTTGAAAATATTACATAATGTTGAAGTCATTATTTTATTTTGAAAACAAAAATAAAATCCATGATTTGGTACTTTATACTCACATGTGTTCAAGATGGTATATGTGTATTTTCCTGAGATTTAAACAACTGTATCTTCTTCTTTCGTGCGTACAAAACCACTGTATTAGAATCCCAGATGGACTTTAAAGCCATTCCAAAGGTATTTATTAAAATTTTCTTCTTTAATGCATATCTTTCATTAACAGTTTACTCTTGAAATAACATGTTAACTTATATACACAAATTTTGTTAAAAATTTACATGTGCATGTAGTTTCACCAAAGAAGCTGAAAATATTAAAATTAAAAAGAGACCCACGACGATAGGCAAAAATAGATTTCAATATGTTACGTGAGTCACTCATTACAAAAGATTCTCGGAACAAGATACATGTTCACTGATAAAGACAAAACTACGAGAGACACGAGATCCTGCCCAAAGAAAAATTTTGCACGAAATAAAGATAGACATCTTCGATTACAAAAGTAAGCAGAATTTGTAGTTATCGTACACGCAATTTTGCATGTTAATATGACGATATTCTTAATTTCATTTATTATTAAATTGTAATACTATTTTAGAAATGCAGAAAAAAGACTTCAGTATTGGCATTCATTTTTAAGTTTACATTTGAATGATAATTGATTTGAATTTTAACTTTGTTTTTCGGCATAGAAAGACAAAAGGATTACAGGCACCTATCTAAGACAAAGGCACATTGATGGTATGGCCCAAAGCAAGACACGAATTCCTCACTATGTGATGTCACACAGAGAGGAAGTAACGCTCAGTTTAAACTTCTGCTCCGACTGATGGCTGTTCGATCGGACCTTGTAATATAAATTACACCGCTTATTACCTCTGTTTACCACCAATATTAGGAAACCCACAGTGTCGCGACCAGGGTTACAAATGGTACGTAGCGTGATTATCATAACATGTATTCATCCGATACATGATGTTTGCCCAAAGATGAAGTTTTGAATGTAAAAGATGAGCCAGAAAATCATTTCAAAGAAAACACTGTTGCAGTTTGTCTATTTGTTAAAGGTGAAGTTTCCGACTTTAAATCCTTACCGTCCGACTTTATGTGATCTTGTCCGACTTTACGTGTCTTGTCTTAAAACGCCATTTATCGAAAATCAAAGGATTAGTTTACTTTAAGCTAATGAAAATATGTTTCACAAATGAAGTCAAGAGAATGATCTATTTCAGGATAGTTTTCTATTTATAGTTGTATATAATGTAAAGGCTTTCAGAACGTTAAACTGAGCATATAGGAAAAATTGTCCGACTTGTGTTGCGTCGCCCCTAAACAAAGGACTACGACGTTATAACAACGTCATAATTGTCACACCCCCAGCGACATGAATTCTAAAACACCACGATCAATTGGGGAAATCAGCTGGAATTGTTCTTGCAGTTTTAGTGCCCTTGCACCTTAAAAAGCTCATGCGATTCAGAACGAATTCAGTTCAGGTTTTAGAAAGATCAATTCGCTGCTAAAGGCTCTTATCGTGGTGTTTTAGAATTCATGTCGCTGGGGGTGTGACAATTATGACGTTGTTATAACGTCGTAGTCCTTTGTTTAGGGGCGACGCAACACAAGTCGGACAATTTTTCCTATATGCTCAGTTTAACGTTCTGAAAGCCTTTACATTATATACAACTATAAATAGAAAACTATCCTGAAATAGATCATTCTCTTGACTTCATTTGTGAAACATATTTTCATTAGCTTAAAGTAAACTAATCCTTTGATTTTCGATAAATGGCGTTTTAAGACAAGACACGTAAAGTCGGACAAGATCACATAAAGTCGGACGGTAAGGATTTAAAGTCGGAAACTTCACCTTTAACAAATAGACAAACTGCAACAGTGTTTTCTTTGAAATGATTTTCTGGCTCATCTTTTACATTCAAAACTTCATCTTTGGGCAAACATCATGTATCGGATGAATACATGTTATGATAATCACGCTACGTACCATTTGTAACCCTGGTCGCGACACTGTGGGTTTCCTAATATTGGTGGTAAACAGAGGTAATAAGCGGTGTAATTTATATTACAAGGTCCGATCGAACAGCCATCAGTCGGAGCAGAAGTTTAAACTGAGCGTTACTTCCTCTCTGTGTGACATCACATAGTGAGGAATTCGTGTCTTGCTTTGGGCCATACCATCAATGTGCCTTTGTCTTAGATAGGTGCCTGTAATCCTTTTGTCTTTCTATGCCGAAAAACAAAGTTAAAATTCAAATCAATTATCATTCAAATGTAAACTTAAAAATGAATGCCAATACTGAAGTCTTTTTTCTGCATTTCTAAAATAGTATTACAATTTAATAATAAATGAAATTAAGAATATCGTCATATTAACATGCAAAATTGCGTGTACGATAACTACAAATTCTGCTTACTTTTGTAATCGAAGATGTCTATCTTTATTTCGTGCAAAATTTTTCTTTGGGCAGGATCTCGTGTCTCTCGTAGTTTTGTCTTTATCAGTGAACATGTATCTTGTTCCGAGAATCTTTTGTAATGAGTGACTCACGTAACATATTGAAATCTATTTTTGCCTATCGTCGTGGGTCTCTTTTTAATTTTAATATTTTCAGCTTCTTTGGTGAAACTACATGCACATGTAAATTTTTAACAAAATTTGTGTATATAAGTTAACATGTTATTTCAAGAGTAAACTGTTAATGAAAGATATGCATTAAAGAAGAAAATTTTAATAAATACCTTTGGAATGGCTTTAAAGTCCATCTGGGATTCTAATACAGTGGTTTTGTACGCACGAAAGAAGAAGATACAGTTGTTTAAATCTCAGGAAAATACACATATACCATCTTGAACACATGTGAGTATAAAGTACCAAATCATGGATTTTATTTTTGTTTTCAAAATAAAATAATGACTTCAACATTATGTAATATTTTCAAGATGTTGTTAAAAAAATGATGGAAAATGGCACATTTTCTCATAATTTTTGAAGAGGGATATTTGACCACAGCCGTCGCCCACAACGAAATTAATACAGGGCCGTCGGAAGGTATTTATATTGGGGCGGCGGATTCGGTGGATAAGGGGGGGGGGAGATTGAACCCTGATCCGGTGTTCGGATTTGATTTGAAATTTATATAATTATTGGTATAAAATTTTATATTATTTTATTGTCGTTTATATGATGGTCCTATTATAAACAAAACAAAGTTGTATGTTGTTTGTTTATTTTCGTTTCATCATAAAAAATTAACTAAGATAACACAACTCACAAAATTAATATCGAAGAAGTTTACATGCATGTATAAGCACTAAATGTCATTTCAACTACACATATAAGCACTAATGTATTCAACTTATCAGTCTAAGATGCACAGTGAAAATGTCCAAAAACTGGAATCCCGTGCTGACACAAAGTCGTTTCCGATTGCGCAAAGATCCAGAGCGTTTGTAGCATCCCCAATGAATGTGGAGAATAAGCAGGTGATTCAGCCTCTCCTTGGTCATTGTAGAACGTAAGTAAGTCTTCACTCGACGCAGTGATGTGAAAGTCCGCTCGCTTGTGGCATTAGTGGATGGCATCACTAGATCTAGAGCAAGTCTCAAGAGAGTCACAATCTCGGAGAATAGATCTTGAAGTTGGAGACATCTGGCACACTGACTTCACCAAGTCCGATACAGATGGATCACACAAGTTGTTTCTAGCGTACGATGTGAAAGTCTCTAGTTATGATGAAAGGGATGACTTGTCTAAATCATCTTTGTAGAAGTCTAAGATGAAATCCAAGTCTTTTTGAAAGTCTTGTCACCGCGCACAGACTTCAGAAGCACGTCTTCTAGATGACGATACACGCGGAAACCTGGCTGGTCAAAACGATCCTTCCTACAATTTACTACAAGATCCAAAACTTCGTAACACATTTGTCTGTATAGTTCTTTCTCAGTTGATGCAAAAAAGTCATAATTTAATCGGTCAGTCATTCAATCAGAGTTATGTTATTGTTATCAGCAGGATGTAAAAATCCACCATGCAGGTGCCTTCATTTCAAGGTACATTTTTCCAGAGGTGATGTCTATAATGCTGTTTGAATTGTAAGACTTCAAAGCTGTAACTTTCATGCAGTTTTCCTCTCGTTCCATTGTGCTTTTAATTTAGGTCTCCAAAGAAGTTGATACAAAAATGTTTTGGCGGTCAAGGTTACAAGTACTTTTAGATTTTCTCCTGTCACATTGTGGTGTGGTGCAGCTTAGATCCTTGGGATCATTTGAGAACAGCTTTAAACACTTTGTACAGTACTCGTGCACTGTTATTTCACCACATCCAGATATATTCCCAAAAATTTTCTTGATGTAGCTGACATCTGTCTCGAATAAACTGAACTTTGGAAGATAGATTTCTATAAGTCTAATAAGCCAACTTCAGAGAGGTTGTGTTTTATCACAAAAGCACACATTGAGAGGATACTTTCTTTATAAGTGACGTCACTGTTCTGTACTTTGTCAGATGGCGGATACACATATAACGGTGGAGAAATTTCTTTTTAAGATTATCTTCTTTATCCACCATATCTTCGTTTGAATCAACGCAGATGTCAACATGTTCTTGTTCTTGAATTAGCATCTCTGTGGAAATGTCAGCTTCGACTTAATTATTACATATTATTAACTCCTGACCATGTATACCAGTACTAGGGTAACTTGAAGAGGCTTGGTCTGCTTGTGCATGTCTATGTTATTAGAAAGAAGCAAAAAGTTAGATACAAATATTCAAAAGAACAGATGTTAGGGCTGAGTTATAAACTATGAGTCAAAATGTGTATTGAAATTAATTGTTAGACTGGAACAACTATTGCAGTTGATTAGGATACTATATGACAACAAATTCTTCTTTTGAATCATTTCGTTGATTAATATGAGTGGAACGTTATTTTGAACGATATTTCTTTTAAAACAGATGTTTCAGTATTAACGTCAAGTGATGGAGTCCAAAGTGAACATTGAAATTAAAGGTCCTTCCTGCATATCTAACCTCTTAAATACAATTGTCACCAAGAACTATGACAATTTCTCGCTTTTACTGTAGACATGAAAAACAACGGTGTTTTTAATTTCCCTATGTTTACGATCAGACATTTTTTCCCTGAACATTAACCCACACTGATATTGAGCTGTGCATTCACCATTTCCATGTAGGTCGGCAATACAGATGTTATTAATAGATGTGTTCATGATTGGAGCCAAATTAAGTTCCCATTTGCTAACATAATTATAATACTTTCAAAATCAGTTAAAATAATAAGCATGAATATTATGTATGATTAAATACCATAAGATATAATTAAACACCTAATTATAACGGAATTCGGTTTACCTTTATCTTTTAACACTCTCTGCTGCCCTACCGAATCCATTGTTGTGAAAACGTGTGATTCAATTGTCACGTTTTATCTTGGACATATCCTTTTTGTAGAGCAAAGACTGTATAAACATCCTTTATGCCAATGTTGTCTGTTAAAATTGATAAATACAGGTCCAAGACAACGTTTCCCTCTTATTTTTAGGTCCAAAATGTCAGCATTATAGACCAGTGCGTATTATATTCGACAAAATACTATTAATTAATTATTTTTCTCATAGAATTTAATTGGATTTACATAGTAACTTAACGTGATTCCAAAGAAAAATGATGTAAATGCATGGTTTCATGTTCATTTCCCATGAGAATATTTATTATCATGATTATTTACTTTATAATGAAGAAATAGATTATCCGTGAAATTAAAAACACCACGAAAGGTACTAACACATGATCGTGAAATATTAGACCCGTGGAATTAAATACATTTACAGTATTCATCTTAAATGATTAACAAGAGAAAAGCTGTCAATGTGACAGCAACCCGGGTTTTCTTTTGTGTGAACAGTATCCATAATCCATTTGTCAACCCTGAATTGATGAACACTACCTATCCACAGAAATGACTAAGTTCAATAGCTAGTATTTTTTTTCATAAATTATCAGAAATCCTAGCAATATGCACACCTCTGATATATGTACAATTGATCTGCATAAAAACAACTTCCTATCTTGAAAACAGTAGAATGAGTCATCCGTACAATAGGGATGCCCTATATGCAATATTTTGCCGAAAAATGACTTAGTTCAACAGCTGGTATTTTTTTCATAAATTATCAGAAATCAAAATCCTAGCAATATGCACACCTCTGATATATGTACAATTGATCTGCAAAAGAACAACTTCCTATCTTGAAAACTGTAGGAGTTATCCGTACAATAGGGGTACCCTTTTGGCAGCCGCCCGCCCGCCATTTTCACCATTTCAATAACCGGATTTTTCCTTTGGAAAACCCGGTTAAAAATGCCTAACTTGGGTTTTATGCTAATATTTCTCATCCACCATTTGCAAAAGAAATACAACAAGAAAAATTTTAAAAATTTATTACCCTTCCATCAGACGTGTTGGACTTGGACGACAACCCTCTTTTGTGTTTTGACCACATAATAGTAGGCGACGAGATGCCATCCGGTTGGGAAAATCGTTTGCTTGAGACCATAGTTGTCAGAGTGGTGCTTAATGAAGGTCAGGTATCTTACAACATGTACAGTGTATTAATTATTTTTAATGACATGTTTACCGATATGACATTGGGCGCACGGCGGGTGTGACCGGTCGGCAGAGGATGTTTACTCCTCCATGGCACCTGATCCTACCTCAATATTTTTTAGAGGTCCGTGTTTGCTCTGCTCCTGTTTTGCAATTTTCCTTGGAATTTTGACTCTGAACACTGTTCGTTATCATTACATGTCATGAATATATATGTTCATTCACCCTTCATGCCGTTCGCCCAGAGTCCATAATCGCTCTAAAACATTTTCGCCCTAAAGATGTTTGTCGGTTAATTTTTCATTATTTGATTTTATTGAATTTCATGACTTTAATATGTTTAAATTATAATTTATTTTACCTTAAAACATGTAATTACACTGGTATACATTAAAGATGAAGAAAAAGAAACATACATGTATTAAATGAATACTTTTATTTGATGATTTTAAACTGTAGCAGACATTAATATATGTTATATGCATAGAGGATATCTATATTTTGTGATTTTATATTTGCTTTATCCAATAAGTTAAAACGGTGTATATATTTACGAGGCTTGTCAAGCAAATATGACCATTTCAACGAGTTGGATAACGCAGATATAAAATCACGCAATTATAAATGTTATATTTATCCCACTCGAATTAATTTATAATATTATGAAATTTTGAGACAGCCCCTTAAATGACACGAATTGATTTTTCTAGCCTAATCGTTTATACAACGTTGTGTCTTGCGGTTATAGTGACCTTAAAAAGTACAACATAATGTTTTTCTGAGAAAAAAGTTTCACAGCTATTTCACTTAGACCTTGAAATATCTTATTTCCCTTAAATGGAAATACTAAATGCTAGTTGAATAGTCAAGTTTATTGACATGCACACAGTTGCAAATGCTTGTTAGTTTGAATTGACTCGAACAAGGTTTTATAAAACAATACTAATGAGTCTTAAAAATGTTGATTAAGGATGCTTACTGGTGGTACAATAAAAGTCTTGGGAGGTATTATTTCGGGAACTTCTTGTGTATAAAGTGTTTGCTTTTGATCGCTTTGTCAGGATAACTCCTTGATACAGTTGTAGCTATAATGTGATTTTCAGTTTTATTCATTACATGTACATACCTATGTGTTTTCCTTCATTTTTGTAATTTAAATCTTCAACAAAATCCATTTTAAATAAGTTTTTGGTAACATAAATAGTGATGTGGAATATAATGGAAAATCTTTTTTGTTAAACTAGGTCACTAATTAAATCAAGGGTCTGTGTCAAAATAGTTCGGACTGAAAGTATTTGATAAAGCATCACCCGTTGATAAACAGAAAGCTTATATGACAAGATACTACTTCTAAAATAATCGGGATAAAAGTTACGAATCGCAGTGTAGTTAGCACGATGATTGCTAATTAAACATTTTTTAATTTGAACATGGACCAATGTGCCAAGTACCACTACAAATGTGCCAAGTACCACTACAAGTGTTCCAAGTACCACTACAAGTGTTCCAAGTACCACTACAAGTGTTGCAAGTTCCACTTCAGTGTTGCAGGTTCCAATTCAAGTGTTGCAAGTTTCACTTCCAGTGTTGCAAGTTTCACCTCCAGTTTTCAAATTCAAAGAATGAGGTGCCAAAAACTAAACAGATGACGAAGAAGAGGACATCACGAATGCAACGGAAAAATACAAAAGTGGAATCAAGTCTTCAACTGATCAAACTTAAATTACCATTTCCTTCTTTTTAAAAACATTTTACTTCTGTAAACTTAGAAGTTAGAATGCTAATGTTATTTGAATATATTTACATTCAGTGTGTATTTCCCCTTATGTTTACATTGGAAATATGGGAAGTTCAATTTCCTGTGAATACACATAGCTAATGCATGCGACAGGAGAACAAATATAAACGTCATCACGCGTTTTGAGTATATTTTTATTGTAACATTAATTGAAACGTTTAAACTTACATAACCAATTTGATATGTACTAATGGAAAATATTCGTTAAATCATATCATTTTGTAATAAAAAAGAATTTGTAAGCGATCTAAATAGCACGTTAATATGGCTGTTCCATGTAGGTTTCATATACCTGAATAAGAGCGCATATAATGGCTTTACAGCGACGATACACAATATTTCATACAAATAGACATCAGTATGAAAATAGAAATATACATGTAAGCATTAAATGCTTATTTTTGGATGTATAACACCAAGCGGTGCAGACAAATTATAATGCCGTGCGTTAGCGCGGTATTCAATTTGTCTGCACCGCTTGGTGTGTAAAAGGACCGACGACATCCAAAAATAAGCATTCAATGCTTAAATAAAGGGGATATTTCACAATCACTTTATCCGTATTTAAGCAGCCAATGTCATTGTTTAGAAGATATTAGTACTTCCTTATCAAGAAAATATTGACAATGAAAAAATGACAATAACAAACCGTCAACCATCTTAAAAATCCATAAAACGAAATGCAAATTCAAAGCAGAGCAACACAGACCTCCAAAAAGATAGAGGTAGGATCAGGTGCCTAGGAGGAGTGACAATTTAAATCTTAAATTAAAACAAAAGTTTTCTTTTCCATTTTAGACAGCCACCTTAAAAGAAGATGGTTCCTCGAACAATAAAGTAACAGTAAGTAATTACCAAAAGATTCAATTCATTGATTCAATTATAAATTCATAGAAATAAAAAGCGGCAGAACTATATATCATTGGACAGACCAGACAGCTACAGTGCCACGTATAGAAAAAACTATATTTATTGCGCACAAAAAGTTGTACTTTATTCTGGATTTATTTCCCTAAATTCGTACCTCAACTGCACAAAAGCTCAATTTCAAAAAAATCACTAGACCGCCATCGACTTCTCATATGGCAGTATAAACAGCCGAAATTTTTTTATTGGTCTCGATTTCTCAATCTGGTCAATTCATGCTCTGCTTTATTTGGACCATGGCATAATCCCCCCCCCCCCCCCCCAAACTTTCATTGTCAATTTTGCTTAGAGTTAAAATTTATTTCAAATTCAAAAAACAATATTTCATATTTGACGCCATTGAAGTCTTTCAGGCTTTTGATTTTGAACTTTTAGTTCAACTTGCCAAATAGACAGTTGTGAATCTTGTCACTTTTTCTTATCTTATAAACATTTAGAGAAATAAGCTATTTTCTTCTTTTTTAATTTTTAGCATCCAAGGTTTGCATTAAGGCAAGTCCAAATTCAAGATTCTTTGCCCGATGGGTAAGTGAATCTGAAAGTTGATAAATATTCCAGCCATTTGCATTTAATATCAAGGAAGTGTTTCACAGTCTTTTATTAATTGGAATAAATATTAGACTATTCAAGTAGTATTTGCCTATTCTTTCAGGATGCAACCCTTAAAGCAGTTGCTGAATGTCTAATGATGACAGAGCTGACGGTGGTGTCACCACTTACACCACAAACAACACAACAATCAAGTCAAGTACATCACAGACACCAAAATCATTAAGCATCTCATACACATTACAGACACCCACTACACCACACACACCAACTACACCACAGACACCAACTACAGCACAGACACCAACTTCATCACAGACACCAACTACACAACAGTCACCCACTAAATTAGAGACACCAACTACACCATAGACACCAACTACATTACAGACACAAACGACATTACAGACACCAATTACACCACAGACACCAACTACAGCACATATACGAACTACACCACAGACACCAGCTACATTACAGACATTAGCTAAACGACAGACACCAACTATATAGAAGGCACCGATTACATTAAAGACACAAACTCGTCACAGACACGAACTACATTACAGACACTAACTACACAACAAACACCAACTACACAACAGACACCAACTACACTACATATACCAACTACATCACAGACAACAACTACAGCACAGACACCAACTTCATCGCGGACACCAACTACACCACAGACACCAACTAGATCACAGACACCAACTACAGCACAAATCAACATCAGCACAGACACCAACAACACTACAGACACCAGCTACATTACAGACACAAACGACATTACAGACACCAACTACACCACAGACACCAACTACAGCACATACACCACAGACACCAACTACAGCACGTACACCACAAACATCAGCTACACACAGACACCAACTATATAACAGACACCAATAACATTACAGACACCAACTCGTCACAGACACGAACTACATCACAGACACCAACTGTTTTTGCAACTACACCACAGACACCAACTACATTACAGACATCGGCTAGATCACAGACACCAACTACATTACAGACACCAACTACACCACAGACATCAACACAACAGACACCAACTACATAACAGACATCAGCTAAATCGCAGACACCAATTAGATGTATATAACACTCACCGATTACATTATAGACACCAACTACAACACAGACACCAACTTCACCACAGACACAAACTACATTACAAATACCATGTAATAAAGTTGATTCAGTTTTGTAAATAATGGTGTTTATATTTGTATTCTTCTATATTTTTGTCATGAATGGGTTACCGTATGTGAGTGACGGATGTCGGGTGAGTGTGCTATTTTTAGAGTGAGTATTTAAAGTGACCGGTTTGGGTTTAGTGGTCAGTAGAAGGTCCGGTAACGACATCAGCCGGTTGCCACGGTTTTGCAGTTCCTGATTTTAGATATGGTGAATATCTCCAGTTAGATATAATACTGGTGTAGAAACGGGTAGCCATTGAATTCGGGGCGTAATTAGTCTCTGAGAAGTTGACTGTAAGCGAGAGAGCTGTGAGTCCGGGGCTTGCAGTCAGGACGCACGAGGGACAGGCAGAATGACGAGGGCAGGAGCGTCTCGGGTGCGTGGTGTCCTTGAAGTGAACAACGTGACTGAGTTCCTTTTTCAGAGTGAGGTTTTCAGTGGGTTAAAGTGACTGTTATTACAGGTTAATATTCATATATACAGAGCTGAAATTTGAAGTACATGTACTTTAACATTTTTTGAATTATTTAACTTTAACATTTTCTGAGTAATTTTTCAACAAGCGTTTTATTGGTTGAAACAGTTTCTAAAACAACATTTTGTAGTTTATTACCATTTTATATCTGATACAGTGTGATTAAAAGCCTTTTAATTTTGAAATTCAGTTGATAGTATCAGATATTTGTTCATTTGTTTAATTGAATTATCATTATTTTTTAAAAGTTATTTTCGAATGAAAGGGGCGTGAAAGGGGGAGAGAGAATATTGATTTGTTTTGTTTATTATTTTTTCAAATTAAACCTGTTCATTTTCTTTACAAAGTCTTATTTTTCATTCAGCCGACAAAATCCAAAAGAACTCATTACACTCCAACTACACCACAGACACCAACAACATTACAAACACCAACTATATAACATACTTACACTACATACTTCAATATATTTATGTTTATTCTACATTAGATATCAATTATACGCCTCAAACGTCCAGCTTCACCGTCACAATGTTTTTGTTTCCGAAAAAAGTTACGCCGATCGATTCAGACTGATTATTATGATTTTTCATACGATTTTTCCCCAATTTTTTTAATATTTGAACATGAGCGACTATGAATACCACGAAAAAAAATTTAAACAAAGAAAGTACATATATATTGCTAATTACAGACGAAATATTGCTGTGGTATTTTTAGTCGCTCATATTTTTTAGAACGTAAGAAAGTTGAAAATACTGATTTTCTGGATATCTTCCAGGAACATGCATACATTCGTCCATCTAATTTCATTTTAGCAACACATGTGAAGAAATCAAACAGGTTTTATAGTTAGTACTTGTTATCAACTTTATAAAAAATATGAAATTTGTTTATGTGTGTGAAGTTTATTTTATAGAAAAACTGGGGGCATTACTTCAATATATGTCCTATCTAGTTCTTTGTTTGAATATTTTATCTAATTATATTATAAAGATCAACAATTCCATCTTTGTCAAATAAAAAATTGCAATTATCTGACAAATCTGGGAAATTTGGGTATTCGAAAAAAAATTGATACTAGAACAAACCAGGGGGTAAAAGGTATTTTTTTACTTAATCATTTGATTCCTTTTAGCAATAACTTTCATATGTGGAACAGAAAAAAATCCCTATGGCAGAAGTTTTTAAAAAATATAAAAAATGTAAAAAAAAAAATTGATACATTTGAAGCAATTCCCATAGGGTATAGGGTCCTATGTTAAGAATTAACAAACTTTGAGATGACCCTCTAAACAAATGTCTAGGGTTTTTTTTTATATTTAAAACAATATAAATATTAATATCAGTAGAAATTCATGTAAAAATTTCATTAAAGAATTTCGGACAGAACAAATTAGACCTGGCCTCGTTAAGAGTACTGCATCGACAAGCATGTATCGGACACATATTAATATATGTAAAAAATGATTTGAAATGGACCATTGGTATTTTCAAAAGGTGTATTTATCTTTTTATCTGAGATATATGACTTATAACATTTGTTTAAGATTAAAGATATAACTTGCATCATTAATCTGTTTCATGTCATCACATTTGTGTATGTATACCAGTACTATACTCTGTCCCAAGATATCCTCGATTCACATTTTGCTTAATTACCCAATATTTGTAAATACCTCAGGGTTAACGATGTTCATTCAAAAGTACGAAAAATTTCCAAAATTTCTCCTTAGAAACGCCCCCTCTAGCGGGATTCAAAACATGGCTAAAAATGTGATGTCTACAGGGTTTTTGTATTACAACTGGCCCGGATGATAATGTTGAAAAATTGAGAGAGGTATTCGAGTGACTTCCGAATGGAGAAAAGATGTCAACATTCCCCATTATAAATTTCCGTAAGAAATCAGTTTTCGTTCCTGTGACGTTTTCCCGAGTGAAAAATGATAATGTGTGAATGAAATTATCTTGGATATTTTCCCTTTCATTTATTTCAACCGTATTTCTTTCACAGGTATGTGTATTTTTATTAAAATTCGTCCAAATGTGCTGCATAAATATCTTGGGACAGACTATAGATATGTTTATATCGATGCGGCATGCCCAGTACAGTCTCTCTTGAATTCTCATTCACACTGAGTCACTTGTCTTTCCTTTCATAAATTCTACAGACATATCTGTATGACAACCAACACATCAATCCACAACCTGCTCGTCCAGAGCCCATCCATCGAAAACATGTCTGTCCAGACACAGGGCGTCCAGGACCCATGCCAAGCAGAGACTGTCCAGCGATTACCATCTGGACAGATTTCAATACCTGTACCTGTTAGCCAGACGAGTGTACACACTGCAGTATCAGGACCCATAGCAGCTGCACGTTCATGTTAATGTTTTCATATTTAATATATACAAAAGATTGTGAACACTAGTAAAGTCAAACTAAATGTAGATTTGTGACAATCTTATATGACATGAACTATTAATACATGTTAATGTTAATGTTTCCATAATATAAAAATGCGAAATGTATATATTTTTCTATGACTTGATAAATATTTATACATGTTAATAAATATCTTTTTCACCGTCCATGTTCATGAAATAATAACTGCGCTATTTTTAATCGTTAAAGCTAGTACAAAAACCAATTTGTAGTCTTTTAATTCTATTTAATTTCAACTTAACTGTTAATGCATATAGAAAGAATCCTTATTGCTAGCGCTCTCGAGCTAGTCTCGAGTTAGTCTTTTTCCACTGAAATACGCATGCTCGACTTCACAGTACGGCATTCTGTGAATACCAGTGTAGATAAACTGTACCATGTCAGTTTCGTTTGTACATATATGAACAATCGCAACTTCTCGGGCCTTTCCAGTAGAGTTCGTTTTTTCCGAGCTCTGTCGGAAAGGCCTGAGAAGTTGCGATTGATAATAGTTTTGTTTTTTGCTGTTAAACATGTACATACATACCAAAAAGTAGAAGTAGTTTAGGTCTTGTGTAAGCCTTCCGTCTTCTTAATCTCCTTGAGGTGCAACCCAAACTTAGGAACCACCAAGTCCAATTGTTGTTTCACAAGCAGTTTATTAAAAAGCGTGATCGTATATTTTTGTGAATATTACAACATCAAATATCAAAATCCAAAATCAAAATCATAAGCCCATAAATATAAGATCTGCTTAACATCATTTTACATGGGTTTATATAACATTTTACTTATGATTGACAGTTCCGACTAGTTCGGCCCATCTAATGATGATCATGAGTGAACAATTAGCGTTCAAATTCCAGAGTTATATTTTATTTCTAAATAAAGCAACAAAACTGTCAGAACTGTCTATTAAAGAGTATGGATTCATGTTTTGAGTCTCCGAGTCCCGGGTCTCTGAGTGACCCACCTGGGTATGATGCATCGCTTACTCATAATACATTCATTCATACATGGCTTTAAGGTTACAAAGGTTAAATAGATGGAACAAGCATTACATGACTAGCTTGCAGTATCTGGGCCTTCATTGCAGACTTAGGATCGCCAAATATGACAATTAGTTGATAACTTGTTTATATTTTTCAATTTGGATTTTACTGTGCCTGAATTAATTAACCTCATTGAGGACCAAGAGCGTTGGGATACAAACTTTGAGTCTCCCGCCTGAGTATGACGCATCGCTTTCGTACAATACTAAAAGGTCATTTATAAAAGTATACATGAGTTCATGGTTTAAAAGGTTACACTGGTTATATAAAACATGCGATACATGACTCATTATAGAGTACCAGAGCTATCGATGCAGACATAGAATCGCCAAATATGACAACTTGTTATAAACTCCCAATTTGGATATTATTGTGCCCGCATACTGCACCAGGTTACATAACATCATTTAGGAATGCTGCGCAGTGCAAGTTCATTCTGTTAGTCATCATTACAACAATTAATTGCGCAGTATCAACGTATACATAAGTATCATAGTGACCAATAACTAACAATTCAAGGTCATAGCATGGCTATAAGGTTACACTTATAATGCCAAATTATTTCTAAAATTATAATAAATTGCTTAAAAGAAACAGCCACTTCGTCTTCTATGGGAATTGAGTCTGGCATTAGCATGATAATTTCGTGCAGATCGTGATTCTTTCAGGTTGCTGAAAGTTTCGACCAATCGATAAACGGGGCGTGTAAATTTCAGTCCTGTCAGTTTCTTCTAAAATAAATTTCCGTAAGAAATATATGGAATCATACTTAGTGGATGTAAATATATTAGAACTGACAAGACAGAAATCTACGCGATAGTAAAACGAAAGTTATGTTATTTTTTTCTGAAATGCTAGCTACCTTCATGAAACACCAAAAAAAACTTCAAAGAGATAAACAAATTAACAAAAAATTCCATTATCATAATAGCTTAATCTCGATATTAGTCTGAATTATTTTTTGTTTCTTATGTGACCTTTTCTATTAAGCATAGATGCACGTTCTCATAGCTGGAGACTTATTGATTAAGGCTACAAATATTCCTTACCAAAACCAAAGCACTCAACAATGGGTAAATAAAAATTGGCATGACTTGCCTTAATGCAGTGAACTTCAATGTTGAAATAGTGACGATATTAATAGAATCATTCATTATTACGAGTGTGGGATAGTAAAATTCCACCGAGGGGACAAAATTGACTGTCTTAGACGAGGCTTTGCCGAATCCTAGACCGTGAATCTTGGCCTCGAGGTGGAATTTCACTATCCCACACGAGTATATAATGAATGATTATTTTTCTCGCATTATTTTACGTTAAAAAACAAGGTCTGACAACTTTCTGTTATGACGTTCAAAAGATTACGTTCGGCTTATCCCTCCGCATGCTTTAAATAGTGAAAGTCAAAATGAGAGCATAAACGACAGTTTTTTCAATAAAAATATAATAAATTGTAACTAATTAAGCAAAACAGTTACTTAGTGGATATTCTCAATCCATCATTTTGTATTTCCATACAGCAGACGTTTGTTTACGTTTTTAAGCAGCGAAGTTATACACAGTGTAAGACAGAAAAATCTCACACTGCTGTCTCACACTGGACAAACCGATCTCACACCGGTGATAATGCGAGAAAAATGCATGTTTGTTGAATTTTACGCACGGAAAACGTTCTAAAAGTCCTTGTTTTTTGACGGATACTGAATTTTTCACGTATTGATTTTCATCGATTGGACCCCCCCCCCCCTTCCTTTTCATATTGCTGGATCCGCCTCCAAACATGCAGGAATATATATTATACAAACATTTACACGCCCCCTACATTGTACAGGTAACTGCATCAATCTGTTATAATGTCATAAAAGAGAAGCTGTTGGCTTAAATATTTCCTGATATTCAAACAATCATTTACAGCACCAATCTAATTAAAATTAGAACTTCCATCCGCTCCCTGGTTTTTGATATGTCCACGCGACATACCGAAAACTGGGCAGCGGATGGAAGTTCTAATTTTAATTAGATTGTACAGCACCATACAATTAGGAATTGAAACTTTTATTTTCTTATTAGTGGATGAAAGCATCAGCCGAAAAAAATGAAAAGAAAACTGTACTGTTTCGTGGCACGAAATTAAAAACAATTTTGTTCATTTTTCTGTTGATGAATCCATCCACTGGAAAAACAGTTTCAAAATTATTTAATCAGAGGTGCAGTTTTATAGCAAATACATTGAATCTCAAACGCTATTTTCAATGGAACTGTATTCATATTCATGTACAAATCTAAAAAATTAAAATATTTTTTCAATTATTCCCGGGGTTGGGGGGGGGGGGGAGGGGAGCTTTAAATCCTATCTGTATTTAATGACTAATTTTTCCAGGTCAAGTCAAGGCAACACTAACCCCCCACCCAGAACTTCATATGCTAAGAAATTATTCCTTTAACTATATTTTTTTAAAAATGAATGAATAACTCTGCTTAAAGTATGCCAAATCAATTTTATAAACACAGACTTTTCTTGGTAATATTATTTAGTCTTGTAATAAATGCCATCGATTGTTTATGCACGACTGTTCAAAACTTAAACGAAGAGTAGGACTTACCTCTCTTTATCTATCTCTTCATCTTTTCTAAATATTGGTTTTCAACAGCAACTTCATCTGTGTTATATGAAAAATCTAGTGTGTTGTCTGTCAGAAAATCAAAGTTTGTGTTGTAATACACCAATGACTATCTAGTAGCAACAATGATGGTGTCGTCATATACAGCTGTTCCTCTACACCGGTTTCTAAGCTGTATTTCCTCTCCATGAGATAAAGTCAAATTCTCAAAGTGCAGGACCTGAATTTTCTGAATTTTCCGAGGAATTGTCACAAAGATTTTCCCTGTGAAATTCATGCACATTCCCCACGGAGTGCCTGGAAGTTTGACCTCTTGGATAATTGACCCATCTTTATCATATACAATACATCTTTGCTGTGTCCTGTCTGTAAAAAGCATCATTTTCTCAGTCAGGAAAATTCCAGCGGCAATATCACTTCGTGGAATAGTAATCTTTTTAAATAGTTTCAACTTGGTCTTTTTAAGATTGATATCAGCCATTATTTCAGTTGCATCCTCTGTTAGATTGACATCAAAATATAAAGTTAAAGTTGTCATCTTCTTGAATAATTTGCACATCTCCCTGCAGCATGAAGCTGGTTTTAATTATTTTCATTTTTCTCATGTCAACAAGTATTTCTTTCAGTTTCAAATAGACTAAAGCAAATTCTGTTTGGGTTTGTCCTCCCTCTTTCCTTTGTTGCAAAAGATTCTTCCAATGGTTCAGGTGTGCAACACAATTTTCCAGAGACTTGATAGACTTCCCCAGTTTTTCTTTAGCCTCTTTAGACAGCCTTGTCAATTCATTTAAATGGTTTTCTTCCAGCTTATCTAACAAAGTGACCATGTCAACTATAGCTTTCATTATATTTTCTTCATACCTCTCCGTCAGTTCTTCGATGTTAGCAATGTTGAATTTTTCTGCCATAATAGTTTCATCTAGTCTCTTGCATAGTTTTGCAATTTCAGCTTCAAGGGGGTGTGATTTTTCCTTTTTACACTTCTTAGAGATCTTAAATAGAGAATGCAACAAAGAGTTTGGTGGTTCTCGCAAAACACCTCCATTTTTCTGTTACCATGTTTTCTGTACATATCCATGTCAATATGAGAGGGAGGTAAGATTGCCGATGCGTCCTGAAGAGTGGTGATTTCATGGCCTTACAAGGCCTGGAATCTCTTGTGAAATTTGAAACAGTCCTTGCACAAAGCCTCGGTACATTCTCGACACCAATAACTTCCCTCTGTTTCCGCATTGTCTACCTTACAAGGACCACATAAGACACCAGTCAAATCGCCATACTTTAAAACAACGTTTGACATAAACTTGTTTTCTGGGAAAAGGCCAGTCCATGCATTTGGCGGGCATTTGCTAAACCCTCCTGGTTCTGGAATGAACGCACGACACAATGGACAAAGAAATCCTAATGGTGAATCATTTTCATCGCATGACAACTTTATATGCTCAGATAAACAGTCGTGGCAAAAGGTGTGAGAACAGGGTAAATACCGCGGTGTTCTGAAATTTCTCAGGCAAATAGAACATACTGCAGCTAAATTTTGTTTCTAGACGTCGACATCGCTCCCGCCGCACGCCATCTCTTTTCATGTATTCCAAACCCGTTGTAATTAGCTTGTATCCGAACCCGACCATTAATATCATAAACCTGTAAACGTCTAAACTCTGGTAAAAATCAATAGATTAACTAATCTGAAGTGGGTTTTCAGAGTAAGAAAGAAAACAAAGGGAAAAAATGTTTGAAATCTATGACTTGTTGATGTATTCACAAACTAAAAAAGGTCATAATCTATTACATAATTGATTGCAAGTAGTGTGTTCGACATGACATGACATGACATATATATATATATATATATATATATATATATATATATATATATATATATATATATATATGATTTCTTGAAGAAAACCTCAGTTCATTTTTCGAAATATGTATAGAAAAACTACATTTTAGAAACAGGGGACTTTTTAGATGATTGAAATTAAACATGTACTCATAGAGCTCTAAAGCGCTTTATCAAGCTTAATAAGTTTATTTTTCTTTTCGTATTGATGATACTGTGGAATAAAACTGTTTTATAAGAAAATATTGTAACACTCATTATTCTAAATCAAATATTATTTTGATAAGGAGAAGAGGTATGAAAAGAAATGTCTCCTGAATCAATATACCTGTTAATCCATCAGTATGTAAAGAAAAAAAACTCGAACTTCTTTAATTTGCTGAAATAATTAATTACTTTCTAAATTAGAAGATGAAAGCCCCAGTGGTACATTAAAGAAAGAAATTAATTAAGAAAGAAGTCACTTTTTAATGATTGGAGATTGCTTGTGGTATCTTTAATATATAGCAGAGGTAGCTTTTGAGATAAATATGCGTAGTGAGAATACCCACTTACATAATGTATATGTATATCATTCAGTAATATAAAGTGCTTTCAACAGTGCAGTGTGTCCTTAGGATAGGGCATTGGTCCAATAGAGGAAAAAGACAAGAATATCAGCTATCTTTACATGATATACCTAATGAACAAAACACACATTTTTTCATTATTTTTAAGATTTCCCCTACATGTATATATACACTCCCATTGTTTTTAAATTCTGTGGGAGTTTTGTCATTGTTCGCTGTTAGTAAAAGCCAATCAGTCTAGCCTCTGGAAAAGTGGTCGACTTTTTAATTAAACTATCTAATGAAAATCATAATTTATTCCTAGTTATGTACCAGGAAGCTAATAAATATATCAATTAATATTATATCATTAATACTAATCTACTTTTGTGGGGAAATGAATCATTAATCAATATCAAAATTCACCATTGCATTATTTCATCTATTCACTCTTTTTAATATTAATTTTATCGAAATCATTTTGGAAGCTATTTTGAGATATGCTTAAAAAGCTTCACTTGAAAATTTGAGACGCAATCAAGTCTTTCAGTTTAGGATTGGCTAACCTCACTTAATACATTTCTTTAGTCTTTAAAAGATATATCTTGCAATTTAGTCAAGGTGCGGATCCTGGATTTTTTTTTAATAGGGAAGGGTGGTTAGCCTTACCCTCTAGTTACATGTAAATGTTTTAACACGTGGTGATAAATAGAATGTTCCGTTGATCAATAAATATTTACATTTTCGACTGTCTTTGTCTGTGATAACATTACGAATCAATTTTGAAGCCTATAGCCCGATAAGTTCATAAAAGATGAGTGACAGAAAATGGGCGTGTCTTATAGCATAACCGAAAAACGGTATTGGCTGCGCCGCGTAGTAATACATAGCATGTGCTACATGAAAAAATAGTGGTTTTGAAATGTTGTTTTTAAAGTGTACAAATTGGAAATAATATAAATATAAGTAATAAGGAATAACTCTTTGAATATTATGAGATGATAATTTCAGTCGGAGCGTGGTCAAATCTGTCATAAAGCCCTTCGGGCTTTATTGGATTTGACCACGCCCCGACCGAAATTATCACCTCATAATACTCAAAGAATGATTTTTTATTCCTTAAATATTACCCGTCAAAAAAGATAAATCTTTGTTTGTTCAGCAGTTCATGATCCACTACTGAAAAAATTATTATAGCTAGATACTTAAAAGTGGTCCTTAACGAGCCCAAACAAGACACAGTACATGTACTTTATCACAGTTGTTTTTCACGAGTAGCTAAATCGACCACTTTACATTGTGTAAATAGACATAAACGGTTGTATCGGATTGACCGTTGACGTTCATTAATTAATTTTATTGACATTTCTGGCCATGAACAACTACATTAATAATACAGCTTGTATCAACGATACTCTAATAGTCCACTAAATAGCATTCACAGTGTGACACACTTCAGAGTTTTGAGCGAGTTTACATGTAGACACGTAAATTTACATTACAGCACATGCAATGTAGTTTTCCTCTTGAGAAAAGAAAGGCATATATGCATATTCTTCATCAATTTAAACGCCTGTACATCTATTCTAAAGAGAATTTATAGCCGTGGGAGTAAAAAGCGCCGTCTCATGATATTGAAATTTAGGATACATGTATCAGTAAAATACATGTATGTGCACTGGAGATTACCAAGACTAGTGATATTCATAGGTTAAACTGTAAACGGTTGGAAAAAAGAAATTGTACCCTTATTGCTTTTAGCTTTAGCATACAATTACCGAAATAGAATTTTCCATTTTGGAAAGAATTTATGAATGAATTTAAGTCATCTCTGTAATCAAATGTACAATCTACCTTTCTTGTATTCACCTACTCCCCCCGCCTCTCCCCCCCCCAAAAAAAAAACAAAAAACAAAAAAAAAAAAAACCCCAAAAAACAAAAACCAACCAAACAAAAAAAAACCCACTAAACAAACAAAAAGAAAAGCAAAAAAGAACAAATCTGTTATTTGTTTTGTTTTTGTTTTTGTATTCCGTGAACTTTGGATTCAACAAGACGTTCACTATAGTCATCCTCTTCATCGTCAACGTCATCGTCAATGTACAGTAAGCATCGGCCATCTTGTGCCCGCCCTTTTACCTTACGTCGTCTTTAAATCATACAAATGAAAGCAACCCCAATCATTATGATCAATATAATCATCATTTTGCAATATTTATTGATTTTTTTTAAATTTTAATATCTACATGAAATTATTCATCATTTTCCTCGTCCCATTTCCTCCTAATGTTCTTCTTTATAATCGTGATTTCACCACAGCATCATTAGTATCGTTAAGATAGAAATACTATAATGTGGGGGCAGATTATAAAATATAGGTTAAATAAATGTTCAAAGATAATTTTCTAATAAATATTCATATTTTTGTCTTTGCATTTCATTAAGGCATTTGATGGTTATTCAATAATGGATGCTTTTACATCCGAATCCCGACTTACATTTAGCATTTTAGTATGATTTGCATCGACAATACCAAACCTACTATTACCAATAATAGCTCACTCTCTGAATTATTATTATAACGTCCAATCAATCTGAAGATATACCAGCAACAGGTAGAGTAAAACTAAGACCAAATATTGCACATATCTTGCTGGCTGTCGCATAAAAAAGCCCGACCATTGATTGGAGAACTAAAATCAGAGCATGGTGCAATTAAAGACATGCATTTACATAAAAAGACAACCACAGCAGCATCTTTGGTCAAAACAATCGGCGCGTCACTTGGTGTTAATGGCGTCTCAAGGATCCAAGTGGCAATAAAGTCAGGTTTATTATCTTTTCCCCCTCCCTGCTGAGTTTATGAACACACCTGGTTATAACGATATCAAGTTGCCAAGAAAAAAGGTTATATTTCATAGCAGTATAACTGGTATGTCCTCACAAATCTCGATAATGATTGACGGAATCTGAACCTATCAAAGTCGTGTTGCAAGTTCTAGTCTATCGCATGGATTCAATTTTAGTTTTTAGTTCATCATGCAGACTGGTTCATGGCTAGAACAAATGATGATCCCCTTGTCTGAATTTAAATAGAAAATTGGTTTCTTTTGAAAGGCGAGGAGGTAGTGAGATCAATTAAAATGTATTACGCCGCATCGGATCGAGTCGGCAATCACCGTTTATTGATGTGAAAGGCAGAGAACACCGAGAGAAGCGCCGTGTTTAACAGAGAGTACGAGGCGTACTGTACGTAGTTGTCTATTATAGCAGTATGACCCTAGGAAAACCTGACTTCATTTCTAGGAAATCACGTTTTCCGGGTGATCAAACACGGGTCTTCGTTTTATCCTTCGCTTAAGCGACCTTCAGGAAATGCCGCTTACTGTATTTTGGTAATTGGTTCAAGGAATAATTATCTGGCATGCTCGTGATGTAAAAAGCAGTGTATGTTCTTCAGTCTTGGATGAATATAGATGCAGCGATTATTTATCTTTCTGTACCAGCAATGGCTCTTAAACAAGCTACTAAGGTATGTGTTTCTTTGGATGTCAATCTGTGTTCAAATATCTACCAGTTGTTCAAGTATATCCGTGAACGCAACATTTAATTGTGAGTTTGAGTAGATTTAAACTAAGGAAAATAAAAACACCTGTCAACTCCAACAGGATGAGCACATATTTGTCTGTTTAGGAGTGACTGTGTTTCCCATTATTAATGTAAAAACTTTCATTTAGTATATCAATAAAAACAAACTACACCAAGACGATAATTGTTGATGAGACTTCGATCTTTTAAAATATCATCACTTTGAAATGAAATAAAAAATACAGTCTTCGTTCAAAAAGAAAATCATGGGGTAAATTAAAGTATTATGCACATTCAAAGAGAAGAAAAAATGCTACAAACAATGGCTGTGTTTCAACAAGATAACTTTTAGTTAAGAATGGCTCGGTGGAGTTGTTTGCACGCATAAATATCATGGTTATTATAAGATTACAAGAACACTTACATATACTAGAGCTTTCATTTTTGCTACAAGGCTTCGGGTTGAACCACCGTTCATGAATGCTAGATGGCAAAATATAAATCACACTATATAGAACAATATAGAACATACTGTGTGATTGATGAATGGGAAAAGAAAACGTACCTTTGTGTTATATAAAAGTCAGTCTACATATTTATTATTCGCCTTTATTAATTCCATTGTACTCTATCTTTGATATCATATATTTTATTA
Organism: Magallana nippona; assembly: GCA_033439105.1. Classification (NCBI taxonomy): domain Eukaryota; kingdom Metazoa; phylum Mollusca; class Bivalvia; order Ostreida; family Ostreidae; genus Magallana; species Magallana nippona. The sequence continues at coordinate 43,951,119 of CM065923.1, read as the reverse complement.
ATTAAGAGCCATTCCGTGAAAGTAATTAATTATGGTAGTATTGCAGGCATGATTTTCGTATGTCGATATCCCAGCTTTATTTCTTACCAACAATAGATTCAAATAACTGATTGTGTAAGAAAAGAAAAAAATAATTTCATATATATGCTAGTTAAGTTTCCGAAATTTAAGAATTACTTAAAAATACATTCTTTCTACAATTTGTTTAGATTTTTACTGCTTAAACAAGTGGAATTCTTTTGAAAAAAAAAAGAGGCTAAAACAGCTGTGTTTGCGGGTGGGGGAGGTAGGGTACATGTAGGTAACCCATGTTTGAATTTTAAATACAAAACGTAAGGTAACAAAACTCGGTGCAATAAAATAATGAAATCGCTTATAATAGTAAGAATATACTGTTTTGGAAAATATTTGAACAAAATATTAAATTTGGATTTAAACATAAAATCATTAGCTTCGAAGAAAATGTATGGTTCATCATGACATTCCTTCAGCTGTTCAAATTAACAATGTCCGGGCATAAACAATCGATCGATAGTTACACACCGGCCGAGCTAATAGCCACTTACGTATTTCATAACCCTCGATCCACTAATGACTGATATTTCCAATTTGCATATACTGAATTGTAGAGTTTCATTATACCGACATTGTACCGAAAATGACGGCCATTACGTTTAGCAAGTATAATGCAAATTATTAGCTGAGCTTCACCGAGCATGCAAAATTACAAAATGTCTTTTAGCGAACCTTGTGGCGGAAACAACATAGCAGAGTGGCCGCATCCTCGTCATGTCTTCAACAAATTAGATTGCCTGGGTTCATCTTATTAATTTTCAAGTTACTCGTAACAATATTGATTTCATGGGAAGCAGGTTTTTTCTGCTGCCTGAAGTCGTGCGTTCGCTCTAAGTTTTCTTGCTTTTTTCAACGCTCATGTTTTGTCTATAGAAAAAATATAAAGTCTACAACTGTACTTTATATTTTTCATTATCGTTTATTTATGTATCTGACAGGAAACATTTCGTTTCCTTAATTAAAATTTTGATCACTATCAAAAATACATCAATATTACGGAGTACGTAAACTCCTACTGAATACGGAACACATGTGTTTTTTTTTTTTGCCATTTTACTTCCTTACGAAAATGCATCTATAATCCAATGTAAAATCTCTTTGACATTCAAACGAAATCTAAAATATAAATCAGACACTGTGATCATGAAGGAAATTTATGATGCTTCCAAAATGCTGTTAGATAGATATTTTTTTCATTGTTTTCAGGAATTTCCCTGATTAATATTACGATAAAAGATCTGTTCTGAATTGTGTATTGATAAATTTGGGCTATTTGATTGGCGCTTTGTCTATTTGTTGGGTTTCATATGCATTTTATACATGTATTCCTTAAGAAAAGGACTAATTCAATTCTACATGTCGTGTATAAAACATATACATGTGATAACCATAATGATACTAAAATAAATGCCGGTAGCTTAACATGCATGAATATGAGTTAGAATACTTTGACATGTAATTATATATCAATAAATAAGTGGATAGTATCTGTATCATACAAAAATGTGTTGAAACGGCGACCATTTTTTTCTTTTCTTACCTAATCTTTAAGTCCGCCAACGTTTAGTTACACGTATAACCATAGTTACTAGGCCCAGTTTTGATTGCAAATAGTGTTGTGACGTCATATTTGTGCCTTTAAACAGACGGACACAATTAAGAACAAAAATTGCTTGACATCATTTAACTTTGATGGCAACAATTTTTTTTACTTAATTATGCGAAGGCTGGTTGGCCAATGCTTTTATACTTTGATGCAAACATGAAATTAAATGTATTTTTGAGGCAGTTGGAATTTATGACGATAAAAATGGCCAAGCTAAAAGAGGAAGGTTAGAAAACTAAATTTGTTAACAGAAATACGGATATCATGCATGTGTCACTGACGACATGAAAACAAGATCTGGATTGTAAATATTCCGTATTGTACAGCTATATATGTATGGCGAATTATCATGAGCGTATCACGTGCGTTTTGATGAAATACTTTGTAGTTCATTCAGTTATGGCGGTTACATGTATTACAGAAAAATAATCGTCAGCGGATTTTGTAAATTTCCAGTCAGTGGTTTTTTTTTTTTTTTAACCTTTATATCCCATGTGTAGAATAAAGCATTTCGCTGTTAATATTTAAATCTCTCTAAGGAATTTGTTTGCAATCCTTCTTATTTATTCAATAAAATATGTTCAAAACAAAACTCTCTGCAAATTCCTCTTAAATTAGTCATATAAACTGAGAAAAAATATGTAAACCATCACATGATCAATCAGTGTTTTATATACATAGCGTAGCATCGGAAGCAAATTAAAAGTGGGGGAGGGGGGGGGGGGGCAGACTTATCCGAAACCTTAACAAGAATCTAATATGTGTGCGTGTTGTTTGGGGGGGGGGGGTAACCACGGTGCTTTGTACAATTTATAGAGTAAGTTTTAGAAAGCTACTGTAGCTGCTCACTTATTAGTTTAATTTTCCTGAAAACACTTATTGGTGAAATTGACAAATTTAAATGATTGATTGATTCATTCTTTATGATTATGTCTATCTTTGCAGAAAAAGGGGCTACCCCCTCCCCTAGTCCCCCCCCCCCCGCCCTCTGGTTCCGTCTACTATGCATTAAAGACCATAAGAAAGGAAGAAAAAGATGAATTTATATTCTTCCGTGCGTGCTTTTCATGCTTTCGATATTGCTAAAAGAACCGAGCGATCCCGAAATAATCCATACATAATAAAAACTACAAAAAAATAATTGCTGAGTTTTTTTCAAAGTTTTCTAGATAGTGTTGTATTCATAAGCGAGAAAATTGCTTTACAAGAGTGGAAGTCATGGAATTCAATGGCATAAAATTGACATATTTAACGTGTATTTAAAGATAAATATTTGAGAATCTTCAAGATTTTCACACGTGCGTGTGATACTATGAATCTTGAGTTGCATTTCTCTGACATGATCATGCAGCATTGCTGTATGCACGGTGAATCCGATCCCTGGTATAACTCAATAAATCAAGCCTCGTTTCCTTCGTAACTTTTAAACTGAAACAAATCTTTCAGCATTTTCTCTTAAAATTCCAAATGAATATTATAAATTTTCCCGACGATTTGAGTTTAGATGCATTAGGGAGAAATTTATATCATATTTGTATGCCTTACCACTCTAGTTACCGGAAAAAATGTTCTCCTAATTAACGTAAAAACATCCCGGTGTTCTCCAGGACAACTCACTTTCCATTTTAAGATGATTTTACGACAATATGTCTTTTGATCTTCGACGACATTTTACGATAACCAAAAAAGCTCATTATGACTAACAACAACTGGGAGATGATATGGCGTTTTCTTTAAAAATAGTAATCCGAAGATAATGTTACCCAAGTAAAGTGTTAAGAAAGAATTTATGCTTACAATATCTATTTGAAATATCCCAAACCCTCCACAATAACCGGAACTCTTTAAAATTTTTAAACTGTAACGCCTAAATTTTGCATCATTTGATATCGTACGTCAATTTTTCCTGTCCCTCTTTATGACGCTTTTCTTGTTATCTTCATGTAGTTCACGTTTAAGTTCTTTCAGTATATTATTTCATTTATTTAGATATAAACATTTAAAAAAAAAAAGGTTAACTGATCAGTTGAAATGCTGTGGTTTCATTAAATAAATTAAACAATAAAATGCTTTCTTTTGTGATTCATGCAGGATTTTAAGGTGGCGACATTGAAGAAAAAATAAATAACCCGCGTTAGCAGGTTATGTTAATGTTTTTTGCAATGATCGCTACCTTCATATGCATCATCAAAGAAAGCATTTTATTGTTTATATTTACATCTTTCTTTTAACAAAGTAATAAATTGATTGTAAAAAGTAGGTAAAGTTCACTAAATTACTGTTAATGTACATCAGTACATTAGCTAAAAGAAACAACCAAATCGTCTCCTATAGGAATTTGAGTCTGACATCATCATGATTATTTCGTGCAGTACGTGATTTTTCTTAGGTCGCTGTATGTAGGTTTCGACCAATCGATAAACGGGGCGTGTAGATTTCAGTCCTGTCAATTTCCTGTCAGTTTCAGTCGCTGTAAGTTTCGTCCAATCGATAAACGGGGCGTGTAGATTTCAGTCTGGCTGTTTCTATCATTCGTTGAACACTTATTTTGGTTAATTTCGATGTTGAGTCGATCCACGAAATCAAATGTTCATTGTGAAAGATGCATGTATGATGTTACCACAGATGTTTTATTATACCTCAATATGATTATTTTATATAACGCGACATCTGATCGGTTCTAGACGTGTCA